>CM063505.1:67873748-67956248 GCA_032207245.1 Pardosa pseudoannulata | reverse complement strand
ATTTTTACGATTGGTGTTAAAGCATTAACGTTAAACGATAAGGCTAAACTCATTTTAATCCTATTATAATTTTACAATAAAATTGTTTGAAAGCGATAGAGACCACAGCAACATTCCTTTTCTATATTATTGTTGAAAAGAAATCCAACAAACCACAATGACTCCTTACTAAGACTCTTCTAATATTTGCTCTACAGTCTAAGTTTACACTTGATTTATTAGCTGCCTTGCGTTGATAAAGTTCGAAACTATAATTCCTTAAAAATATTTCTTATATTTATTTTAGATACACACTTTTTTAAAATTAAAAACTATCTATGTTTATTTCATGCGTGTATGTATTTTCCAATTTACTTTTGATTTAAAATAAGAGGCGTAATAGAAAATGGCAAAATCAACATTCTAAGATTAGAATTTGTTTCGAAGTTACCTTTTGGAAAAATACTGGAGGAACAAGGTATATTTAACGTGTCTCTTTTTACATTTATTTTATTTGTCAGTTATATTTATATCTTTATATTATTATTTGAATATAAAGTATTTTAGGTAGATTAATTTCTGGATGGTGTCGGCCTGAACATGTCACATGTTTATCTATATTTTTAATTTAAAAATAATGTAAAAATAAGAAATATCTAGATATAACTTCTTTTATGTTATTATTTTCCCTTTTTTAACAATATGTGACTTCAAGACGATATACAATTCATGAATTTCATCAAAATTAGCTTTGCCTGGGAAATCACAAATTAAATTTGTGCCTCATATGACATTATAAGGAAGAACCTATAGAAACCTCACTTATAGAAACGTCACTAAGTCAGTAGAAACACTTGTACAATCAACATATTTTCTCAAAGCAGAAGGTACAGTATACTTAAACGCAGCAGGCTCTTTACTGCCTATCAATATAGTTTTGGTTCTAGGAGACGAAGTAATCGTATCAATCGTCGGATTATTTACAGTACACATTGAAGTTCTACTCTGACATTGTGTAAAATCAGACGTATCTAAGTTCCAAGATATATAAAAAGGCATATTCTTCAAAGCATCATAAATTCCAGCGGAATAAGGAGTCGAAACAGTAACAGAATAATCAAATGGTATAGCAAATGCCGATATATAATACGAAAAATGATTAAACTTCACATATCTGTATACCTTCTAATAATCTGTAAACAACTATGTACCTAACATCTTCGGCATTACCGAATTCTCGAAAATGCATTAAACTGTCATTATTCCAAACAGAACTCGTGCTATATTTAGTCGGCTATAATATATAATAACCTATATCTTTCAAAGTGACCTTTACATGCTCCAAATGCCGGTTCTTGTAAATTTTGTTTCTATACGATCTACCGTAAACTCTTCCAAGTCGTCTGTATCTTGTATACGCAGCATGGTTGGCTTTTTACACTTCACGCCTACCGCCTACTGTACGACGACGCCTTAACTTGTATACCATCTTCTACATGTCTTTACTATTTAAAATCAAAATATCAAATGAAATACAATTTACATTAGACACATCTACCTTCCTGGACAAGCTTCAGAAAAAATTACGAAAGCATCCCTAATCACTAACTAAAACTAAATCTCATTATTTAAAACATAATATATATATATATATATATATATATATATATAATATATATATATATATATATATTTTACTAATTACACGCAAAACAATTGTTCCTGTTTGTATTAACCTGTAATATTACAAAACCTGTTGGTTTTATATAAAATCAGGGTATTGGTATCATTTTATATTCTAAAACTAAGATTTATTTATTGCACTACATAGAGATGTGAGAAAAACCTTTTCCTCTGAATATTTCGAGGTTATTTCACGAGTAATTAATTATCAGTTTTACAAAAATGACTTTGGATTAACTTTTTATACAAATAATTTAACTAGTTTTGAGAGATGTTTGATAATGAGGTGTCGTTGCTTGAAGGGAAATACTTTCAGATAACAGAGAAAAATCTTTTATAATATATTCATTAATAATACTATAATATAACTATATTTAACACTTTCAATTACTTCTTTATGAAGAATAAAATGCCGTATGTTAGTTGAAATGACTTAGGTTATAATTTATATTTTTTTAAGGAGAACATCCTACTTTAACTATTATGTAAACTAATTATGTTTTAAAAATAAGATCTTAGTAATAGTTAAAGTGGTGATATGTCTTCCATAATGAGCAATTGTCAATCTAGAATGAAAAGCAGTTTATGGTAGTTTAAACAGACGTTTAAATAGTTCAATTTATCAGAAGTTCTCTTCCAATTGTATATATTTATTTGAATAAGTAATTACATATTATTGTTGTCAATTTAATGAAAAGTAATTCACAGAAGTTCTCCAGAAAAAGACTAAGAAATGCTAAGAAAAAGACAAATTAATAACCTAATTTTAGAAAATATTTTTTTGAAATTTAGTAATTTTTTTAAACTATAAAGTTTAGATGCATATTTTATTTAAAATTCCTAACTATAAAGTATTGTCTATATTTTATTCTTACAGCTTTATATTTAGTGTGATTTTATTTATTAAGTTTATTTATATTAAGTTAGTGTGATATTTTATATTAAGTTAGTGTGAAATATGAAACATTTACTTATGTATTGCTATGTATTACATAGAGGAACATTTGCATATTATTTCTTCTGATCTAGTAAGAGGTACAGTAGAGAAATATTAACCCTAGTTACATTTAGCACTGGAACTATAAAAGAATTCTGAATGATTTGTTAATTTTCATAAAAATAATAGTTTTATGTTTTATTCTTTTAAATTTGTAGGTGCTCGTTTCATCTAATATTTTTTTTAATATGATTAATGTGTAATTTGTTTTGACCCGATATTGCTCTATTAGCTTTCTTAATTTTTAAGAACTATCATTTTCCTTTTTTGGACACTAAATTTCTTTTTATCATAAACAACTGTAAAACTAATGATTTAAATTTTCAATTAATATCGATTATATATTTGACCAACAATAGCTAAATAACAGGTATTATACTTAAACACCTCTATCTAGAGAAAAGAGATGGGTTTCAGAAGGTGGAAATTAGTGATTGTGTGTAAAGTATGAAAGAGCGAAAGCCATATACATCCATACTGTTTTGGAAAATGTTGCATATTGAAGCATTATATATGTCTGTTTGAAATTTTTATTCATATAAATATCGTTAATCAGTGCAGTAGAGAAACAATTTTAATAAAACTCAGAAAAGCAATGAAATTGAATCTTCCCGATAGCTATCTCGTTCTGTATTTCATTCTTCATGGTAATTTTAGACCACAAAAACTTAACAATTAATTACAATTAGCAATAAACAAAATTCATTGCTTTTTAGACAAACTTATTAGGTATAAGATGCTGAATAAGAATGCATATTCACATCGTTGTCCAAAGTGGCATGTAATGAAACCATTAAAAAGGACAGTTCTTTCTCAGTTGTTTGTGCTTTTTAGACAAACGTTTTCGCCCGTAGTCCACTCGCTTGATCCCATTGCGCATAAAGCAAGGAATAAGATGCTGAATAAGCATGTATATTCATATCGTTGTCCAATGTGGCATGTAATGAAATCATCACAAAGGACAGTTCTTTGTCAAATTCCTGGAACTACATCAATACTTTTCAATCCTGTAAAATTTTAACAAATCTTAAGAAGGCATTGAGATTGATACATCTCAGTAAACTTTCTTAGGGATGATTTCTGGAAGCAAGACAATGTTACACTACAACCAGGCAATATAACAAAGAATCTTTTGTGTATAATTATTGATCGGATGGATCGTAATTGCTTCGTGGAAGTGTATGGAATTAGAAGAAGGAATTAAAATGGAATGATACGTTTGGAGCAAACGACAAAATGAAGCCTATCAAATAAGTTACGCTCAGAGTGAAGGATTAAATCCTGAACATAGAGGCTATACATGAGTTAAATCGCCGGAGTTTCAAATCAGCAGTAAAGAATGGGTTTACAATTTACATAATCCATGACAGAAGAAATGTGAGGTATATTAATATTTATTGCCAGTAAAACTGATTTCAGAATTTTTCACAGTACATTTTTATGTTGAATTTACAAAAGAATTAATAATTAAGGCGATGGTGGACTTTCAGATTGGCTAAAATCAACCAAAAAATTCGAATTTTCGATTTTAGAGAATAGTGAAAGAATATACCATAAGGAATACGAAGCAAAAAGAATTTTTTCATTCCCGTCATTTTATCATTACTTATGGGTATAATAAGTTTATCATTACTTATGGGTATAGCAATAATAACTTCAAATGCTGTTTACTCAGAAGTAAAATTTTCATGTATTACAAATGTTTAAAGTACTCCAGGTGAATTGAAAATAGATCATTGTCTCAGTATTATTTAAGTTAGAGTTTATAAAATAAAGTCTAGTTGAAACGGGCATGTTTTGAAGCATATAATATGTTAGTTATGTATTTTAATTAACCGTTATAGCTGTTTATTCTGCAAAATATGGGTGTGATCATCATATTTATTTTTTTCTCTTTATATTTTTTATGAATGTTTATGGAAACAACTACATTTTTTTGAATGTCTATAAGGTATACTTAAAACTTTTTTTATAATATTTAATGTAAAATTGATGCGCCTGGAACATTTTAAATTAAGCTAATTATGAAACAATTAATAATTAATAACTCCAAAACTAATTAATATTTTGCCTTCAAATTTTTAAAATGTTTATATATCAATAGTACTAATAACATAGTCAATCTTCAAGGAAATTCATTGAAAAGAAAAAAGTTTGCTCTAAAGGTCCACTGTCGCCTTTAACATACCTTTATGGAGTTTAAACTTTATGTGTTAGCCAACTGTAAAATCACTACTTTGATAAACTGTACAAAGAGACTATTTTACTCTTTAAATGTAATTTTAGCACTGGTGTACATAAAAAGTAAATTACGGCATAGTGGTAAGAAATCATGGCTTATCCCTGAGAGAAATGTTTTCAATCCACCCAATCACACAGAAGAAAAATTTTGTTGATGATTTAAAATTCTGTTAAAGCAGTGTTTCTCAACCTTTTAGTATTCACGGCCCAATTTTCAATCATAATTTTCATCGCGCCCCCCTCCCCACCGCGTACAATAAAATGTATACAATAATAATGTATTTTGAGCATTATGGCGCTAAACCTGCACTACAACCGTAATTTCAAACTTTGCAAATTACCAAGAATACGGAAATTTATTGACATTTTGCAACACTGATACTCAGCATTGAAAAAACAATAATCCTATGCCTTTTTATTGCTCTTGCGTCCCGCCATGTCGGGCATTCTCACGGTTTCGCGAGAAGTTTCGATTTGTCTGGAATTTGTCTGGTCAGCTTAAAAGTTAAGTTAGGAGCGTGCGCAGATGTGAACAAATGTTTTCTCATAGGGAGAAGGAGAAAGTTCTATGACGCCAATTTCAATTCCAGACAATCTCATTCGAGTCGATCCTTCTTATCGCTATTGAATCTATTCTTAATGTGTATGTTATATATATTTTCGTGTAATTGCAATTCACGGTATTAAATATGCATGGCAGCAGACTTATGCAGAATCATGGATAAATTTTTAAGCGGGCGTAAGCGAGCATTAGACGATAGACAAGCATCAACAAGTACACAGACGAGCGTGGTTCTGAAAATAAAATCAAGAAAATATTCTCAAGAATACTTAAATTTTGGGTTCCCTAGTACTGAAGTAAATGAAGAAGAAAGGCCCCTGTGTATCATTTGCTCAAAAATGTTGGCAGCAGACAGCATGAAACCTAATAAACTTAAACGACATTTGGAAACGCTTCATAGTGAGTACGTAAACAAACCCAGAGAATTCTTCGATTTAAAATTAAAATCATATGAAAAGCAAAAATCATTGTTTAAAAAAACTTTGTCTGTGAATGAAAAAGCTTTAATTGCCTCTTACAAACTTTCATATAAAATAGCCAGATGTAAAAAGCCTCACACCATTGGTGAAGAGCTTATTTTGCCAGCCGCAATTGAGATTGTAGAAATTATGTTTGGAGATAATTTTGCAAAACAATTGCAGTCTATACCTGTTTCAAATGATACTGTTGCCCGTCGAATTGCTGATATAGCTGAAGATGTAGAGTGTCAGCTTTTGTCGAAGTTGCGTGACAAATTGTTTTCAATACAACTCGATGAGGTAACAGATAGTAATAAAGATGCTCATTTCATTGCCTATGTTAGATTTTGTGATGATTTGTCAGTAGTAGAAGAATTACTTTTCTGCAAACCAATAGAACTCAAAGCAACAGCACTCGCATTATTTGCTATCTTAAATGATTTTATAAACGAGGCAAACATAGAATGGAAAAATTGCGTGGGAATATGCACCGATGGTTCTATGTCCGGAAGATTCCAAAGTATTCAAGCACTTGTGAAACAAAAATCGCCACAGTGCGTCTGGACACATTGCATGATCCACAGAGAAGCTTTGGCTTCCAAAGAAATGAGTCCTGGTTTGAATATTGTGTTAACTACGGTTGTAACCGTAGTAAATTATATAAAAATGAGACCCCTGAAATCAAGAATCTTTTCCGCACTTTGTAAAGACATGGGTGCAGTACATTCAGCGTTACTATTTTATTGCGAGGCAAGATGGTTATCACGAGGGAAATTTTTGCAACGTGTTTATGAATTAAAAGAAGCAATCGCCGTTTTCCTAGAAGAGGAAAACAGACCGGAAGCTGAGAATTTTCACGATAGTTTATTTGTGATGAAATTGAGCTACATGGTCGACATATTCGAGAAATTAAATAACTTGAATCTTCATCTGCAAGGAGCAAATACACATATATTGGATACGAGTGATAAAGTTAATGCTTTTTGTAGGAAATTGGAATTGTGGAGCAGAAATTTAAAGCAAGAAAACTTAACAATGTTTGCAAATTTGAATGATTGTATTAAAACTTACAAGGCTGAAGAACAACATGTAAAAGTTGTTTTTGCAACCATTGAAAATCATTTAGCAATGCTAGCAAAGAATTTTAAAAAGTACTTTCTTGCTGACGACAAACTGATATCAAGTTACAAGTGGGTGAGGGATCCATTTCAAAATACTCCCGAAGGACTCTCAATTGAAGAGGAAGAAACCTTCATAGACTTCACGGCAAGCGGCGAAACCAAAAGACAATTTAGTAATAAATCACTCTTTGAATTTTGGGCAGGAGTGGATGATGAGTTTTCTGCACTAAAAACAAGGGCATTTCGCATTCTACTACCATTTTCAACATCTTACCTTTGTGAAACTGGATTTTCTGCGGTGGCTTCTTTGAAGACAAAATATAGATCTCAGCTAAATATAGAAAAAGAACTGAGAGTGTCTATTTCTAATATTAAACCCTCCTTCGAAAAACTTTGCTCTGAAAGACAGGCCCAAGGAAGTCACTAATAGTTATTAAATTTGTTTTTAATTTAGTAAGTTGTTTTAATTTAATAAGTTAATTATTAAATATGTCGAAATGTATTTTGTTTTGTATGTGTGTGTGTGTTCTTTCCTTTCAGTCACTTAATCAATTTTTTTAAATAACATTTTCTCTTGGATATGCTCGCGCCCCCCCATTAGTGTGCTCTCGCCCCCCTAGGGGGGCGCGCCCCACAGGTTGAGAATCACTGTGTTAAAGCCTAAAAAATTTCATTTACACTCTTTACCAAAATGAAAAAATATTTAATATTTTCTTAAAAAAGTTTATTCCATACAGGCTTGTAAGGGGAGAATTAATCAGAATTGCAAACTTAATATTATCAGAATTGTAATACATAATTTTGCTGTTTGTAAGCAACTGAATATAAAACAGCAGAATTTTAAAGCATTTTCTCTTGGGATTATTAGAGAGATAAGTTAATTTTGTCTTATTTCGATTTTAAAATTTCCTGCATGAATGTATTTCTTAATGTTTTATGCTAATTTTTTGTGTTATTAGGATACATAATTTATATGTTGTCAAGGAAGAGAAAAAGAAAAGTAAATTCACTTACTTAAAATTTTAAGGAAAGGATGTTCACCTATTATATTTATTTATATAATAAACTCTACAATATATTTAAAAATAGTTTTTCATCCCTACAAAGTGTTTCTTGAAATATAATATAAAAATATTATCTCAAGGGTTGCTAAAACATATTTGACTCTAAAATTACTTGTTTTGTCATAAGAAGTTAATGCAAGGTCAGTAGAAACAACTAAAAAAAGATGCATAAGGGAGAAAATGAGATTTTAGTCCCTAGAATTACCATAAAGCGAGTTAAAATTCCAGAAAAGAGTGAATACATAGTTTATTTTTTCTAAAACGCTTTTATTCTGTCATGGAAATTCAGTTACGTTGAAACTGCTTTTGTAACAATCTAGAAAATAAAGGATTAAATTATTCCTTTTATTTTTATTTCTTGGATTTTTATACACATACATAATATTCTTCAAATTGTCAAGATGTATAGCATGAAAATTAGGCTATTAAATATGCATACAACTTTGCATGCCGATTTAATAGCTGTCTACTAAATGATTTTGGGTTCAAATAAGAATAATTCCAGATGAAATGAGACGTATATTGAAATATAAGTCCTTGTCAAGCTTAAAATAATTTATATAATTTTGATTTTAATAAAATTTTTACGTAACTAACATTTGAGTTCTTTAAAATGACATTTTAGTACATAATATTTTCGTAAACTATATAGTTCAAGTCTGTCTTATAATAAAATAATTTGTTTTTGCGTATTAGAAACTTAATATAAACTTAAAATAATAAAAACTTGTTTAATAAAAACAATCAAGTGAATGAACAATCGGCTTGTCAACATGGGCTTGTTTAATAAAACAAGCCGATTAACTGCCTGCATAAGGGCCAGAAATGGACGTACGCGTTGTTGAATTTTTCCGTTTGTAATTCTCTATCACTTAAATAAATCAATTCAATTTTTCTCAAATTGTAATAAATCACTATTCGAGTACAAGTCTAAAAGGCATTTATTCATAATAGATATATTTAAGGGATTAACTCAAATATATATTACAATATACAATCAAGTAAATGAACAATCGGCTTTTCAACATCGGTTTGTTTAATAAAACAAGCCGAGTAACTGGCTACATAAGGGCCAGAAATGAACATACACGTTATTGAGTTTTTCTCTTTGTAACTCTCTATCACTTAAATAAATCAATCCAATTTTTCTCAAATTGTAATAAATTACTATTCGAGTAGAAGTCTAAAAGGCATTTATTCATAATAGATATATTTAAGGGATTATCTCAAATGTATATTACAATATACAATCAAGTAAATGAACAATCGGCTTGTCAACTTCGGCTTGTTTAATAAAACAAGCTGAGTAACTGGCTGCATAAGGGCCAGAAATGAACATACACGTTCTTAAGTTTTTCCGTTTGTAACTCTCTATCACTTAAATAAATCAATCCAATTTTTCTCAAATTGTAATAAATTACTATTCGAGTAAAAGACTAAAAGGCATTTATTCATAATAGATATATTTAAGGGATTATCTCAAATGTATATTACAATATACAATCAAGTAAATGAACAATCGGCTTTTCAACATCGGTTTGTTTAATAAAACAAGCCGAGTAACTGGCTACATAAGGGCCAGAAATGAACATACACGTTATTGAGTTTTTCCCTTTGTAACTCTCTATCACTTAAATAAATCAATCCAATTTTTCTCAAATTGTAATAAATTACTATTCGAGTAGAAGTCTAAAAGGCATTTATTCATAATAGATATATTTAAGGGATTATCTCAAATGTATATTACAATATACAATCAAGTAAATGAACAATCGGCTTTTCAACATCGGTTTGTTTAATAAAACAAGCCGAGTAACTGGCTACATAAGGGAAAGAAATGAACATACACGTTATTGAGTTTTTCCGTTTGTAACTCTCTATCACTTAAATAAATCAATCCAATTTTTCTCAAATTGTAATAAATTACTATTCGAGTACAAGTCTAAAAGGCATTTATTCATAATAGATATATTTAAGGGATTATCTCAAATGTATATTACAATATACAATTAAGTGAATGAACAATCGGCTTGTTTAATAAAACAAGCCGACTAACTGGCTGCATAAGGGCCAGAAATGAACATACACGTTATTGAGTTTTTCTCTTTGTAACTCTCTATCACTTAAATAAATCAATCCAATTTTTCTCAAATTGTAATAAATTACCATTCGAGTACAATACTAAAAGGCATTTATTCATAATAGATATATTTAAGGCATTATCTCAAATGTATATTATAATATCATTTCCAACTTCTTATTGTAAGGACTTCCGTTGATGTCTTCATCGTTTAAATATATGACCCATAGGAAAATAAAAGTTTTTTACTCATAATCTTAAGTTATTTTTAAAATCAATAAGTGAATATAAAATTATAATATTATAAATACAAATCTGAAGGTCATTTATACGTATTAGATATTTTAAATTCTAAAAGTAAGTTATTGAAATTCATTATAAATTTCTATTTTGAGTCTTGTGAATGTAAGATAAAACTTACGGTAATATATCTATAAAAAATGCTATGTGCGAAAACACACTAGTTGTTTAAACATGTACATGTCGGCAAATTGCCATTATTTGGCATCAACAATATTCTCAACTCTAAATTTAGAAGCCAGTGACAAACAGTTTCTGCATACTTCTTGATAGGTAAATATTTAACTACAAACAAAGTGCACGTAGCGTTAAGAGGGTGATAATAAATAAGGTCGAGAATGTAATGTTGTATTCGTGATGCCACAGTACCTCAAATTTTGAATAAGGTCTTAATTTAAATGTAGAGGCATTTTTGGACGAACATTATACATTTTTTTTTGTAAAAAGTAAATTAAAATTAAATATTTAAATATTATTTATTGTATCACATGAAATATAGAATTACATTAAATACTTTTAATTACAGCATTTACAGAGATTAATTCTTGTTGACAATTATACATTTAAGAATAATTTAAAGCGATTTTGTAAAAATATTTTTATAAGTGGTTAATTTTTTTGTGGATATTTTTCTAGCAACTGAATAATAAGGCTTATTTCCTTACACACATAAATATAGGAAATGTTACAAAACGATACATTGTTCATGACAGTTTTCTAAATAAATCGTAAAGGGTAAATACTACTCGATTCTATTAGGAGAAGAACATTAGGGGGTCTTATAAAGAATTTAAAATTTTATTATTATTGGATTATTCCCCTGAAGAATTCCAGATACATTTAGCCGTTTATAGTTTATTGTATTATATTCTTATTTTATAACTAAATATTTTTGTGTATTAATTGTATCTGAGTTGGAACTGTTGCATTTGTAAACAAATTAATGGATTACATAAGCTAAAATAGAGTAACATGACATACATGGTCAATTATTATCCATATTATTCTTAAAAATTTTAATACTTATGTTGCATTTAATATAAAACAGTAAAACTAGGGAGATAAGTAAGTATAAGATTGTATGTGTACTTTATAGTTGCTAATTTTATTTTATTTTATTTTATCATATTTGAATATCTATTCTAGTTGAGAACATATTGCAAACAAAAGAATTTCAGATCAAAGTACAGGATTTAAGGTTGTAATCTCATTAATGTAGCTGTGTGACTCTCAAAGAAAAATGATATAAACAAACAGAATGAATTGGACATTCTCTGTACACAATTCTGTAGAGATTTGTAACTGCCAAAATAATATTTAGTTTTATTTTAATGCAATTTTGCTCATTAATTTATTGCATTTTACTCCTCTATTATAATTAAAAATACGATATTAAATTATTATTTTCTCTTTATCTGAGGCAGAGCATGCATTTCTCTGATAACAATAAGATCTTTAAAACAACTTATTCTAAAGAATAACTTTTGTGTATCTATTGATCTCTATATACAATATATATATATATATATATATATATATATATATATATATATATATATATATATATATATATATATATATATATATATATATATATATATATATATATATATATATATATATATATATATATATATATATATATATATATATATATATATATATATATATATATATATATATATATATATATATATATATATATACATATATATATATATATATACATATATATATACATATATATATACATATATATATATATATATATATATATATATATATATATATATATATATATATATATATATATATATATATATATATATATATATATATATATATATATATATATATATATATATATATATATATATATATATATATATATATATATATATATATATATATATATATATATATATATATATATATTGTATATAGAGATGTAAAAAACCAGGAATTTTTAAGAGATGGTAATAAACCCGGGAATTTTGGGGAATAAACCCGGAATTTTGGGAACTTTGGGAAGAAATCATTTTAACAATGTTTACATTTATTTTTTTCATCAGTGGCTATTTAAGAACTAGCATATTATTTCTAAGAATTTTTTTTCTTACTTTTAGCTATATATATATATATATATATATATATATATATATATATATATATATATATATATATATATATATATCTAAAGAAATAATAGCAATGATCATTTCAATGATTTAATAGTAGTACTTATCTAATTAATTACCCTGTTAGTCTTATCAAGCACATAACTCGTTGATTCAATTTTAATTGCTAATTTAATATTTATATACATTATTTTTTATCCTTAATTATTATGTAATTTTCTTTTCCCCTCTCCTTTTATAATATAAAAATAAATATCTTTGAATTTAAAATAACAGTTTATTATTTTTTGTAATGCATACATCATTTAAAGGAGTAATCAGATGACACTATTGCATTTTGTGTCCAATTCCTACGCACACACACATTATATGTATATATATATATATATATATATATATATATATATATATATATATATATATATATATATATATATATATATATATATATATATATATATATATATATATATATATATATATAATATATATATATATATATATATATATATATATATATATATATATATATATAGAGAGAGAGAGAGAGAGAGAGAGCGATATCGAATAAAAATAATGATTTATGAGTTTTGTGACACTACAGATAATTGCCTAATATATGTGTAATATTAAAATTATTGGATATTTCTCAAAGGAAAAAAATATACTCATACTTTCATGCTAAACATACCTTGCAAAATATAGTTAGTTAATCCCAATTATTCAAGTTTTTTCATAGTGTATAATAGTTACATTTTGTGAAAATATCAAATTTTGAGGTCTACAACAAAGACAGAAAAAAATGGTGGTTCGCATTGTTTCATAGAAATTGGCGACTGAAAAATACTTCAAAATTCCCATTTTTTGGAAATATTCAAAATTCCCTTCCAAAAAAAAAGTTTTTTTCCCGGGTTTAAACCGGGTTTTTTACACTGCTCACAACTCTAATTGTATATTGTAACCTACCTTAAATCATTACTTATATATCATCTATGTTTAATTTGTTACTATGATAACAATAAAATATAATTTTTTCATATAGATAAATTTTTTGCAACTCAGAAATGTTTACAATCATTTTGTTATATTTCTTAACGTAACTGAAAATTAACGAGATCTTTAAGAATTAACTTCGTCTAGCTATTGCCTTGATAACAGAAAGTCCGTCTATCTTTAAAGGAATTTATTCTTAAAGATAAACTTTTTCTAAATCAGTCTTCGCTTTTCCATTCACAGATATATTCCCAAAGAACTATCTATGTACACGGGATGTAACTTTAGCCCCACCGCATTTAATTTCTGGAGTGCTCCTTTATAGCTTTAGGGAAATGGAATAATCTGACAGCACCTACACAACGTATAGCCAAGCATCTCAGATAATAAAAAAGTCAGATAGATGCACGTTCGTCCCCCACATTTATGTGGAACAATAAAAATGCTCTCACAGTTGGAATAGAACTTTTCTGGAGAGCGGCCAAATCTAGGAATCTTTCTTCGCTACATTTCTAAAAGATTAAACCAGTAATTACTATTCATTTGTTTAAGTAAAGTTTCGGAGTCTTGAATATCCTTCGTGTATCTATAACAGCTCGAAATCTATCCCCGATTAAACACTTTGGGGGCACAATAAAGGGATTACAGGGTAAATCGCTCTCAGGGATTTAGGTGCCTATTTGATTCACATATTAGGACGATTTAATAAACTTTGTTTTCATTTGGAAATAAGGTAACATGAAAACAGAAAGCATGTGGTTGTTCACTATATTTATAAGAGTCGTTTAGGGCAAAAAAGTAAACCCAAGAATTTGAGATTACCCTTTTCAAAATTATTAGCAATTACGCTAAAATATAAAATATACAAAATAAAAGATTTTGAAGGAGAAGTTTAATAAAACAGGAATTAAAGATTATGAACAATTCTTTAAGCGTGTAATTTTTAACCATTTGTTAAAGTAATGTTTGCGATTTTTGAAAATCTTCGTGTATGAAGAAGAATTTCCTATATCCATTAAGCAAAAGACTTAAACAGAAGAGTGTTATAATGGATTCAAAAATTTGAACATGTAATGGTTTTACTGCTTGTATGATTTCATAATCAAAAATATGTAAGAAATTTTTGTTTTTATATAAAATATATATAAAAAATATAAAATATATAAAATAAAATATAAAATATATAAAATAAAAGATTTTGAAGGAGGAGTTTAATAAAACAGGAATTACAGATTATGAACAATTTTAAGCGTGTAATTTCTAACCGTTTGTTAAAGTAAACTATCAGATCTTTGAAAATATTCGTGTATGAAGAAGAATTCCATATATTTCTTAAACAAAAGGCTTTTAAACACACAGAAGAGTGTTATAATGGATTCAAAATTTTGAACATGTGATGGTTTTACTGCTTGTAGGATTTCATAATCAGAAATATGTAAGAAATTTTTGTTTGTATATAAAATGTATAAAATAAATTATAAAAAATATAAAATAAAAGAATTTGAAGGAGGAATTTAATAAAACAGGAATTAAAGATTGTGAACAATACTTTAAACGTGTAATTTCTAACCATTTGTTAAAGTAAACTATGCGATCTTTGAAAATATTCTTGTATGAAGAAGAATTTCATATATACCTTAAGCAAATGGCTTTTAAACAAACAGAAGAGTGTTATAATGGATTCAAAATTTTGAACAAGTAATGGTTTTACTGCTTGTAGGATTTGATAATCAGAAATCTGTAAGAAATTTTTGTTTTTATGTAAAATATATGAAATAAATTATAAAATATATAAAATAAAAGATTTTGAAGGAGGAGTTTAATAAAACAGGAATTAAAGATTATGAACAATATTTTAAGCTTGTAATTTCTTACCATTTGTTAAAGTAAACTTTATGATCTTTGAAAATCTTCGTGTATGAAGAAGAATTTCATACATCCCTTAAGCAAATGACTTTTAAACAAACAGAAGAGTGTTATAACGGATTCGAAATTTTGAACTTGTAACGATTTTACTGCTTATAGAATTTTATAATCAGAAATATGTAAGAAATTTTTGTTTTCGTTTGGTAAAAGTATTAAAATGAAATAAATTCACCCACTGTCTATAATTGTGACACTTTATATTGCATTCAAAGCAAAAAATAAAACAAAGCATTTCAAAAGACATTTTAGGCATAGTAAAACTCTTAGGTGTTGTGCAAACGTTAGGTGAAGCATTAAATCAGTGAAAAATAATAGAAGTAGCGTAAAAGTGAAGTAAAATAGGGTAACAATAGATTTTATTATTTTTAAAATTTCTTTCGTGTACAATAAAATACTTGTATGATGAATTTAATATAAAATGTTATAATGAATCGAGACAAATGTATATTGCTTTCAAAGTAAAAAAGTAAAACAAAGCATATCAAAAGACATTTTTACGCATAACAAAATTCTTAGGTGTTACATAAACGTGAGGTGAAGAATTAAATAAGTGAAAAATAATAGAAATAGCATAAAAATGAAGAAAAATAAGGTAACAATTGATTTTATTATTTTCAAATTTCTTACATGTACAATAAAATAATTGTATGGTGAATTTAATATAAAATGTTATAATGAATCGAGACAAATGTATATTGCATTCAAAGTAAAAAAATAAAACAAAGCATTTCAAAAAAACTTTTTTAGGTATAGTTAAACTCTTAGGTGTTGAGCAAACGTGAAGTGAAGAATTAAATAAGTGAAAGCTAATAGAAGTAGAGTAAAAATTAAGTAAAATAAGGTAACAATAGATTTTATTATTTTTTAAATTTCTTACATGTACAACAAAATACGTCTATGATGAATATAAAATGTTATAATGAATCGAGACAAATGTATACAATATAACACTACACATATATTTCACAGTTATAATCAAATATGTTTCTTTATCACTAACGGCTTTAAACTTTAATTCACTTTCAGAAAAATTAGAACTAGTAAAGTTTATCACTTTTGTTAATTTATAATTATTAAAATTAATATCATAATAAAGTGCATTTCCATTTTTTACCAAACTTCCCTAAAAACCTTTTATTATTTTTTTTCTTCCATTAGTACATTGTTTACAAACAATAATGTAATTGCGTGAAATAATACTGAACGTTTGTAGATTTTTACTAAATACTTTTGACAAAAAAATTATGAGTTAATTAAATTAGTTATTTTGTTTTCATAACTTTGTTGAATTAAATATCATGATTATACAAAACAACGGGAAAGAAAACAGTATACTAAGTAAATTCACTAAGTGATGAATATTTATCAATACGGCAAGAAATCATTTTCTTTTTGCTGAAAATGTGTAAATTAAAGCCACAGTAAATACAAAAAGAGAAAGTGTTTTCCTAGTGATTTTAAATGAACATAAACTCAATTTAGAGAATTTGCTGGAACATTCAATTTAATATATTCAAGAATATGCTACAGAAGTCTTAAATTTAATTTCAAAGTGAATGCTTGGAATAATATTCTCTTTCCTTGCACTCTTCGGAAGTCATATATTTGAATAAGAAAATTTTGATGGAAAAGATTTAGATCTCCTTTGCCTTTTAAAATGGCAATTGCTTTTGCAATGTGGTCGTATAAAAAGGAAAAACATATTTTGCTAAACATTACATTTTTATTTATGATGCATTGCCATCCGAAAACTTTGAATAAAACTTGAACTATAATGACAGTTATATATAGATATAAAAATCCTGCATAGAAGAAAAAGCTTCACCTATGATGTCTACTATTTAGCAGATATAGTCCATCATATCGTTTATCTATTTATAGAATATAAAACACGATACAATATCCTACACGGAATATATGACATATACATACACACACACACACACACACACACACACATATATATATATATATATATATATATATATATATATATATATATATATATATATATATATATATATATATATATATATATATATATATATATATATATATATATATATATATATATATATATATATATATATATATATATATATATATATATATATATATATATATATATATATATAATATATATATATATATATATATATATATATATATATATATATATATATATATATATATATATATATATATATATATATATATATATATATATATATATATATATATATATATATATATATATATATATATATATTATATATATATATATATATATATATATATATATATATATATATATATATATATATTATATATATATATATATATATATGTATATATATGTATATATATATATATATATATATATATATATATATATATATATATATATATATATATATATATATATATATATATATAAATATATATATATATATATATATATATATATATATATATATATATATATATTATATATATATATATATATATATATATATATATATATATATATATATATATATATATATATATATATATATATATATATATATATATATATATATATATATATATATATATATATATATATATATATATATATATATATATTATATATATATATATATATATATATATATATATTATATATATATATATATATATATATATATATATTACAATGTGGTCGTATAAGAAGGAAAACATATTTTATTAAACATTGCATTTTTATTTATGATGAAATGCTATTCGGAAACTTTGAATAAAACTTGAACTATATTGATAGTTATAGATAAATATATAGATATAGAATTTATACATAGAAGTTAAAAGCTTCAGCTATGATGGCTACCATTTAGAAGACATCGTCAATCACATATCGTTTATCTATTTATAAATCAAAAAACACGATACAAAATCCTACACGGATTATATGACATATAAATATGTAATATTAAAAACCCTTATTTATTTATTTTAATATTAATTTAATAACTTTTGTTAAGTACGTTGGGGGTTTGAGCAGTAATTCTGATTCCCCCCCAGACACGGTATAGACTTAATTCAGCCTCTGTCTGTACTACTTTAGCCAATAGTTAGCGCGTTCTCTTTAAACATGGGTATTTTTTATCACGTGATCAATTGTACTTAGGGATTATTCGTAGTCATTTTACCTGAGAAATCCCTACTTGAAGTGTGTGTGCAGGATCACATTGTTCTGGGTGCAAGATGTCGTAAAGGTGTTTGCCTGTTGAGTCGATTTCATGTTTCTCACCAGAAATAAATATGTTGTGATTTTGAATGGGTCTCGCCCATATTATATATCTATATCTATATCTATCTATCTATCTAATCTATATATATATATATATATAATATATTAGTATATATAATGATGTATTTCTTATTTATCAAATTATATAGAAGATGTACAGAGAAAACAAATTAGTTTCAGGATTCATAAAGAGTTAGGAACCAAAAAAATCATTGCAAAATATCCTAATCGGCATAAAAATTTGGGATCTTACTTTAAACGGTTTATTAATTATTTTATACTGCAGTATATAAGATCCAAAATAGTAGCTGACTATGTTTGACACTTTCAGAAATTGAAAATTTTAAGGAATATTTGGCAGGTGTTGATAGCTAATATTACACAACGCCAATATTACGCCATTAGACCACTGCTACACTGGATTTTCTACTATTCATTAGGAAAAAGTGTTGAGGTCTTGTGAAGGTTGCAAAGGGACTTAGCTATTGTGTTCCATACAATGAACACTTAGCTGTATTTTAAGTTAACTATTAAACTATTTCAATCATAACATTATGAAATGTTTTTCTGGAAATAGTATTTTTATTAAGTGAAAGCATGCACCTTGTTTAATAGTACAATAATTGAATATAAGCTGATACTTAACCCGGAAAAAGTTTTATTTGATAGAAGGTGGATTTGTTCAGTTGATAAAATATTCATCTGCTATAAAGACTATTGCTTATTTTAGGATCTTTTAGATCTTAAAATATCCTAAATTTAGTTTAATACAATAAATTATGTGTCTAACGTTATTATACACCAAAATATAACACATAAAATACAAAGGGGTACATACGCTTAATGAATTGATTAATTGATTGAAAAATGATTATTCAATCTTATATTTTATTATTTCTTTAAATCTATGAAACTGCAACTTTAAATAGTTGCAATGAATTATCTAATGTTTTGGAAATGTTATATTTTGTAACAAACAAACATTTTATATATTTTTAAACAATATTAACTATTTTTAAAATAAGGTGGAGTAAAATGCATGCATGAGGCATCGTAACAGATGAATATTAACTATTAGCCCGTATATTTAAATTCTAGACTTAAGTACATCTAAAAATTCTCTAATCATAAAATAAAATTTCCAAATGTTTGAATAATGTTATTGAAATTCTGATATTTTTTTCAATAATGTTGTTACCTATTATTCACATTAGAGAAAAGAAATTTATACAAGTTCCAAAACTAATAAGTATCAAAGTCTGTGTTTATTAAATTAGCAAAATAACGTAGAGTTTTTTTATGATTTCATGTTTTATGGTAAGTCATTTATTAAGCATGTTCTTTTATTCTTAATTAAACCATCTATGCAAATATAATTGGTAAACAAAATGCAATAAACTTTTCTTTCTCTTTCTGTAATTATGTGAATTGAATTTTAGTGTTTAATTTAATTCAGTGCAAATTAACAGCCTAATTGTAATTTAAAAACCAATGAAATTTTATTTTACCCCATATGGTTCTGATGTTGATTACTTTCTCTCGTTATCAGAGCTTTATAAATCTTATTTATAACAGAAAGTAAAGCCTGAATAAAGTATCGTTCAGTTTTATGACTATTTAATGGGAGTTTATAATACAGAAAAACAATTAAAAGTTATTTAAACATTCTACCAGTTTGCATAAAATTAAAATAACTAGGAAAATATATTATGGGATATATATTTTAATGTTTAATGTAACTAACATATTTTCACGTAATTTCATTTCATCATACATTATATATCACATTTGTTTTACATACTGTCAGCAAGCATCGTTGAAAACCTCTATGTATACTTAAAAATAATCTTATAAAACCATAAAAAATCTTCTAAATAAGGATTTAATTGAATGTTAGGTATTCGTATTGGTTTGGTTTACCGTTGTTTAAAGATATAGAAGTTTTATGAAATACAGGAATTGCACATAGTTAAAATAGAAAAAAATATATACACTTTAAGAATAATAATTAAATTTCCTCAGGAGAAAAAATGATTATATATTTTAGTTCAAACTTTATTTTGAAATCATGCATGCCATTAACTATTTATTTATATACACAATTGAATATTTACAATTAATAAATACATAAACTTATACTTTTTATTAAAGTATTACATATAAGCTATTACTGACTAATTAAAGATGTTTGCGGTTTAAGTTACATTTGCGGTAAAAGAAAACACAAAAGCTTAAATCTTTGAACTTTTAAATAATAGAAACATTTACATGCTCTATAAAGTTTCTTGAAAATATTAAAGGAAAAATGAACAACTAAATTCATATTAAAATATTAGTGATTAAATAATGCTAGTTTATTTAATATTACAATACATTAGTATATATATATATATATATATATATATATATATATATATATATATATATATATATATATATATATATATATATATATATATATATATATATATATATATATATATATATATATACATATATATATATATATATATATATATATATATATATATATATATATATATATATACATACATACATATATATATATATATATATATATATATATATATATATATATATATATATATATATGTATGTATATATATGTATGTATATATATATAGTATATATATATATATATATATATATATTAATATATTTATAATGTCCTTTTTTTAAATAACCATGCAAAAATATTAAATGTACCAGTTCTTGAATGATTTGAATAACACCAGTACTTTTAAAAAGAATTTTCTTTTCAAGCAATGAATAATTTTATAAATGGGGTATTTCATAATTAATTATGCGCTACTAAAACCAAAAAGATTTACTATCAGACAATGAAATATTTAACATTAAAGTAAATAAACAAACAGAAATAAAAATTCTAATGAGCACAATTTCGTTAATTTCTGTTGCATTTAGATTCAGTAGCATTTATATTGTTGAAATAACTCGTACGTTCATTGTGTTCACAATGATATTAAGCAGGCTTTTACGGATAATTATTCCGTAAGGCCTTGTGCTAGAAATGATTAAAATTTAACACTCGAATAGCGTAATTAGTGGATTAAAAATCAAGACCGTTGCCTCCAAAGGCGTATAATGAATCATGAAAGACTCTCAGAATCTTTGTACGGATAATAAAAGCTCAACAGCATAAAAATTTAATTCACTTGGCCGTTCCATATATTTTTAAACAAAGAAGTTAAATTTCAGCAAATGTTTTCTCATTTAAGACAAGAAGACGGTTCTTAATGGTTTCTCTTATAAATATCTATTCACATCACTTTTCACAATATTCACTTAGAAATAGTTTGTGGATTTAATATTATAATATTGTGTATGTAAAAGTTTTTCATTTGGTTATAAATATGAAAAGGATATTTGAAAACCATCCCAAGGTAAGGGTATATAAGAAAAGAATTTTATTGAATAAAACCTTAACCGCTTGCCTGATTATTCCGAGTCATCTCGGGTTTGTATATACTGTAGTCAATTATTATCACGTGAAAACTCGGGCGATTTGTTTTATCATAGTTTTACTCAGCCTGGAGGAAATGAAATTAAATTTGCAGCTTTGATTGGTATTTTTGTTACGTTTTATTGGTTTATTTTGGAGGGACAGGTTACGTGTTTTAAATTGGTTGGAAAACTAATTTCAGAAAATCACCATGACGAGTTTTCTGCTACATCAGAAAGACCCAGTATTAATCCGATACCACTCAGGTAATTATCAAGGCATTTTCAAGATGTTATTCTTGCTACTAAAAAATATCAAATTCAAAGAGAAAGTGTACTTTGTGCCATTAATAAAAAGATACCAAGTACCAGTGTACACGATGTCAGGTATCACTTTGTGTTGTTTCTTCTTTTAAAAACAGTCATATGTTTGTCCGAGATAAATCAGGAGAGTAAACTAATATTAAAACTACATGCTTTTAAACCTGTAAAAAATAATAACTCAACTTAAAACCTACAGAAATTGTTTTGTTATGTTTCATTTCCCTGTATTCAAAAATAAAATTAAAAAATGCGATGATTTTTTGCAATTTGTTTAAAAAAAATTGTAAGGGAAGCGGTTGACTTTACAAAATTTTATGCACATAAAAATTAAAGTGTAAGTAAATTTATTCGATTAAAAATTTTCGTAAAATGTGTTAAGAGTTTTGAATAATTAATTTCTAATAAATATTTTAATTTTTTAAACCTCCACGTAAATTTATTTTTATAGAATTCCACAAAGTGTTTACCAATATCCATTATATACCCTTCTTTTACAGTAAATCTGAATAGAAAAGTTAAATTTCGTATTATTGAAAATGATATTATTGACCTAATAAGGAAGATCAGAATTTTTTACAAGAATTTTACTAACAGACAAATATTTATGGATATGAATTAACAATTAAAACTTAATTGTTCACAAAATATTAACAGAATAGGCTGTAAAATTAATTTAAGCAATGATGAGACAATAAGAATAAAAATCTGATTTTAAATCCACATAGATTATTGTACACTTTTTTAAATTATAAATATTTTTAAAAACAATTAATTGTGTGATACGTCATTAGAACTATTAATTTCTCATTCCTTTAACCTTTTAATGCAGAGTTTTTTTAAATGGCCGGCCAAAAAAAATCAATTATTTAATGTAAAAAACACAATTTATAACGTTATCTTTCCAAGAAAATTACAAAAATACAAAAATAATCAAAATTTCTATTGCAATTTTGGATTTTAATAACATTGCAGAAAATAGTCAAATATTGTAATATTTGACTATTACTACACAAAGAACAGATAAGTCGTAAGTCATAAGTAGAAAAGAAATATATTTTATACTTGGATAAGTAAGTGTTATATCTTACAATCCCTTGTAAATGATAAATATCAACAAAACGATTGTTTTTTGGATTTTTTTTATTTTTTTTATTTTAGCTTTCAATTGTTATTTTCAATTCTCGATTGCATTCGAGTGGGAAAAATTATAGCAACATAAAGTACAACGCCTCTCGAATTATCTGGAGTATACTCAGCTTGGTCAGTTTACCGCGCTTGAGTAAAGTCGAACGTTCACGTTCAGGGGTTAAATTTTGAGAGAACGTTTTGTTTCTTAAGTTTGTGGTATTGCATGAGAAGATTGCAATTACTGCCATCTGGCAGAAAGAAGAGTGTTAATATGTATGACTTTGCGATTTTTTTATTTACACACACATTAAATACTAGTTACCTTTACAAATCGTTAAATTAAAAAATACGTACCATGCATTTGGGCTTCCGTAGATATTTTAAATACAAAAGAAACAAAATCTACCTAGATTGCAAAACATTTTATTTTCTAATAAATATTTATTTCTAAAAAAGTTTGAACCTAAATATCTTAATTTTTAATGCATATAAATATGTCTCACTCTTTTACGAAGTAAGACGAAAATAACGTAGCATGATTTTACAGTTATGTGATAAAGCCATTTATCAATCGAGTTAGTTAGAAATCTATAAAAATGGTTTAAACACTTTCATAATATCAATTTAAAACTATAGCAATTGTATAAATGGAACAGCAAGTTAAAACTTCAACCAAAATAGAAAGAAGAAGTCTTAACAGATAACGTAATAACATTTATGTGATTAAATAGTTATTTTTGTTAATTCAGTATGTTAATTTTATTCAAAATTATAAATTATTTGTAAAATTACTGATTTTATTTTTTACTGAAAATATAATTCAGATGTAAAATTAGAACAATATTAATTCCTAAGTAAAAATCATGAATAAAATAATGAAGTAAAAATCATAAATGTTTTTTAAATATAGAAATACATAAAAATATATTATAAATAGTTAATTCAAACTCTTACAGAGTTTCTCATGTGTTTTCTATTATATTTTAAAATAAATGCACATATTTTCTATTTGGGGTTCTAAGTTATCAATCGTCTTTAAGTGAATTAGGTATTGCCTGGTTGTCTGATTGTGATTAATGTAAAGTACTAGATATTAAGAAAATAGTTAAAATGGAAAATAATATATGATTGAAGCTTTAAAAATTGAAAATACTTCAAATACACTTTTATTAGCCTGATTGATTTTCATGCAAATGTTATTTCGGAAAAGGATTAAAAGTCTGGATATTCCACATTTACGGTAAATAGATAATGCTAAAAGTAATATATATTGAATATTATACTATTTCATTGTATTATGTAATTTCATGGTTATTTTAAATATTTAATCAGATTAAATCAGATAATTATTAAATATTTATTGATGAATGAAACCCATATATGATATCTTTAATTTAAAGGTTAAATATGGAAGTGTATTTTACATTGCATTCCACCAGTATTACCTTAATAAACAGATTTATCATACCAATTAATATGTGATAATTAAAATTTGCATTGCATCCTCTAGCAGATGACTTAATAATAGGGAAAAATTTCTTTTTGAACAATATAAATTTCATTCTATCTGCCTAATATAGAATAAATTACATCATGGGAGTTTCGAATGCATCTGTTTAAAAACAGAAATATTTAAAGTTTTACCCATATTAATCTATACTTTAAGTTTGTAATTCGTAAAAAATATATTTACAAAGTTCGTAATTTGTTTAGCCTAGAGCTATACAAAGTTTAAAAGTCAAATCTTTGTTTCGATAACAAAATGAGTTCAGTAAAAAGAAAAATACATAAATCGGAGCTTAATGTTGTGTGAAATGATATTCAAAAGAAATTATATTTAATCCATTGATCTAGTTATAGGATAAAAAAGTACTCAAACCCTGAAAAGTTATTCACTTCTATTGTTCTGACAAGAAATTAAACAAAAGAATATAGCGAAATATGCTTTTGCTAAGCATATAGCTAAACTAGAAAAAATATTTCAAAAAGTTAAAATATTCTTTTTCAACAATATAAATTTCATTCTATTTCTGTAATATCGAATAAACAAGATCATGGGTATTTCGAATGCATTTGTTTAAAAACAGAAATATTTAAAGTTTTACTCATATTAATCTTTACTTTAAGTTTGTAATTCGTAAAAAAATATTTTTTCTAAGTTTATAGTTTGTTTAGCTTAGATCTATAAGAAGTTTAAAAGTCAAAGCTTTGTTTTGATAACAAAACGAGTTCAGTAAAAAGAAAGCGCAGAAATCGGAGCTTAATGTTGCATGAAATGATATTCAAAAGAAATAATCTGTAATCCATTAATCTATTTATATTATAAAAAAAAAGTACGCAAACCCTGAAAAGTGATTCACATCTATTGTTCTGACAAGGAGTTGAATAAAAGTATGCATATAACTAAACTAAACATTTTTTTTTAATTTTAAAAAATTCTTTCTGAACAATATAAATTTTATTCTATTTGCCTAATATAGAATAAACACGATCATGGGGGTTTCGAATGCATCTTTTAAAAACAGAAATATTTAAAGTTTTACTCATATTAATCTTTACTTTAAGTTTGTAATTCGTAAAAAAATAATTTTTCAAAGTTTATAGTTTGATTAGCTTAGATCTATAAGAAGTTTAAAAGTCAAAGCTTTATTTTAATAACAAAACGAGTTCAGTAAAAAGAAAACACATAAATCGGAGCTTAATGTTCCGTGAAATAATATTCAAAAGAAATAATCTTTAATCCATTGATCTAGTTATATTATAAAAAAAGTACGCAAACCCTGAAAAGTGATTCACTTCTATTGTTCTGACATAGAAGTGAACAAAAGGATGCATATAGCTACACTAGAAAAAATTTAAAATTTTTAAAAATTCCTTTTTGAATAATATAAATTTCATTCTATTCGCCTAATATAGAATAAACAAGATCATGGGGGTTTCGAATTCATCTGTTTAAAAACAGAAATATTTAAATTTTTACTCATATTAATCTTTAATTTAAACTCGTAATTCGCTAAAAAAATATGTTTACTGAGTTTATAGTTTGTTTAGCCTAGAGCTATAAGAAGTTTAAAAGTCAAAGCTTTGTTTTGATAACAAAACGAGTTCAGTAAAAAGAAAAACACATAAATCGGAGATTAATGTTACGTGAAATCATATTCAAAAGGATTGATCTTTAATCCATTGAGCTAGTGCGCAAACATTGAAAAGTGATTTATTTCTATTGTTCTGAAAATGAATTGAACAAAAGTATGCATATAGCTAAATTAGAAAAAAATATTAAAACATTAAAAAAAATTCTTTTTAACAATATAAATTTCATTCTATTTGCCTAATATAGAATAAACAAGATCGTGAGGGTTTTGAATGCATCTGTTTAAAAACAGAAATATTTAAATTTTTACTCATATTAATCTTTAAATTCATAATTCGCTAAAAAATATGTTTATTAAGTTTGTAGTTTGTTTATCTTAGATCTATAAGAAGTTTAAAAGTCCAAACTTTGTTTTGATAACAAAACAAGTTCTGTAAAAAGAAAACACATAAATCGGAGCTTAAGGTTGCGTGAAATAATATTCAAAAGAAATAATCTTTAATCCATTGATCTAGTTATATTATAAAAAAAGTACGCAAACCCTGAAAAGTGATTGACTTTTATTGTTCTGACATGGAAGTGAACAAAAGGATGCATATAGCTACACTAGAAAAAAATTTTAAAATTAAAAAAAATTCTTTTTGTATAATATAAATTTCATTCTGTTCGCCTAATATAGAATAAACACGATCATGGGGGTTTTGAATGCATCTGTTTAAAAACAGAAATATTTAAATTTTTACTTATATTAATCTTTACTTTAAATTCGTAATTCACTAAAAAAATATGTTTACTAAGTTTGCAGCTTATTTACCCTAGAGCTATAAGAAGTTTAAATGTTAAAGCTTTGTTTTGATAACAAAACGAGTGCAGTAAAAAGCAAACACATAAATCGGAGATTAATGTTGCTTGAAATGATATTCAAAAGAAAGGATCTGTAATCCATTGATCTAGTTACATTATAAAAAAAGTACGAAAACCCTGAAAAGTGATTCACTTCTATTGTTGACATGGAATAGAACAAAAGTATGCACATAGCTACAGTAGAAAAAATTAAAAAAAAATAAAAAATTTTCTTTTTGACCAATATGAATTTCATTCTCTTTGCCTAATATTTAATAAATAAGACCATGGGGGTTTCGAATGCAACTGTTTAAAAACAGAAATATTTAAAGTTTTACTCATATTAATCTTTACTTTAAGTTTGTAATTCGTAAAAAAATATTTTTACTAAGTTTATAGTTTGATTAGCTTAGATCTATAGGAAGTTTAAAAGGCAAAGCTTTGTTTTGATAACAAAACGAGTTAAATAAAATGAAACACTCATAAATCGGAGCTTAATGTTGCATGAAATGATATTCAAAAGAAATAATTTTTAATCCATTGATCTAGTTATATTATAAAAAAAAGTACGCAAACAGTGAAAAGTGATTAACATTTATTGTTCTCACATAGAAGTGAACAAAAGGATGCATATAGCTACACTAGAAAAAATTTAAAAATTAAAAAAATTATTTTTGAATAATATAAATTTCATTCTATTCGCCTAATATAGAATAAACACGATCATGGGGGTTTTGAATGCATCTGTTTAAAAACAGAAATATTTAAATTTTTACTCATATTAATATTTACTTTAAACTCGTAATTCGCTAAAAAAATATGTTTACTGAGTTCATAGTGAGTTTAGCCTAGAGATATAAGAAGTTTAAAAGTCAAAGCTTTGTTTTGATGACAAAACGAGTTCAGTAAAAAGAAAAACACGAATCGGAACTTAATATTACGTGAAATCATATTCAAAAGGATTGATCTTTAATCCATTGAGCTAGTACGCAAACATTGAAAAGTGATTTACTTCTATTGTTCTGAAAATGAATTGAACAAAAGTATGCATATAGCTAAATTAGAAAAAAATATTAAAAAATTTAAAAAAAAATTCTTTTTGAACAATATAAATTTCATTCTATTTGCCTAATATAGAATAAACAAGATCGTGAGGGTTTTGAATGCATCTGTTTAAAAACAGAAATATTTAAATTTTTACTCATATTAATCTTTAAATTCATAATTCGCTAAAAAAAATATGTTTACTAAGTTTGTAGTTTGTTTAGCTTAGATCTATAAGAAGTTTAAAAGTCCAAACTTTGTTTTGATAACAAAACAAGTTCTGTAAAAAGAAAACACATAAATCGGAGCTTAAGGTTGCGTGAAATAATATTCAAAAGAAATAATCTTTAATTCATTGATCTAGTTATATTATAAAAAAAGTACACAAAACCTGAAAAGTGATTCACATCTATTGTTCTGACATAGAAGTGAACAAAAGGATGTTTATAGCTACACTAGAAAAAAAATTTAAAATCAAAAAAAATTCTTTTTGAATAATATAAATTTCATTCTATTCGCCTAATATAGAATAAACAAGATCATGTGGGTTTTGAATTCATCTGTTTAAAAACAGAAATATTTAAATTTTTACTCATATTAATCTTTACTTTAAATTCAAAATCCTCTAAAAAATATATTTACTGAGTTTATAGTTTGTTTAGCCTAGAGCTATAACCAGTTTAAAAGTCAAAGCTTTGTTTTGATAACAAAATGAGTTCAGTAAAAAGAAAAACACATAAATCGGAGCTTAATGTTGCGTGAAATGATATTCAAAAGAAATGATCTTTAATCCATTGATCTACTTATAGGATAGAAAAAGTACACAAACCCTGAAAAGTGATTTACTTCTGTTGTTCTGACATGGAATTGAACAAAAGGAAGCATATAGCTATACTAGAAAAAAAAAATTTTAATTGCCAAGTTTATTCAATTTTACTACTTCCACTGAAATAATTCAAATAACAAAAATATCACAAACTTTTCTTTCGTTGAAAGAGAAAAGAAACTATGTTATACAACTTTTAGTGAAAAAAATTCTTTCGAGATAAAATAAAATTAATGCGTTATGTATTTTACTGAATTTTGAGTACAGAAGGCCTTATCACTTTTCGAATGACCAAATGGTATTTATTAGTTTATACATTCTCTGAATGAAAGATAGTGGCAAGGAATAAATATTGTCCGTTTCGATCTTCATATTTATGTACCAACAATAAAAATACTTCTATTTTAGGAGCGCAGAGTTTTAGTTTGTACTTTTGGCTTCTCTCCAGATAGCTGCATTTCCTCGTACGAAAGCTATACTTTATGCAGGGCCCTTGACTTTTATATCGTCTTCAGTTTCTAACTTTCTCTTAAGATTCACAAAAGAATCAATTATTATTGTCTGTGGAAGTGAATGCTTAAGTTTTACAAAAGTTCTTTGCAGTTATCTGTAAACTACTAGCTTACAACAGTTTGGAAGTATCAAACATTTTGATTATAAACATGATGCTTGAAAAAAAAAGGATTAAATATATTATAGGAAACTATTTTAAATTGAACTTTTTAGCTATGAAAAATAATTAAAAATCACATGCAATTATATCTATTATTTATGAAATTAAACATCACAAGATATTGAATTTTTTCCATGCGAGGAATGATTAAAACTTTACTTACTGCTTAAAGCAGGTTTCAATTTTTTATGATTCATACGCGACTCCAGTATCTTAAATTAATTGATAAAAAAAGTTTGGCAAGCTCGTAAATTCGTAAATCTTAAAAACGTTCTAATTATAAAATTTTATGCAATGTAATTTTATTGTTAAGAATTAATATTTCTATTTTTTTCAAACATTGTCAATATAAAAATGCTTGTGTAGACAAACAAAAATTGTCAACATAAAAATGCTTGTGTAGACAAACAAAAATTTTCATGTATTTTATTAATTTATATTACCATTTTTAGATTTTTGAGTTTTATGTTATTATTATAGCGATTGTATTAAATATCCAAATTAAACCATAGTATATTTATATTGTTTCTAAGAATACGCAAATTTTATAGAAAGTTTAGAAATTTAGAGATTTTTTTAAATAAATAATGTCTTATGGTTTAAATATAAAATATATTGCCTAAATTATATCTATAACTACAAAATAATAGATATTAAATTGTCATTCGAAAATTTTATCAACAGCTGATTATTTTCTCTTATCAAATACAGTAGAATTAAAGAAACAAGTCGACATTAAGACTATTTGTACATTTTAAAATAAATGTATAAATAAATACAGAACTATACACCATTCTCTAATAATGTTTTCAATAAAAGTCGAAAGTAATAATTAAAATATCCTGAAAATTTCATTTTAAAAAATAATTTCAGATTTTGACATAATAAAAAATAATCTAATTTTTATAAATAAGGAAAACGTTTGTTGTAGTATTGGTTTCATTCTTAGCTTGCAGAAGGTGTACTAAATTAAAAAGTCCTATGTAAAATTGTAAAAAAAATTAAAAAACAACTTTGGATTTGGTTCCAAGATTTTCAAAAGTTAGAGTAAAGAAATGGGTAGTTTTGCATCAGAAAGAATTTATGTACTCAGGTCACGTTTTCAGAGTTTACAACTCGAAGACAAAAAATGTAATATAAAAAAGCCACATTTTAGAATAAATTTCTAGAGTCTTTAGAGTAACTTATGAAATTTTAATTTAATACTAAGCCCTCTTTTTCATTGAACCTTTTTTCAATACCCTATTTCTCAGTTTTTATAGTAAGAATAATGCATAAATAGGGGATATTATTATCATTTTTTGCAAAGATAATAGGTTGAATGCTTTAAAAATATTTTAATGAAATAATTTTAAAACGTTCCATACTAAAATATTTGTTAGAAAAATTTTATGGTTGTTAATAAAATTTTTACATTATATATGATTTAATGAAATAGTTTAAATGAATTGATAAATTTGAATGAATTCGATATGATTCAATGAATAATTTCAATTCAATGATTTTTTTTACAATTTGTCATGACATAAATCACAGTCTTCTGAAAAAATATTATATTCAACAAGTACAAGGCATGTATTTCAAAATTACCTTTTATATTAAAAATTCTTTCTTTATATTTCGATAAGACTACTGTATACTTGCAAATTTACAGAATTGAAATAAAATCGTTGAAAAATTTTAAGCTTATTATCTTCACTTTGCTGAAAAATAAAACCTCATCTTCATTAAATTAAAGAATTATTATAATGTATTCTATTTTTAAACACAAAATTCTATTATAATTTTTAGCATGCGATTTATTTAATGCATCAACCAATTAAGAAAAAACTCCTGAAAGGGAAATTCCTTTTAATAGCTAGCCGAACGATGGCCGAATAATTAGGGTGCTGGCCTTTGGAACCGGAGTTCGTGGGTTCGAATTCTACTATGGCATGGATGTTCGTAGGCTTTTGGAATCGGCTTTAAGCAGTAGGTACCAGTTTCATTAGCCCTCATGTTGCAGAAAATAGACCGTAACACTCCCAAACGAAACCTAAACCTTTTAATAGATAATTTATTTTACATTGAAAAGAATTATTGAATATATATTTAGTGATTGTAATATACAGAGCATCCTGATTACAATAAGAGTTTGAGCATACATCTACTAAGCTGAAGGATGTGGGTTTAAATTTAGCATAAGGCTTGGGTACCATTTGTGTTTTCCCTGTATAGGGAGAAAAGTTAACCTAAATATATTATGTTTCCATTAAGGATATGTTCAGCAAAATCTGTTGCAGTGTCATAAGTGAAGCCAATTGATTTCTAAGAAAGTCAATTCTTAGAAAAATTTTTAGCTTGTTATCGTTACTTTGATCATAAATAAAACCTCATTTGCATTAAATTAAAGAATTGTTTTAATATATTCTATTTTTAGACACAAAATTCTATTATAATTTTTAGCATGCGATTTATTTAATGCATCAACCATTTAAGAAAAATTTCATGAAAGGAAAATTCATTTCAATATATAATTTGTTTTACAATAAAAATAATTATTGAATATATGTATAGTGATTGTAATATACAGACCATCCTGGTTAGAATAAGGGTTTGAGCATACCTCTACTACGCTGAAAAGGATGTGGGTTTAAATTTCGCACAAGGCTTGGTTACCATTCATTTAACGCATCAAACATTAAAGAAAAGTTTCCTAAAAGGAAATTCAATATATAATTTATTTTATATTGAAAATAATTATTGAATATATGTTTAGTGTTTTTCATATACAGGGATTCATGGTCAGAATAAGGGTTTGAGCACACATCTACTACGCTGATGGGTGGGTTTCAATTTCGCATAAGGCTTGTTCACCATTTGTGTTTTCCCATGGTAGGGAGAAAAGTTAACCTAAATATACTATGTTTCTATTAAGGATATGGTCAGCAAAATCTGTTGCAGTGTGATAGGTGATGCCAATTGATTTCTAAGAAAGCCAATTCTTAGAAAAATTTAAAGCTTATATCTTCACTTTGCTCATAAATAAAACCTCTACTGCATTAAATTAAAGAATTGTTTTATCATATTCTATTTTTAGACATAAAATTCTATTATAATTTTTAGCATGCAATTTATTTAGTGCATCAACAATTTAAGAAAATTTTACTGAAAGGAAATTAAATATATAATTTGCTTTACATTGAAAATAATTATTGAATATATATTTAATGGTTTTCATATACAGTGATTCACGGTCAGAATAAGGGTTTAAGCATACATCTACTACGCTGAAGGCTGTGGTTTTAAATTTCGCAGAATTATTTACTATTTGCATTTTTCCTTGATAGGGAAAAACCTTAACCTAAATATACTATGTTTCTATTAAGGATATGGTCAGCAAAATCTGTTGCAGTGTGATAGGTGATGCCAATTGATTTCTAAGAAAGCCAATTCTTAGAAAAATTTAAAGCTTATATCTTCACTTTGCTCATAAATAAAACCTCTACTGCATTAAATTAAAGAATTGTTTTATCATATTCTATTTTTAGACATAAAATTCTATTATAATTTTTAGCATGCAATTTATTTAAAGCATTAACCATTTAAGAAAATTTTCCTGAAAGGAAATTCAGTATATAATTTGTTTTACATTGAAAATAATTATTGAGTATATATTTAGTGGTTTTCATATAGAGTGATTCACGGTCAGAATAAGGGTTTGAGCATACATCTAATACGCTGAAGGATGTGTATTTAAATTTCGCATGAGGCTTGGTTACTATTTGTGTTTTCACTTGATAGGGAGATTGGTTTGGTTTGGTTTGGAGGGCTACGGTCTAGTTTTTGCAACACGAGGGCTAACTTGATAGGGAGAAAAGTTAATCTAAGGATGTGGGTTTAAATTTCGCATAAGATTTGGTTACTATTTGTGTTTTCCCTTGATAGGGAGAAAAGTTAACCTAAAGATGTGGGTTTAAATTTCGCATAAGGCTTGGTTACTATTATTGTTTTCCCTTGATAGGGAGAAAAGTTAACTTAAGGATGTGGGTTTAAATTTCGCATAAGGCTTGGTTACTATTTGTGTTTTCCCCTGATAAGTAGAAAAGTTAACCTAAAGATGTAAGTTTAAATTTCGCATAAGGCTTGGTTACTATTTGTGTTTTCCCTTGATAGGGAGGAAAGTTAATCTAACTATACTATGTTTTGATTAAGGATATGGTCAGCAAAATCTGATGCAGTGGGGTCGGTGAAAGCCATAGTAAAGGAAATTTCCCCTCATTGAAATTATAAAAAAAGCAAATTACCTTTATTGTCAATATTAGTTTATTATTAATCAAAATTTTAGGATTTAACTCAGGCCTTATCTAGTAAACCCTTCATTCATAGCTTATTTTTATGAATTATTTTGCTTTTGAAGAAGAAAGGCAACAAATTTCATGCTCACAATTGGACATGGTCCTTTTTAATATGATCCTGATCTCAACTAAGAACAGTTCTCACCAAAACATTTCAATTTCAAACATATTGGTTAGGGTGCTGGCCCTCTGTACCGGAGTTCGTGGGTTCGAATCCCACAGTGGCATGGATGTTTGTAGCCGTTCGGAATGGGCTTTAAGCTGTAAGTCTCGGGCTCATTAGCCCTCGTGTTGCAAAAAGTAGACCGTTGCACTCCAAACCAAACCAAACCAACTTCAAATAATTGCAGAATTTGAGGTACTCATTATCTTATAATCTTAAAGCTTCTTTTTTAAAAATTACTTAAACAATATATTTCAGTATACAATTACAATTTAAAACTTAAATACGTTTTCATTACACGATAAATTGATAAAAAATAAATATCGTTATTTCTTTTAAAAATAAATTTAATTCATAAACCCAAAACAGAGTTACAGTTTATGACTACAATGCTGTTAGAAAATAGAGTTCACCGTAAATGGTAATCAAGAACCAGAAAGCAGTGGAAGAAACGTTTAACCGAAATTAATATCTACAAGTATTTATTTTCAGCCTCGATAATAAATTCGGGGACATGGTTTCATCTGCGTGCATATCTTTATTGTGTTTCGATACTTATGGCTTCCTGCAGGTAGCTTAATAGGATGAGGCAGCAGGCAAATAGGATTAAACGTTGCGACAATCAGAGAGAATGGGAGTGTTCTCCGGAAGAAAAACTCGGACGCTATCGAAATCAAATGGTTCATTTACGGAGGTTTGTTTTCATATCGGGGAAATCGATCCATCAGTCCACCTTGGTGGAGTTGTATACAAAATAAGTTAAAATAACACGGTTAAAATATGTCGGCCTCTTCACTGAAAGAGTAAAGTTGCAAATAAATCGAAAATTTTATTTGAGAAATAAACACTTCTTTTTCTTAGTTTTCTCAGATATTATGTTTTCTATACGTCTGCGTAAGTTTTAAATAATATGATAATAAGATAAAGTGAGGTAATAAATTAGAAAAATCTTCGTTGCATCTGATTTCATTAAGTCAGGTCAACTGCGTAAATAAAGAGGATAAATATTATCCATCAGTCCATCTTGGTATGCCGAACGATGGCCGAATGGTTAGGGTGATGGTTTTCGGAACCGGAGTTCGTGGGTTCGAATCACACTGTGGCATGGATGTTCGTAGCCGTTCGGAATCGGCTTTAAGCTGTAGGTCCCGATCTCATTAGCCCTCGTGTTGCAAAAAGTAGACCGTAGCACATCAAACCAAACCAAAAGCAAAACTATCTTGCTGGAGATTATATACAAAATGTATAAGTTAAAAGAACACGTTTAAAATATCTCGGCCTCTTCATTGAAAGAGTAAAGTTTCAAATAAATAAAAACTTTTATTGGAGAAATAAACGCTTCTTTTAGGTACTTTGCTCAGAAATTATGTTTTCTATATGTCTGTGTAAAGTGTAAATAATATGATTATACGATAAAGTGAGGTAATAAATTAAAAACATCTTCGTTGGATAAGTGAGCCAGATCAACTGCCTAAATAAAGAGGATAAATATTATCCATCAATCCATCTTGTTGGAGATTATATACATAATGTATATAAGTTAAAAAGAACACGCTTAAAATATGTTGGCCTCTTCACTGAAAGAGTAAAGTTGCAAATAAATTGAAAATTTTATTCGAGAAATAAGTACTCCTTTTAGGTAGTTTGCTCAGAAATTATGTTTTCTATTCTTCTGCGTAAATTTTAAATAATATGATTATATGATAAAGTGAAGTAATAAATTAGAAAAACCTTCATTCGATCTGTTTCAGTGAGCCAGGTCAACTTCTTAAATAAAGAGGATAAATATTATCCATCTGTCCATCTTGTTGGAGATTATATACAAAATGTATATAAGTTTAAAAGAACACGCTTAAAATATGTCGGCCTCTTCACTGAAAGAGTAAAGTTGCAAATAAATCAAAAAATTTATTCGAGAAATAAACGCATCTTTTAGGTCATTTGCTCAGAAATTATGTTTTCTATACGTCTGCGTAAATTTAAAATAATATGATTATACGATAAAGTTAGGTAATGAATTAGAAAAATCTTCGTTGGATCTGATATCAGTGAGCCAGGTCAACTGCCTAAATAAAGAGGATAAATATTATGAAATCCACCGATCATTTCTTATTTTTGAAGATAAACGCAATATATATACATGCTAAAGAAATCGTTTTAAAATATGTCTGCTTATTTACTAAAAGAAAAGGTTGGAAATAAATCCGAAAATTTATTCAATAAATAAAGACTTCTTTTTTAAGGAAGTTTGCTTTTGGGTTGTTGTGACTCTTAAATAATGTGTTTAAAAGATAAGTGAGATTATAAATTAGTGAGATCCCCATTTGTCATAATTTCAGCAAGTTGCGGTCTGAAACACCTAAATGAAGAGAAAAGATATTGTGAAATTAACCAATCATTTCACACTTTTGAAGATTAATATACAAAATATGTATGCTGTAAATAACACCGCTATTATACGTCAACTACATCACTGAAATAGCAAAGTGCATAATGAACTCAAAAGTAAACTTCTCTGTAAGAAACAAACGTATTTTTAATTTTGTAAGATAAAATGATATAAAAGTTAATAAATTTCTCCTTGCTTTTTCTATCAGTCGGCTATCGTCTCAAACTCATACAATGTTAAGAGATGATATGAAATGGATGGATTATTTCATCTCCTTGACTTATATGCAAAATGAGGATGTTTTAATGTGTCTAAAATATATTAAAGTCCCCACTAAAGCGGTAAAGTTGGTAAAAAAATTAGAAAGGAATTTTATTCAAGAAATAAATACTTCCTTCAGAGAATTATCTCATGAAACTTTATTTTATATTCACAGCTACGAGCTTATTAAATAATAAGTTTGTAAGATAGAGTTATAATAAATTAGTAAAATCTTTCTTATTATTCATATTAGTAGGATATGTTACCAAACTGCTTTTGAAATCTATATCATCATTTCCTCTTCTTGAAGACTTAATATACAAAAATGTCTAAGCTAAAGGATGCATTCAAAATCTATTGCAGTCCTTACTGAAAAGAAAGTTTGTTACTTATCCGAAAATTTTATTCAAGAATTAAAAGCTTCTTTCAGGTGTTTTCCTCAAATTTCGTGTTTTTTATGCACATAAGTAAATCTGAAATAAAAAATTAGCAAAATAAAGTTTCATAACATATTACTAAAACTCTCATCGATTTATTTCAGTAAATTCAAATAAAGTTTTCATGAAGTTCAAATGGTTCAAATGAAGTCTTCCTGGATGGTATAATTTTATATCTGTTAATATATATATATATATATATATATATATATATATATATATATATATATATATATATATATATATATATATATATATATATATATATATATATATATATATATATATATATATATATATATATATATATATATATGTATATATATATATATATATATATATATATATATATATACATATATACATATATACATATACATATACATATATATATACATATATATATATATATATATATATATATATATATATATATATATATATATATATATACATATATATATATATATATATATATATATATATATATATATACATATACATATACACATATATATATATATACATATATTTATACATACATATATATACACATATATATACATATATACATATATATATATATATATACATATATATATATATATATATATATATATATATATATATATATATATATATATATATATATATATATATATATATACATAGGAAAAATATAATTAATGATTTTGTTAACCAAATTTTAATTGCTGGTTAGCCACGACCTTTTATCCTTCGCATTTTACATTTATTTTCTTAAAACAAATAAAAAAGATTTTTACGTTTTGTGGGTTATTTGTAATCGCAATTGTAATAACACATACCATATGTACTGATGTACTTTCCGACGACGGATAGCACGTGCACACACACAGCTCTGGAGTGAATGTTTAAGAATATAGACACAGCTGTTGTCTTGGAGTTTTAATGGGGGACCCCTTGGGGAGGAGTTATAGCTCATGGAGTTGCATAATTGCAATGATCAGTCAAAGGGCAGTGACTAGACAATGATATCAATTTTCACCAAATGGGGTATTTTAATGAATATACCTGGACACCCGAAGGGGATGCAGAAAATTTCAATAACAAATGATTGGAAAAGAGGTAAAAAGAAGCGTTAAACATAGGTGTAAAGTTATTGAAAAGAGTTGAGCAGTAGAGGTCGGGAGTCAAGAGTTGACGGGTGCATCCAGATCCAGTGAGCGGGACAGCAAACGAACATATTGCCCGATCCCTCACCCCACAGCTGGAAGGACACAACTGACGACCTTTAAGACCAAGGTGGGTTTCATCCTGTCTAGAGCACTATCCAGACGCCCTGCTTCCCTTAGAATTGCTGGACGTAATCTGATTTAATATATTCATGATTGGTACTTGGGCCTCAGTTAATTAGTCCAATACTTTGATTAAGGAATAACATTTAAATAAAGAAAAAGAAAATTGTAATAAGTTATTGTATACTGATAAATATCGAGTAATGAATGTTATATTTTAATCAAGAAAAATATCTATAAATAAATAATGTATATAATAAATATTTTAGTTCAAATATAAGACATTTACTGTTAGTTTTGTGGAGTATATTTTACTGCGTTACCCCTTTGAAGAACGAACACTGTTGTATGTAAATACTTTACAATACCATATACGCTAATTAGTTTTGTATTACTGCCACATAATTTTGATCAAAGGAACTTTTTACTAGTCTTTCCCTCTTATTTACATTTACATACTAACACTTCATAATTTTAAACAATTTCAACGAAATTTTCTTGGGTTCAGAATTTGAAACGCTGGTTTAACTATACTATCAAACTAAAACAAATAAATGTTTAGAAATTTCCTTTAAAGTTTATAAATTTATTGTTTTGTGCCTCGTAACGATGAATATGCAGTTAAACGCCATTCATAAACATATTATATTCATACATATATAAATATATTTATGACATTTATTACAATTTCAAAATTTATTTACAACCCTTTCCAAAACTCATGCGCGGCATGATATATGAAAATGCATATTTTAAAGTCAGCTCTTACGTTCTTATGTACAAAAATAAAAGTAAATCCCCATAGATAGTTTTATCAAGTTGCATGAATAAGAAGTAAAATCTGATGTGATTAATCATGCAATGTGAACACAGAACAGACAAACGGAAGATCGATTATACGCGGATGAAAGAAAGCCAACTTTCTTTCATCCGTGAACCATTTTTTTTCCTCTTTCCGTTATTTGTTTTGAAAGCACCGAGTGAGCTAATCAAATACATTTTTTGTTTGATCAGTTTTCTGCATTCCAACGAAGTCATCTGGCGACAAAAAAAGAATAAAAAGTGAATGATCAACAGAATCTATTATTTTTCTAATGACTTTATGGAAGAAGTTCTGTAGTATTAGACAAATCCTGTAGTAGAATTATATGAAGAAGCATTTCAAAAGAAGGCATTAATAAATGAGGGAATTCAATAGATTGATATATATTGTTTATAAGCATGGTATAATATATAAATCATCCAATCCCTTATAACCTTTGTTATTCGCAATATATAATGCAAACCTTTTAGTAAAGCAACTTAACAGTACAGACGTGTTAGAAAAAGCCTTACATTATGTTTAAGCTTTAATATTTGAAGAAATTAATTTTGAAATATCCCAACAAAGAGCAAATTAGGCAACAAATGGCAATTTTTAGGGAACTAAGCGTTATATAATTTGAATAGAGATTATGCCCATACAACCCCCCATATATATATATATATATATATATATATATATATATATATATATATATATATATATATATATATATATATATATATATATATATATATATATATATATATATATATACATATATATATATATACATATATATATGTATATGTATATATATATATATATATATATATATATATATATATATATATATATATATATATATATATATATATATATATATATATATATATATATATATATATATATATATATATATATATGTATATATATATATATATATGTATATATATATATATATGTATATATGTATGTATATATATATATATATATATATATATAAATATATATATATATATATATATATATGTGTGTGTGTGTGTGTGTGTGTGTGTGTGTGTGTATAATATATCAAAATGATTTAACTTTAACATCTCCTTAAAAATATGTTCTCTCTGATTCTAATTCCTTAAAATATTTTTCCCAGCCTCTAAATATCTTAATCAAAGTGGCTTTCTCGACTTAAAATTCTTCTGATACATTCTCCGCAGCTTTCTATCCTATAGATGTAAATTTTCTGTCTACTCAACACGTTTTCCAGCTGTCGCCGGCAAATGGTTCCTGGTTTTTCTGATCTTAATACTTTAATTCGCTGAGTAAGTTTCTTGTCCCTTGGAAAAATTCTCTCTTGGGTGCACCTCTGTTCGCGCAGAGAGATTTTTGTGTCTTTCTTCTGTATGTCGTTGACTAGAAAAGATGTCTGTTTTAGGAGCTCTAAAATAAAGTTTAATTAGGCTTGTGTCGTTCTCTTTCAATGGCCCAAGTGATCGTTATTACTGTTAACTGATTAGCTTTATCCTTGCTCAGTAGCCAGGGCAAATAAAAATTAATAGGAGCTACATAATTATTGAGAATAGAATAAATAATTATTACATGTATTTATATATATATATATATATATATATATATATATATATATATATATATATATATATATATATATATATATATATATATATATATATATATATATATATACATATATATATAAAGAAAAAAATAGAGGAAGAAGAGAGACGATGATATTTAACCTAAACTTACGAACTTAATTGCAATTTCTAACTATAATTAAATTCTTGCGATTTTATATTTAGTAACATAACCTATTTTGAAATGTCTTTGTTTGCCTTTTAATTGAGAGAAAATTTGGCTCCTTTACGTAAATTGGTTTCGCTTCTTAGCTTCACCAATAAGATATAATCTCAAAACTATGATTGGTAGGTTTTCTTGTGTCTGCATGGCACTACATAAAGGAAACTAAAGCGTTTCGGGCAATGAGCGCCAACGGCGGGTTGTTTGAATAAATTCGAAATTTTTTTTTCCTGAAGTTTTGCTGCTTTCCTTCACTTCCCCAGCACATCACCCAGTTTATATCCTCCTAAGTTTGTACCCTTAAATAACCCTTACAAACATACATATCTTACTTGTTCGTGTATAATGTAGACATTTATTTTTCAACATTTAAGGCAAACTGCATGCGCGTTGCATTGAAATAACTTTTACTGTTTTCTTTACTCACTCTATATATAAATAAATATAGGAAGAATATAAACGATAAAAATATCACTTAATAGATGTATTACTGTATTCATATTAAATTATTATTGCACCTGTACAACATTGTTTTCAATATTAATTGTATATATATATATATATATATATATATATATATATATATATATATATATATATATATATATATATATATATATATATATATATATATATATATATATATATATATATATATATATATATATATATATATATATATATATATATATATATATATATATATATATATATATATATTATATATATATATATATATATATATATATATATATATATATATATATATATATATATATATATATATATATATATATATATATATATATATATATATATATATATATATATATATGTATATATATATATATATATATATATATATATATATATATATATATATATATATATATATATATAACTCCTCTAGAACAGGATAATTTAAAATCTGTTCGATTTAGCACCTTACGGTTATTTGAAGTAGCCAAAACACAATATACATTGTATGCATTCATATACATATATATGTATATATATACATATAAATGTGTACATATATGCATACACACACACATAAATATATATATATATATATAAATATGTATATATATATATATATATATATATATATATATATATATATATATATATATATATATATATATATATATATATATATAGAATGAATTTTCCATGAGAAAGTACATATTCTGGTGAATATATCTGAATGAATATATTTTAAATATTTATTCTAGATCTATATATTATTAATTATTCGGATGTAATATGCAAAATACATACCTTAAATACCTTATGAACTTATATATAAGAATTATAAAGTTATATACATACATATAATTCTTTAAGAATTCATAATATATAGGATATTTATGTATTCAAAGAATTGAAGCTTAAGTTATAGCTTATTCAAGTTTAAATTATAGTAAAATTTATGTATTACGATACCCACGGCATAATGGTTATCGTCATATATTATGCATTAAATTTCTATTCTTCAGTCAAAATTTATTGATCAATTTCTGCCATAATACTATCATATTGATATTTAGTTAAACCATTCCAATTTTTTCATCAATCTTTTTGAAATATATTAAGGTTTGACACGCAAGTGCGAGCATCGAGTAGTAAAATAAATGGATCTTCCTCAAAGAAAAAACAATATTAAACATCTACACTGTCTGGAGGGAAAAAAAGTAACAAGTAAAAAAAGGTGGAGAACATTTGGGAAAGATTATTATTGGACGTATAAGTAATACATTATTAAGCATAGGTTTAATTGGTGTAATCAATCTGTGCTGTAAAAAATATAGAGTAATGTAGAATTTAATCAATAATTATTGTAATTTAATAAGATTTTTTATAAATATAGCTATGGTTCTTTTAATGCTCTAGTTCATATAAACGTGATATGAGGTTCTTAATTTCAGTAATAAAGCTTGTCTTTAGAGCAGATCTTACCCATTTATACTTTCAGTGTTACTAAAAATTAATTGGTTGGCAGTTATACGAATTATAATAGAAAAAGATCGCGATTTAGAAGTTAGGCATCTAAGCTTGGTATTATGATGACACCGACAGAGCGTCTAGGCCAACCGCAAGTATAAGTGGAGTACTCGTAACAAAACACAAAATTAAAAAAAACTAATTCCAAATGCTGAATTTTGTTTATTTTGTATATATACAGGTGTAAATAGGAAATAAAAATGCTAATTAGGCCATTATGCCAATGAGATCACACTCAGTCGAAGATATGGCAAACATGGCGTCTTGGTGCAAAAAAGAAATGGCGTAAAAACGGGTGCAGAAGAAATTAAGCTCCATACTTCTTCCTCCTTGCTCTCTTTCTATCTCTCATCGGGCCTGCAGATCCCAAAGAAAAGTTCGATGGTCAGTGTTGCTTTAGCCGCAGAGGGCTACTCCGCGGTTAGCAACCCCTCTTGACCAATGGGGTCGAAGGAGGGTCACTCCGCTTTCGTCTCTAGGTCAGTTTCGCACTGGCGTTGTTGAACTGTAACTCTTTGTTACACTTAGCTCGTGTAATTTGGTAGTAAGGGCCAAACAGAATATCAACAGGCTTGGTTTTCTATTCAATCCGTCCAAAGGAGTCATTTGAACTTGGAGAATATTAAGGGACTACATTTTATGTTCTCTAGTATCAAAGACTTACATTAGGTTCAGCTTTGCATAGAAGTTGGTAGCGGAAGATTAAATAGTTTATATCCCATTTGTTAAAAGTGTAAAAGAAAAAAAAAGTTCTTTGAGTTTGATATTGTACATTTATTACTAATAACTTTTAAATGCAATTTAAAACCGTTTAAAATTTAATATACTTATAAAAAAATCATCGAAATTTATTAGCTGTTTAATTTCTATTTCCTTCTCTCCATGCAAGTCTCTGATTTAACTTTTTGAATTTTATTCAATAGATTGACGATGAACAAATAATTTTTTCTAAATAATCTCTAACACAAATTTAAGTATAATTATTCTCAAAATTATTTTTTCTTAAATTTTTTGTGTAAGTGAGAAGTTTAACTTCTAATAATATTAGTTGGAGATCAAAATGTCTATTTTCAACAGTATAAAACAGTACAATATGTATTATCATTAGAAAGAAAGGTATTTCTATTTGATCATACCCTTCTTCTCATATACCTACCGTATACCTATCAAAAGTATTTATAGTGAGCATACAGATTGATTCTGTACTCTTTCTGAATTAAAAGACAAATATTTTTTTTACCTTTCTACATCTTAAAAGTAACACCGCAAGATTTTGTTTTTCCATCTTTTCCCAGTTTCAAATTGCGTTAAAAATAAGAAAATACAAGGGTGTGTGATTCGATATGTATGCAGATTTATCAGCAAGTAATACATTTCCTGAATGAAGAAATAATATATGGAATGTGTTGATCTTTAGAATTTGCTAGTAAAAGTAGCTCATGCAATAATAATAAAACATTTCTTATACATAGAACAAAGTTTTCTTGATTAGTTGCATACAGAAAAATTAGAATTATTAAATAATTGTAAACCTTTTTCATGGATCTGGAACTTGATTATAGAAAAAAAGATATAATATAGGTTTTATTTTTAAAGGGGGTTTTACGAAAGAATTCATTGGCATTATATAGGTTTATGTCATCATTTTAAAAGGAATTTTTCATGACGTTTTTAAGTCAAAACCCTGTAGTAAGAATGTTTTGATATTCTGTACTCTACAACCAGAAATTTTTATATTACAAAATATACCGAATTTTAATGCTCGCTATCTCCGCCAGATGGAGATACATGTATTCTACTTATACAGGAATTAATATGTACTATTCATTGTTGAAAATAACTCTATCCTTTGTTATATTAACATTAAACTAATATTTGATGTCATTAAAAAATAATATTTTTTCAAATATTTCACTACCACTTTTTTGAAAAATTTAGGATCGTACAGCAGTAATACGCGTGAATGACTTATAAGCTCACAAGAAAGCCATGTGCTATCCGCATAACATTATTCTAGTTTATTAAGTTTCAAATATTTTTATATATTTTACTTTTGCAATATTTCGATCTTAATGAAAGTTAAATCTATTTATTCATTTATGTTATAATTAGTTTAAAAAATTTCACTGAGTATTATATATTTTTTCCACATAATACCTTATTATTCTTCATAGCTTTACGAAATTTTGTGAATTAAGTCTTAAGAATATATGTTATTAATTATACATAAAAATAATAGAATTACCGGTAATACATTTTTAATTTGTGAATATCTAAATCCACAAATTTTGGTCATATGATTGTGTATTTGTTTTCCAATGCAATAAGTATTTAAGTAATTTGATTATGGATAATAACCAATTTAAATTGTAAGTATGTAAGGTTATCGATAGTTTAAGTGGAAGAATTTATCTCTTGAATATAAAATATTTTATGATATAAAGAAGCAAGCCTTTATCTACATTTTTCAGTATAATACTGAGGTTACATAAAAAATCAGAAAAAAATAATATTTTTAATAGTTAGTAATATATTTATTTTTTAATAAGAACTATATCTCAATACAAGATCACTCCATTATAGCGAAATCGAAATACAAAAAACATACATAAAAAAGAATATTTGATATTGCCATTTACTTTTGGTTTTAACATTAATTTATACTTGTATAGTAAACTCCAAAAAAAAACATTAAAAACTGATAAAATGCAATCTTTTTCAATCATCCAATGTTTTTTATTAATATTCTTGTGGTTAAGAATTATCTAAAGTTATCAAAACAGTATTTTTCCATAATTTCATAAGCTATTCACTTGATATTAGTAAATTGTAGCCTACTGAATCATCATAAAAAAATTTGGATTCCTATGTTGTGTTGAATAAAGACGTTCATAAAATTTTCTTGAAACTACGATTAAGTGAGCAGAAAATCAGAGATTAGTTTTGTATCAATACAAGAAACATTTAAAGGAAAAATTACTTTTCATTTGTCTAAAATTTTAGTTAATACTTGTGTTGATTTAATGAGCAATTCATCAGTTTAATTAAAGTTTACTAAATACATTTTCATTCTTAAAATATTCATCATAACCAGCTTTTTAGATTCAGTATAAAACAAAGTTCTGTTCTTTTCATAATACATTTTGTTTTGCAAATTTTTTATTAAAGTTCTAATTTTGATATCTTTATGATTTTCTCATTTTAAATATTCTATTTTAAAAATAACATACACCAAATGGAAATGAGAGGAATTTCACTCACGGAACAGAAACAAAGTGTTCTATTCTTTTCATAATACAATTTTTCTTGCAATTTTTTTTATTAAAGTTCTAACTTCGATATCTTTATGATTTTCTCATTTTAAATAATCTATTTTAAAAATAACATACACCAAATGGAAATCAAAGGAATTTCACTCACGGAACAGAAACAAAGTGTTCTATTCTTTTCATAATACAATTTTGTTTTGCAAATTTTTTATTAAAGTTCTAATTTTGATATCTTTATGATTTTCTCATTTTAAATATTCTATTTTAAAAATAGCATACACCAAATGGAAATGAGAGGAATTTCACTTATGGACCAGATGATTTTCAAAATATAAAAGAAATAAAAATTTTAAACAAGAATTTTTATTCGAATGAAAAAATATATTTTATTGTGTACACCTTAAATTTTAAAGGTATATGACATTTTAATGCTACGAAAGAACTAAAAATTTAAGAAATTGATTAATTAGCTTTTACCCTGCTAAAAATAACTATATAACTCGTATTAATAGAAATGAGGTTCACAAAATTAAAAAAAATTGGCTTCTTAAAAATTAGCTTCTAATATAAAAATTTTAAAAGTCACTTTCACTAATTGGATTTCTCCTTATTTCACTCGGGGTATTTATTTTATATTTTTAAATATATTGTTTCATATAAGAAAAAGAAATAATTATTTGAAAGTCAGACCAATATTAATTATCTAATGAAAAATATTACTCTAAAGGGAATATAATTTTAAATCAACATATGGTATTAAAATAAAGACTATAATCTTTAATGGTACTTTATTTTTCATAATAAATTTTGATCGTTAAGGTAACTTTTAACAGATTTTTATAATTTTTCATTTACATCTGTATGGAATACACTTAAATTCTAATGATTTACTTATTTTATAACATCTATCATTTTTCTATCACCTATCATTTTTTAGTTTGGTTATAACAACAAAAATTTGGTCCCTCGGAGTTTGATATAACAGTGTACGACTATACACATAAATTAATTATAAAAACAGCAATTGGAAATAAGTTTTAAAAGATCTTTTTAATTTCATTAAGAGGTAATTTACAGTCATTTCAAATCACCAATAGACACGAAAATCCCTTAAATTTATTACTCTAGAACTATTACAGTATAGTTAAAGTTAGAATACAATGGCATTAATTTTCCTTCCTCTAAATGAAACATTCTAAAGTACTTTTCTCTTAAACTCTGTGTCACATACTAACCATCTGGTACGTCTCTAAAGTACTATAATATCTTCTAGAGGACAGAAGCATAAATGACGATATTTACGTCCTATTTTAATGGATTAAGTCTGTAAAGGGACTAGAACTCTTTTGTACTTCATGTACAAAGCTAGTCTATTATTTGAAAGCAGTAAATTAGTTCTTCCTTACTGAATATAATAGAAGATCATTTAACTGCATTTTACAGGGCAGTAGTAGTTAGATTTTCTTTGTTTATAGCTGTCATATTCTAAACATTGGACGTGAGTGGAAACGTTAGTCGTTTCGGTTTGCCCCATTACACACACACACACACACACACACACACACATATATATATATATATATATATATATATATATATATATATATATATATATATATATATATATATATATATATATATATATATATATATATATATATATATTTACACATATATATGTAATGTAAAAATTTAATACTTTAATCCTAAACTAAAATTACTAACTCCTCTATGAAAAACCCAACAAATCCTGAATTTCGCCATCTTTTTAGTGGCCTTTCAGAGTTAAAATCTTTTGTCTCCTTCCTATAGGTGAGATTAACTCGCCAAACTTTTTTGCTGAGTAAGAGCATTTCTAACTTGCTGAGTTAACAAATTCCTTTCTCACACTATGGCGTCCACAAGATTATAAAAGGATGCGAGACCATTCTTTGTTGGATTTTTACTGTGGATGTTGTCTAATATAGTATGTGAAAAATCGTAACCTTTTTTGACCACACTACATCCTAGAAGCGTAGCAGGCTAAGCTAGATTTCATATATATATATATATATATATATATATATATATATATATATATATATATATATATATATATATATATATATATATATATATATATATATATATATATATATATATATATATATATATATATATATATATATATACATATATATATATATATATATATATATATATATTATGTATATATATATATATACATACATACATACATAATACATATATATATATCAAAATATGATTTTATATATATATTTATATAATATATAATATATACTTATTTTTATATATATTTTTTATATATATATTTATATATATAAATAGCATATATATTTGTCTAACCATTGACGTGAAGGCAATTCTATGGTTTAAATGGAAATCAATTAAAAATTCACGGAAGCGTAAGGAACTATTTCATCTTAAAAAGTCAGTTCTCATGGGGATTACATGGAAATACATTAAGAAGATAAGCAGATAGTGATACAACGTATAAATTATTTATACCACGTAAGCATTGGCAAATAATAAAATTGACATATTTTGACAGTAAATGTTTATCTCATCATTCCCTAAGATATATCGACACCAATGAACTAAGTACATAGTTGCATTCAGAAGAAAATCAAAAGAAGTCTTCTGCTTTCTACCGTCTTCAAAATACCGTATGTGTTCAGTGTCAGTTCACAGCTGATGCTACTCAGACCAAAAAGTCCACTTTCATGTCTCTGAGAGAAAAATGTATTCCGATCTTTTAAGTACACAATCCTTCTGTAAATATCCTTGTATAATTTTTGCCTATTTTATTCATGTACTTTCGGGGGAACTAATATCACATATTTGACTTTCCTAGACTATAGTTGGGGATTTAGTTCGCAAACTTAATCCTTCAATAAATTCAAGCCCACGTAAAATCTAGTCGTGGTTATTAATTTTTTAAAATTACATTTTACTTCATACCTGTCAGAATATAGGCGACTATTGGCGTGCTTCCATACAGTAACAGTTCTAGCTGTTTAATGAGAAAAATGTCCTGTCCAGAGATCACAGAAAAGCGTCTTAGAATTTTTGAGTGCTAAAGGGAAGGATTGTCAGTCAAAGTGACTGTATCAGACTTTAATTTTCTAATGAAATGCTGAGAAAAATTAGAAAAATATCAAGTTAATTGTATAACTGTGATCTGGGATTCAGACTAAATTTTACGAATATATAGAATTAAAATTGGAGATTATGATATATTAGGATATATATATATATGTGTGTGTGAGGGGGGGTCAAGCATAAGAAAAGTCAAAGATTGGATAATGTCTTTAAACATGTCAACCATTAAACATCGTGGCTCGTGTATAAGGTCCACATTCTTACAAAGAAACCCCATTTAGCCTGGGTTCATGTAATAACCTTTTCTCAAGACGTTCTCTCTCAATCCTTATATATATATTCATCATATATATATATATATATATATATATATATATATATATATATATATATATATATATATATATATATATATATATATATATATATATAAATATATATATATATATATATATATATATATATATATATATATATATATATATATATATATATATATATATATATATATATATACAACTATGCCATTTTCAATTCACCTGTCGTAAGCGGCAGAAGATTCAAACCTCTAATAAATATTAATGTATTATTTGCTGGGGTTTTAAGCTTATTAAAAAGACCTAACACAAAGAATTAAATAAAACCACAACATATAAAAGTATACACCAAAAGATGAATATATTATCAAATACATTGTACTAAAAAATTAAAATCTGAGCAACCAAGTATTCACCTGATAAATTAATAGAAGGATAAGTTTCTAAAATTATAAGTGAAATCTTCTTTTCTTCGAATTTTATTCTTTCAATTCCAAATTATTTGAGGTGAAAATATTTATTCACTTAATTCTATTCTTAGATCGATAATCTCATTGTCTGAAAAAGGATTAAAAAGAAGTTAAGTTCATGGCGCAAAAGTTTTGTTTTCTTTGGAAATGCATCTTTTACATGCTAATACTATTGTTATCTTATGAAAAAAAATTTTCATTTTGAAAACTTTTGTGGAAGAAAAGTTTTCTCTGAGATATCGGATTATAAAACTTCTTTAACAGTTCTGTTTTTCCACCCTGATTTTTCATAACTACTATTGTGTATATTTAATTGATAATGGTAATGTTCAAAAAGTGGATTTCCCGCAGATGACCAAAGTCTGCGAATAATTTATACTTTTATTGCTACGAAATTCCTGAGTTATGGGTAGTTTATACTAAATAATTTCGGAATCTTTCTCGATATTGATAATCTAAGGCTTTAAGCAATTCAGAAATATTTATAACAAAACAGTTTCATTTCAATATATTGAGAGGTCTAGATAATTTGGTAAAACAGTGTTTATATAATATTTGCCTTTACAATTTCCAGGCATTATGTAATTTTATTGCCAATTAAATCCAATTTTTAAAATTTATTTTCCTAATAACAAAAAAAGTACCTGTGTTCATTATTTTGATTTAAATATAACATTATATTATAATTTGATATCAGCTGAGTTTCACATGAAGAAACTCTTATAGAAGTCTTTATATATAAAATTCTTCTGTCGATGTGATTATAATAAAACACGGCTGGACTGATTTTGATGGAATGTTTGTGCATATAATTAAGTTGTTTCGAGATTGTTTTAGATACTAAGTAATGGAACGATGGTGACTATAACAGAAAAAATTTTAAAAAGTAAATGACAGCTTTAATGACTCAAATGAGCATTTTTGTGTGCAACAGAGTATTTTGGGCAGTTTTACACGAAATGTTAGTTCATAATCAATTAAAAATAAATAAATGACAAAAAACATTCAAGAGAAAATACTATCATACTTCTCCCTTCACAACCACGTGCACACTGAAGCTGAAAGTCGTGTAACAGGTTGGTTGGTTGGGGTGTCTTGGCGCAAGATCCAAGCTGGGATATGCTTCGTCAAACAAAGATTGAAGTTATAACTGAAATATGAATACATATATACAAAATTTAAAAGCAGAAGTAACTGAGAGTCAAATATTTTAAAAAATACAAGTAAAAACGACATAGAGATTGATATTAAAACTTTTTCAATTAAACAATTTTAAATGCTCCAATGCTAATGAAAAATTCAAAAAGGTTTGGGTGGGGGGTCTCACCCAAAAGTTTGCTAAAACTGGGATGAAAAGTTTTAAAATAAATGTTGTAAAAACGCGTAAAAGCCGCACATGAAATTAAAATATGATGAACTGTGAGATGAGTGGGACAGAAAGAACGTTGTGGAGCAGGCTCAGCCAAAAGTAAATGTTTATGGGTGACTCTAGTATGACCAATGCAAAAATGTGTTAAAATGACATCCAACTTGTGATATGGGGAAAATGACCAAAATAAGATTGACGGTCTAAGAAACCGTTTATCTCTTTTTTAATGTAGAAGAACAAGTGGTAATAGGTGGATACGTGTAACAGGTGGATAACGAAATTGAAAATAAAAAATTGTTTCAAAACATCCCACTAGGGTTCTGCTTGTACACCAATAAATGAACATTTGTGCCGCTATAGCCGTACTGTCTAGAAACGACCATTCATTTGGACGGTTATTGTCATCATGTCACATAATGAACTTCGCTTCAACGGCTATAGACGCAAATGTCAGTCAACGTGCTAAAATTGTCTTAAAATGCTAATTTGCAATGACGTAATATGTAATATTTAGAATTATAATGATAGTTACCCCTATTTCAACACTTAGAGGTGATAAAACCTATTTGTCTAAACATTATCAGAAATATATATATATATATATATATATATATATATATATATATATATATATATATATATATATATATATATATATATATATGTGTGTGTGTGTGTGTGTGTGTGTGTGTGTGTCCTCGTTGAATGACGCTTAGGAAATTTCGAACATATGTTTAAAGTGTCTCATTATATTTCTTTAACTTTTAACCTTCATTTTACTGAAGTTTGCATTCTCTTGTAAATGGTTATACTATTGGATTTTATATATTATGAACTGTCCAAAAATCCTAACTTACTACAGTTATTGCTATTTAAATTCCTTAATTTTCCGACAATGGCTTAAAAACACTTTTTCACAGGAGCAGTTGGCAGACTATGACCTTCTGCCTATACGAGTAAATGAAAGAAAGGTGGCACAGCCAACCTTACCCAATCTAAGTTTTGTTTTTTGACTACTTTGTGTTCCTTGCATGTTATTACTTTAGGGAAACCGAGTACTGTTAGTTTTGCATTAATGACGCAGTAATACTCTCTTTGAATCTGCTTTGTGTAAAATCCCAATACAATTTATTATTATTGATGAACATTTATTACTAACATTATTGAAAAGAATTACTATAACAAGTTCATTAAAATGATTTTTTTGTTACTAAGTATCACCAATGATGTTTATAAATATTGTTTGTAAATATATACCTGACAAGTAAATGTTTTTTCATTTACCTTCATATGTATAACACTTATTTAAAAATACAGCTTTTCGAATCTGAACCCTGGATTACCTAACAATTTTTTTTATGATCCAGAACTATGCTATAAAAATTTTCCTCACTCTTTATTAAGAAAAAGTAAAATCTTGAAATAATTGCTTTCATTTGACTGCAATAAAAATGATTCTATAAATGTATTTTTGTAATATACCTGCTAATATGATGTAATTTATTTATCTATATTTTCATCGTTGTGTAAATACAGTGGGTTGTTTTAATATTTTTATTAACGATATGATTCTATAAATGTATTTTTGTAATATACCTGCTCAAATGAGGTAATTTCTTTACCTATATTTTCATCTATATTAGATTTATCATAATATATAGACCTATATCTATATTAGAAAGTTGTGTAAAGACAGTGGGTTGTTTTAATATTTTTATTAACGATATGCTTTTAGTATTAGTTTTATTCATAAGTGTGGCAGGAAGATACCATAATCTTGAAGTACATATTTTTTAAATTAGCGTGAAAATATAATAGGATTTATTACATACGTTTTCGCATATCTAAATGAAGTTACCAGGCAAAAATTCAAATTATGTATTTAATAATTAATTCAAATTATACAATATATAGTAAAGTTGTTTTAGTTATAAAAAAGAAAATACTTTTCTTTTAAATTGTCTAATTAATTGATTTCTTTTTGCTAACAATATAACTAGGTTACTTTTACTAAAATGTTATTTTATTTACAATAAAGCTTTAAACCCCTTGATCATTTATTGTACGAAAATAAAAAAATAATATTGAAAAGTACTTTGTTATTCCAATATCTATTATATTGTTATATCTCTGGTATAATAAATTATCCTCATAACTCCTTAAACCAAAATGGTTTAACCCTTTAACGGACAGTGGTTTCGTAGCAAAACCACCTATTAAACATCTTTTTTTTTAAACTTTACTCTTTGTATTACTTTACTATTTCTTTTAATAATTATTTACGGCTCCGATCTCATACATCTGTTATATATGGAAGCCAATGATGTAGAATCAAGAGCTTTTGCAATTAAAAAAAACTTTTTGGAGACATGGATGAGTTTTCGATTATATATATATATATATATATATATATATATATATATATATATATATATATATATATATATATATATATATATATATATATATATATATATATATATATATATATATATATATATTTATATATATATATATATATATATATATATATATATATATATATATATATATATATATATATATATATATATATATATAATATATATATATGTATATATATATATATATATATATATATATATATATATATATATATATATATATATATATATATATATATATATATATATAAATATATATATATATATATATATATTATATATATATATATATATATATATATATATATATATATATAAATATATATATATATATATATATATATATATATATATATATATATATATATATATATATATATATATATATATATATATATATATATATATATATATACATATATATACATATATATATATATATATATATATATATATATATATATATATATATATATATATATATATATATATATATATATATATATATATATATATATATATATATATATATATATATATATATATATATATATATATATATATATATATATATATATATATATATATATATATATATATACATATTATAATTTTGATATTTTAAATATATAACAGATGTTAGTTCTACGTTTAACTTATTTATTTCTTTTTCTATTGAAATATATGTATTTAAACTTTCTGTACTTGAGAAGTCAGATTCAATTTCTTACTTATGACCTCAAATAAAAGTATCTGTACAAACAACACTTTTAAGTTGTTAAGCTATTTATTTATTAAGAATTATCATTTATTGTTCTTCCAGTATAGTTAAACTTTTAAAAAGACATAATGTTCAAGCTCTACAAAGGGAGGGGCTAGTCAGTTAAACCACTTCTCAAACCCTAATTTGGTATCCTCTAAGGCGAACCCTTCTAAGAAATGTAAAAAAAAAATTATATATTTTACATATACAAGGCTTATAGATAACATTTATAAACAAATTACATTCAATTCCCATGAATTTATTTTGGTGACCTTTAAAAGGTTAACAAAATAAAAATAACATTTTAATTAGTTAAATTTATATACATTATACAACGTAAGGTTAAATTTATCCATTATAATAAATATTAAAGCTCATTTGTAAAGAAAATTTACAAACAAAATTTATTATATTTAACACAAAAATCAATAATAGAAAAATACTTAAATATGGATTTTTTAAATGAAATCTTTGACAGAGCACAATAGACAGTTTACAAAATACATTCAGAAGTATCGTAGATCTATTTCTTATATATGATCTATATTATAACAAGCTAAAAAAATGATATTATCTGCACATTTAGGTACGTTAAGTCTAACAATCCATAAACTACGGATATTTGTGTGGCCATTTACCCAATAACCTATTGTTTCAGACAAATGACTTGTCATTAGATATTGGATTTTTCTTCTCTTTTTGCCTCTACTCTGACGTAATGGATTGCGTTTCTCCTGATCTCCGATAAGGAATCTCTTAGTACTTAATCGGGGGCATAAAACGAAGTTCTTCATAGACTTATGCCACAAAAGTAATTTACTTTTACCAGAAGTTCTGTGAAAAAAGTATTATTTTTAAGAATTATTTGCATGTAAAAAATGTGCTTCACCGAAGAAAACTTTTTTGATAGTTAATACATTTAATCATAGGTAGTCAAAGAATAGTTAAGGAAAGTTTTTATTTATAAATTCTTTTAATTATATCGTTATAAACTTACAGTAGTTCGAATAGAAATATGTGTATATCAATATTTGAATAATATTTAAAACAATATTGGTATATAGTTACATTTCTCATTAACTTTTTAGTCATCGTCATCAAGATTGTAGCCAATGCTACTGGTCAAGAAAATGAAGAAGTATAATAAAAACTAAGTTAATTAGGGCTTTTAATTTTTTTCCAGAATTCCGTCAAAAATATGTCACATTTTTTATCGCATTTTTTTTTTTATTTTACATTTTTAAGTAAAGATGTATTAAGATTAACATTTCTAATATTTTTAAACATTTATTACAACTTTTTTTCTTTTCAATGAAAGCATCACAGAACTGAAGTTTACCTTTAGTCTCATCGATATCCAAGTTAATTTTTGGAATTCCAGTGAAAGCAAATCTAGGAGGCGGATTCGAAGGATTATCACAATTAATTAAAAAAATATCTTGTTAGACTGATTCCATCTGTACTGCTATCAGAGTCACTACTAACCAGGTCATCTAATAAACTTTCGCTACTATCATTTACAGATAATTCAGTTTCTGATTCCGAGTCACAGTTCGAATCACAAGAAATTAGCTCCATACGCTCTGAATTATTCATTATTTAAAAGTAAAAATATATTATTCAACTTTTACATCACTAAAATTATAAGGTGGTTAGTAAAATATAACCAGAAAGCTATACACTGAAAGATAACAATTCGTCTTTTAATACAAAACATGCGAAACAACCCGTGCTTTTGAACCAATCAGAGTTGAAAATACAATAAACTGCATCATTTACTGGACAACTATTGGCATCTATACGAATAGTTTGTTACTAAAATTGCAAAAAATAAGGCCGAAACAGTGCAAGCGAAATAGAAATCATATTACGCCCTTACGCGTACGGGCAAATCAGTAAAGGCCCGAAAGCTGTGCCCGTATGGCGTACGGGCAAAACAGGGAAGGGGTTAAATAAAAAATCCATAAGATGAATTTAAGAACTTTTCGATCAGTAAACACTTAGATTCTTTCGTAACAGCTATGGAGTTCTTCCATCCCTTTCTATGTGTGCTATGAATGTTTCTTTAAGAATTTTTCCTTGACATTGTCTTTTAGACATCTGTGTTTCGAAGATACAAGTTCTCTGTTCTTCGCGTTCATTCTGCCATTCTGGCAGAAACAGTCAATTTGTCTGTTATTCCTGTCTTGTGAGCTATTATAATTGAATGTTTCAAAAGAAACAAAAAATATGTAAAATATCATTACTGGAAACAAAATTGAACCTGTAAACTTATATTCTCCACAACTAACATGTTGGAGATATTCCGAAAAGTGGTGTTCACTATGTTTGAAGTAATATTGTTACTACAATACCGGTATTTGCTCAAATAAATAATTTCATCAATATATGATTGTCAATACATTATATTAATAATTTAGGGTCCTTTGTTTGAGAATAACAGGTGTCTAATTACATAGTAATGATCAAAGATATATATGCAGGCTAAATCTCTGATTGAAAATCTCTCACTCAGTAACATGTAACTGAAGAGTAACAGGAAATAAAGAGAAAAGCTTAAAACTTCTAGGAAAGACCATAAGGTAGAAACTGATTCTTGACCAAACTGAACTAAACATTTTGCCATCCAACATCTTTGAACTAAAAAGAGTTTATCACTTTTTCAGTGACTCCAATTTGAGAGTAGAACATATTTAAGTATTGGGAAATTAAAAGGTAACAGTTGAAACACAAATTTTTACTTTTATAATTTTTTTCTTCATCTCTTAACACTAGAATTAAGGACCAAGCCAATTTGACTCACTAAAATTTTGATTACTATATATATATATATATATATATATATATAAAACTTTAATATCACTTTTCAAAAACATACGTTGGTTTTTAGTTAAGTAATAAAATGTATGTAAACTTTCATTCCTCTTCCCCGCAGACCCCTTCATTTCGCATTATCAAATGTGGTATACTTATTTTCACGGTTGTGAGCAAATTTGACTCATAGAATGTATATAAAAATAAATAAATATAGTAATAAATATAGTATAAAGTATAAAGTATATAAAGTATAAATTATATAAAGTATAGTATAAAGTATATAAAGTATATTATAAAGTATAAAGTATATAAAGTATAAAGTATATAAAGTATAGTATAAAGTAAATATAGAGAAGAAATCGAGAACATTCCAATCACAGAAATTCGTGCTACTGACGAACGGAAGAATTGTCAAGTTCAACAATCATGCAAAAGAAACAGATGTAGAAACCATTATGCTAAATGTAATAGAAATATTTGCGGAAAATGTGTTTCAAAACAGATTTTATGTGTTAAAAATGTTTTCCATGAATTTTTTGATAATAAACATTTTATTTAAATTAACTTGGAACTATTTTCTTTGTAAAAAAACTTCAATTTTCTCCTGTGAATCAAATTGGCTCACTTCTGTAAAAATAGGTATATGATCAACATCCTTAAATCTAGTGTTAAGTATCGTGGTGTTAGGTCACTTTAAATGTTTTACCAAAATTAGATGTAAATTAGTTTTTATTTGACAAAAATTACGTGTCTCTACAAATGTTAAATACGAATAAAATCATTACTTCTGTTTATGAATATTAAAAAAACTTGCTCAAGTGCAAAAGTGATTTTTTTTCCTCAGAAACAGAGTAAAAATGCCCGATTAGTCTTACACGTTGAAACGTAAGTTAAAATAATTTTTTTATTTGGTATAACATTTCCTTGTGTACCTGAAAATATACAGACAAAAGTAAATGTCAAAGCAGTATTTACTCTCATGAAGTAAGGACTGTTATGGAAAAGTATTGCATCTTATTTTGCAATCAAAAGAACAAAATATCTTTATTATTGTGAATAGTTTTACATGTTCTATTCTTAATTGCTAAAGAAAATACTTTGTGAACAGAGGGATTAGTGTCAATTTCATATTCCTAAATAACAACTGTTTTCTAAACTTGATTCCTTATAAGTTAACAAGAATTCATCCTTTTTTAAATTCATCCTTTTTTGAAATAATAATTGATCAGTAGAAAACTGATAATGCTAAATATAAAGGAGAACTTAAATTGACTAATTATTAACTTCGACTAGATTAGTAATTCTTGTATTTGTATAATTGATGGGAGATAATTTACGTAACTGATGGTTTAATGAAAGCTCTACGGTCAATGTCTTGCTACTCGATGGCTAATTAGAACATGTAATGGATGAGGAAGGATAGTCATATCAAAAAGGACAGAATATTTTTCCGTAATGATGTTCCAAAAGATTGTTTAAATCATTGAGATATAAAATCGTTTATATAATAAAATAAGTTATATTACAAAAATCCTATATTAACCAATAAATTTTTCTGTTAAATATTAATTTCAAAATTATAGAAATTTATATTTGCAATGTCTTTATTTATTGTAATTAAATATAATAAATAAAAGTGACTGTTCATTTCTACCGCAAATTCAAGTGCAGTTTTGTTCCAATCACGATGAAATTTTGTATACTTCATGTTAAAAGGAACATAGCTCTTTATATTCAATTTTCCTCTGATTTTTAATAAAAACGTTTAGAGTGCTAACTTTTCATCTTCGCTACTATACTTTGTTAGGACGTTCGAGAAAACGGCATACGGGAAAATGTTTCTTCAGTATGGGGGTACAGTAGATTAATATATCAGAGTCTAGGACATTTTCAAATTCCAGTGTGTTCATTTTAGGAGTTAGACTAAAAATACCAACTGAGTTGTACAGATCGATGAATTCAATGTTACATAATAAAATCATTGTTGGTACCAATGTGTAAAAGCTGAGGGGAAAATCCCAAACTGGAAGAAAATTACAATATATTTTGTATTACAATTAATTTATGGATAGTTCTAAGAAATAAACACAAAAATTGAGATCCAAAATATACTTATTTAATTTGGATTTTTCTTACTTTTACTCTTTCCATATCAGAAAGGAAACTACGTATATATTGTAAGCAACAAATTTGACCCTCCACAGTGTATTTACATCTAAAAGTCCTACACAAATTTCTTTTAAAAGTTAACACGAATCAAGATTCAAATCTTCCTTAATTAATTCAGAATAAATGGCTCTAGAATTGAAAGTGTTATCAAATTTTACGTCAACGCAATGGACGGGATAAATTCCTTCCTATCTCAAAGAACTGATCAACGTTTAAATCTAAATAAAAATAGTTTAGATTAAAATTCTTTTTAAGTGTAATCTATAATGAAAATTTTTCATTAAAATTGAAAAATTGATGGAAGAGGACGTTATTAAATATTTTAAACATTGAAGCGGATCGTATTAAGATAACATTGAAAATATTGATTTATGTCATCAAATAAGCATATGTAACCATGTTTAATTACTCTCTAGGGGGCCAACTTTGTGAACTACTGAATACTTAAATACAAATAATTTATTTCAAAGGTAGAAAATTTTTTTTACCTAAATATTGTACCGATTTAAAGATATTAAAAAATATGTTAAATTCTTAATAAGACAAAAATTATTTTTTTAGGTGAGAAATTTATCTTGAAGTAGAACTTTATGTACAATAAAACTATGATAGTATTATTAAAAAAATCCCTATTATGCTATCACTATTATGCTATTACCTTACAGAATTTACCATTATTTATCATTATTGTGGTTGTTAACTTTAAAAAAAATATATATATATATATATATATATATATATATATATATATATATATATATATATATATATATATATATATATATATATATGTATATATATATATATATATATATATATATATATATATATATATATATATATATATATATATATATATATATATATATATATATATAATATATATATATATATATATATATATATATATATATATATATATATATATATATATATATATATATATATATATATATATATATATATTAATCTATATTTATAATATATTTTTCTTATAATCAGATCTCTGCACCCTATGTATTCATTACTTAAATCGGAAAATACCCAAACATAACATTTTACATTTTAAATTGAAAGTATATCTTTAAACTACATTATATTTTGAGAATATTTTAGTGAAGAAATTTTCAATAATTTCAGACTTGTGAAAATATTTGACGTTCATTTCCCTATCATTGATCCTTCGCTTACTTTTATAATAACCAAGCATATTCAAAATAATTTATAATCCTACTCATAAAGAAATGCACTTTATAGAAAAACACATAATAATAAATAAAATAACAGTATGGTAAACAACATATTAAGGGAGGTTATATAGTACTTTCCTTAAATTCTAGACCTACCGCATGTGTAGGAATAATTAAAAATTATACATAAGAATTAATTCACTATATGAATTTATATGGAGATGTATACGAAAATCATATTATTTCTGTAGTATATTCTTGTCCTATAAAATTAATCTTACATGAAAAGTCAAAGAAAATAAATATTCTTTGATTATAGAAGAGTTACATTTCCAGTCTATGAATAGTAAATGTTTAATAAACATCTCTAAATTTCCATAAATCATTCGGTTTTTGCTTTCCTCTTCATCTACCTTTGTACTTAAATGTTAGTGGCTTTGTGGTAAAACACTCCACTTTCATTCGTTGAGCTCGGGTTTGGTTCTTAAACAGAGAATGTTTTTTGTTCTTCGTTTACGTTACTTTTCAGCTCTGATTTCTACTATAAAGGTAACAAAACATATGATATGATGATTAACTAAATGTTGTGTGAAAATTTATCTTATATTTATAAAGTTCATTATTTAACTGTATAAATAGAACACTTTTTTATAAATAAATATAAATTTTTAAAAATACCTCAAAAGTTTAGAAACACTTGAACCGTTGTTATCATTCATGAGTATTCAGGATTCAGTGGGTATAAAAAAATGTCTTCATACATTTTTTATAATTATATTTTTAAGGTATCCCAGTAAAAAGTTTTAATCTGTAAGTTGTCAAAAGAAACCAAACTCCGTAATAATATTTTAGAAATAATATTACCTTAGAAATAATATCTTTTTCACTCAAAACAATTTTTTAAATAATTTTAACTATATTTGATTCTACTTTTTAATATGTAAATAAATGTTAGGTATATATAATATTGTATAAAAATACATTTGCTTTGAAAACGTCTTTTATCCATCATATGGATGTGGTTAGAATGAAAAGTTTCATGATACAAATAAAACATTTTCGGTGAAATGGTACTTTAAGTTAAATTATATCATTCAGTCTAGAATAGGAGATAGTTTCATGAGACACAACTGGTAATTTATTTATAACTTCCAATTTAAAATAATTATTTTGTTTAAAATATTTTATATTTTAGAAAATTATTTTATTTCAGAAAATATTTGTCATAATTACCTTAAAAATCTACTTTTTCTTTTTTTTCTACTATATTTGTATATAGGCATTTAACTTTAGTTAAAGTGTTTTATAATTTTGTTTCAACAGCAAAATTAGGAAAAGAATAATCGCCCCTCTTAATAAAATATTTTGGATGGATTTAAAACTTTTCAAAGGTCAGTATATATATACTAGTTAACTGTGTGGTTTTACTTTTGAAACTCATGCGCACTGAAGTGAATTTAAGCAGAAAATAGGCAAACTTTAATTTGAAAAGTCCGTCAGATAAAATCTGTCATAATTAATTCAAATTTTATAAACTCGAATATCCTCTGAAGACTGTTATGTAAAACTGGTGTTGAAGAAAAACATTAAACGTATTTGCAAAATTTAATTTTTCTTATTTTTCATTTTTTCTTCAGATTTTACTCTTGAGAAATCATGCATTTCAGTATTACTCAAACGTATTTCATTCATTAAATGCTAAATCCATTTTTTACGGAAACTGAACTAAATGTAGCTACATAGTTTATTTAAAAATTCAATTCTTATGTTTAACTATAAGAATAAATGAAGTATTTTAAAGTACTAAATTACTTATATGTTATTAACGTAATTAAATAATTAGTAGTGTGTGGTTTAGTACGAACAGATGTGGACAAAATTAAAACATGCAACATTAACTTACCCAATAGGAAGGCTTAAAATTTTGATATACATTTCCAGTGAGACTTCCTAGAAAAAACTACATTTAGATTTTCAATGGGCTGAGTCACTTCTATAGTAATACAAATGTTTCATTTGTTTAAGATTTTCATACACAAGAAATTCACCTCTACTAACGTTTGCCCTATAATATATTACATTCATATATAATATTCTATAGTATAATATTTATTTATGAATTCTATTTATACATCGCTAGATTGATATTGTTATAATTCCAGTCAAAATGTGTTACATTTAAATCTACACATTTTTACATACCTTTTAAAAATTATATAATTCGTCTACGATATCCTTTTCTATTACAAATTTTATTAAATTTGTTGATAAAACAGAAACTAGAAAATTAAAATTAGGAAAAACAAACGGTTTATTATCCTAGAAAAAAATCAAAATCTTTTCTTATGTAATTAAGGTATAGTTTGTTTTTTTTAACTATAAGAAGTTTGTAAACGGATGTTTTGAACATTTTACTATTTTATACTAACTAAAAGAAATTAAAAAAACTAAATAAAATATTAACGGAATAGCTGAAGAATCATGAATAAATTTTGTAATTCAAAGGTAATTCATGACCGTGAATACGTGTACTACGTTATAAGAAAATATTGATGAATATCTTAAAAAATATTGGTATTAAAAATAATTTTATTGGTTTTGTATGTCACTAAAAGCGTGGATCTGAAAACAACTTGAATTAGAAGTAGAATGTTGGAGAATAATTTGTTCAATACACATAACATTTATTTTTTGAATCTATCATAAAAATAAGATTTAATATTCTGTATAAAGTAATTGCACATTATTAAATTTTTATCTGGATTTATGAACGTATGATAAAATTATTCCAGTAACTCATAACTAAAGCTACGAAAACAATTAGTGATGTTTTTATTGCTTGGGTATTTTGTATAGAAGTTCTAACAATAAATAATATAATATCAGCATACATTACAATACATCATAGTAAGAACTCAATAGCCTAAAATGTATTGAATTGTCTTATTCAGATATTTCAGAGAATAATGAAACAAAATCCAGCGATATATAGCATTGAAAAAAGATAAAATTTCACATACTAAAACTGTGCATTTACTATTTGCAGCTTTACTAAACTTTAATACAAAACTTATAAATGCTTTAGAGAAGTTTTAATAAAAATACTTTTATTGCAAATTAAATAGAGTTAATATTTTCTTTAAATTTGTTGTAAGATGATTTATGTGAGCAGTAAAAATTGTATAGTAGTTAAACAATGGAAAGTTTTGTCAAAAAATTCCTTCTTACCTATAAAAACTCTTCTCTGTATTGAAACAAGTGTTATTATCATATTGTACCTGATAGCTTATAGCCCTTTTATACCAGTTATCTTATTTTCAATGTTGTAAATGAAGAAGTTACTTTTCAGATTTTGAAAATTAATAAAGATAAAAAGTTACATTTACAAGAAATGCAAGAAATATATTCTTGTCGTTTGCAAGAAATTATTTAATAATATATCATTATATTGTTATATAATCCTTACTATATAAAGATAACTATGTTAAAAATAAGCAGTATACGAATCTTCAGCCAACGCTTAATCATTTCTTTATTTGTCATCATTCAGTAGAAATGTATCTAAATTGGCAAGATATAGTTATAATCCAGTTACTATATTATGATATAGCTATCTATAACCCTAACACAAAATCTTTCCAGATAAAAAAACTGTACTTGGTACAAGCAAATGTCATTTTACAAAGTTATGTCATGCCATCTTAAATTGACTTATTAATGAAAAGCAAATCTAATCAAGTACAAATAATTCATTTTACTTTAAATTCCATCTTACATCATGGTTTGAGTAATTAAAAGTAAAGTAATATTTATATTACAAACGATTAGACCTTTTTTATCTTTAGCTTAAACAATCCTATTAATAAATTGAATCATTAGAAAGCTTTATTAAGGATATGAAGGTATTTCTTTATTCTATTTTCTAATTACTTTTGGTCACTAAATATTAGAACTATTATACATTTATCCTACTTTTATTTCATTCTTCTTCCATTCTGAAAAGAAAAATTTATCATTTCAATAATTTAATTTTCTAGATAATGCATATTATCTACTGTAATTTACTGTAATACTGTTATTTTACTCTAATTTTTACATTAATTTTTATATTATTTTTATGTTTGCAAGCCTTTCAAAATTTGAACCAAGGTACCACTGTATGTGATATATTTTTAACCTATTGATAAAGTTGATATGGGTTAAATGACTAAAGTTGATAGTCAAGCTATTAAACTTTTATGGAAATTGTAAACTTATACAAACTTGATAAAAAACAAAGCATTTTAAACCGAGTGTAAGGATTCTACGTTTGAACCTTTTACCTCATATAAAGAAATTTTTACTTTTGTCAATGATGTTCCAGTCAATGTTCCAGTTCATCAGATAGTGAATGATTTAAATAGTCTATTTGTAGAATCAATTGTATTTCAAGTCGATTCAAATGAAAAAAGGTACAAAGTTCTATAAAAAGTTCTATATTCCACCGTAGCTATTGCTGTCAAAATAAGTGATAAGTTTAAAATGTAATAATTTTTACTCTGCAATGAATATTTTTTGTAATTATTTTGTCTTAATGTGTTTGTCTATATTGTAATATTTGTCATGTAATTCAAAATAATTCGTATTTTACAATAAACAAGATTTAACTATCTATGCATATAAGTTTAATCACTATTTATAGCATAGTATAAAAATACATGAGAACAGGGAATTAAATAATATACGACTGATCAAATTTATCAATATTACCAGGAAATATTATAACATTGATCAAGGAATATATAATTATTATAAAACAACTAGTTAATAGTATACTATTTACAGAAGTATTACCATACATGTGGTTATTTGGCTGATGTATTTAACAGTTGTTTATCATAAATAATAACTAATATTGACCAAACCGTATATAAAAGTTTATGTACTCGTAACTTGCAATTAAAAAAAAATCTGAAACCAACAATAAAAGAGGCAAAAGTAGTGAATTAAGTCTCAAAGAGACCCATATTTATCTAATTTACATTTCACAGATAAGTGTATTCAACAGCAACCATTCAAAGTACTTATATTTTATGTCAATTAAATTTTAATCCATCACTTTACTTCGGTTATCATTAAAAATAACCAGTTTATCACATATTTTTCTTCCAATTGTTTTAATAACATATCCTTTTGTATCAAATATTTGTCAGAACACATTATCAAAATTATAAAAATCTCTTATCTATCCATTACTTTTATGAAACGATGGAATTACATCAAAAAATACTTACTTTAATACGAAAATCATGTTTATTGGAGAATGCAAAATAATCTGAAGACATATCTTTATTGGAATTGAGTATTAAAGGAAAGAAATATTATACTCGAGAATCGGGAAGGGATAACAATAACACTTAATCTAACCGTAAATGTTATATTTTTCTCGTGTTATATTTTCTTCTCTATATAATGCCCTTAAATTATTTATCTCCATCCTCAGATCTCGATAGCCTAAGACAATAGTGTGCAGCTAGCGGAATAAGTGCTACATATGTTATCAGATTATGGGGGAAGCACTAAAGAAGAAAAAAAACATTTATTTTTATGTTTCCGTCTTTGTTTTTTTATGCTTCACCATTCCTAAAATACCATAAAAACTGCCTTTTTCCATTTAGAGTCTGGATAATTTATTATGGAAATAAATCAAATGTCATTATTTACAATATCTATTTTATTAGAATTATAAATAGTCTCTAGGTTTATTCAAAATTGTTCTTACTCATCCTAGTAACTTATACTAATCATTTTTGTCTATTCGCCATAGAATGAAGAAGTGTTATTACTAAAGGAAATGCTTGGTTTTAGTAGAAATATAAAAATTGTATTATTTTATTTTAGTAATCTTACTCACACATGTTTTATGCAAAATTTATATCTTAATGCAAATGTTTTCTTCTTTTTTATTATTTTTGTAGCTTAAATTTATCTTGTAGGTATCCAATAAAAGAGGTGACCACATGAGATGTTATAATTTACCTACACATAAATATATCTTTCGCACATCTGCAATTAGAACTCAATCCGTTTTATAGCCTATAACAGTGAATATACGTTATAAATTCACTTCAAATATTAGTACAATGGGGATTAAGATAACTGGACTGAATCCTGCGCATTGTGTATTTGTAGTACGAGAGCTGTGATAAGACCTTTCTTGGGCAAGTGCGTGATGGTACATCAGTCAACAATAACAGGCGGGGTTTCTTGGGCAGTTAGTGCTATGTTTGTGCAGATCTCACACTAGTAATACTTCAAAATGGCAGATTTTAAGGTGTGAATATGAAATTTTATCTTGAGTCGACAAAAACACAACTGAAATTGCTTTGATGATGCAAATAGTTTACAAAGATCATGATCCAACAAAAAAGAATGTACAATACTGTTTTCTATGCTTAAAAAGTAGGAATTGAAGAAATTTCATATCAGTCTTTTCAGGCTGATACTCAAGGGCAAGAAACGAGAATAAAATGAGGTAAATCCCTGCAGATTCATCAGGGATTATTGATGCTGAAGAATTGACCAAATCTAAAACTTATAGTGGTTGTCCTGGTGCTGAATTTGCAAGACTAATTGGAAATTCTACAATTAGCTGCTAATGTTGTTCCGAGGTTTCTCAGTTCAAAGTACATATATCATTGAATGCAAAAACCTGTTGTGCAATGAATGATTAAATCACAGATGATCCACAATTTTTCAAAAATATCATCACATGATATCTAATAATGAGGCTATGGATATGATACAAAAATTAAACAGCAGTGCAGTCAATGATAGTCATCTTCAATAGTTCATAATTAAAACAGTTCTTCAGGTCAAAAGAAATTTGAAATCGATGCTTATCATCTTTTATTATTTTTATTTTTTAACATCAGATTTTACAATCAGAATTAGTTCATGAAAATTAAACCGTTAACCAACAATTCTACTGGAGATGTTCCTGCAGTATGACAACACTACCATGTATATGGCTATTCCGGGATACATATTTGGTGTCAGGTTTGGCTTCTGCAGACTTCTTGTTCCGTCGAACTTGAAAGATGGCTGTTTGGATAATATTGAAAAAGTCAATAACTTTGTTGTTTGGAAGAATCAGCTATATTTTAGTGTCCAAATGCACTGCAGGCACACAGTATGCCACTAAATCCACGCTTGTCGTTGTCTATTGACACCATTTAGCATAGTGGCATTGGTCGTGACAATTTGTTATGATCTCTTGTCTTGAGCGCACTATAGGCATACACAGAGTAAATCCATTCTTGTTGTTGTCGATGGACGTCATTTTGCATAATGACACAGAAAATGTAATATTAGTCTTTTCAAGCTGACATTCAAGGGCACGAATTGAGAATAAGATGCGCTAAACCCCTGCATATTCATTAGTGAATATGGATGCCGAACAATTGAACAAGTCGGAAATTTATATCCTTGCTTTCTAAACCGAGTTTCTAAATCAATCTAAGGATGCAACTGCGTACATCAAGTACATAATCTTCAGGAGTTCGACTCTTATTATTGTTGTGTACTCCTTCAAATAATGTTTCTGACCACCTTTTTCAATGTTTCTTAACCCTTAATTTGACAAGATGTTTTTTCAAATAGTGTTTAATTTCTGTTATTTTTCCATGTCTGTATAGACATTACGATCTCTGTAAAATAAACAAAAATATATTTTCTATTTTTGAGATAATTAATGTTCGCAGTAGTGAACACTGACAATTATGTTATATGTTATATAGTAGTTATAAATAAACATGTCCGGTGTAGCAGCCAGACTTAGCCACATTAAGGGTTAAGCAAAATATAAATAAAAGAAATATCTAAAATAGCCAATTTTATCATTCAAAGTACGCACTATATAAATATACTATGATATAAGTATGATCGAAGTTTCCATTCTAAAGTCTTTATATATTAGTTATTTGCCTAAAACGGACAAAAAAGTAGCTTGCAAAATGTCCAGAAAAGTATAATATTTATTAGAGATGCTTTAGCTGATTTTTACAAAAAAATGTAATGAATGTATAAATTAAAATGTAGCTAGACAGACACAGTCCAAATTCACTCAGAAATGATTAAAATTGTTTATTTAAAAATTTCCTTGTACAGACCTACAGAATAAAAGTCTAATCTGGTCAAAAGTGATTCATTCTTAGTCAAAAAGGGTATATATAAACTATATATCGTCTATGTCAACTTATTAAAGCATAACCCCTGTTTTTTGAGAAATATATACTAAGAAAATTTTTATTTTTAAATAAAATATTTATTTTTAGATGCCTGAGATGTTAGTAAAACTTTTATAGAATTGAAACTAACTATAACAACTATATATTAATTTTTGTGATGTAAACTTTAAAATTAACGTATATACATTTTTTGTGAACAGCTATGAGCTAATCTTTAAAAAAATACAGTTTATGTTACATAACTACCTTTAAATTTTAATATGAACAATTTTAGTTTGATATAAAGAGTAATTCCTTATTTTTATACATTAAAACTGTACTTCTTCACTAAGGCAGAACAAAAAGAAATTAAATTAGAAAGGCTAATATACATTTCATCTTAACATTTATCTTGAATTAGTTTTGAAATACATTGTTTTTATTTATATTGCGTTTAGTGTTATTAAATAGTATCATTGTATAAGGTATAACGAAAACCATAGTAAAAAGTTAGGTATTATCTACGTATATTCTAAAAATAACCTATGAATATCTAGGAATATACTCACTTAAGGTAATGTTCAAAGGCATGAAACGGTTTCGCGAGAAAATGATTATGGCATACATCATTATCTCAAATTATTCTTCCAAATATGCATCAAAATTTCACTATAAACCATTAGGTTATGGAACTCCACATAATGGTAAACCTGTCTTAGTATATAATCTTTTACTGCCAAATAGCATCAGAAAAAATGACAGATGTGCATAAACTAAAATCGCAGTTTTTTTTTGTTGCATATCTAATTAAAAATTTAACTATTTATATAAAAATTACCCTATAATGTGCCTCACTTTTATGTTTGTGTGCATCTTTTTATCTATTAAATTTATGACAGGTGTTTTAGGAATATAAAATATTTCTAACATTATGGTTGGTTTCGGTTATCTTTGTTTTGAGCGAAACAATCTACTTTTTTTTATTGAAAATCGTCAAAAGCTTTATCAACGTAAAAAAATCTCTTTTTCAATATTTTCTGTTAATAATGTCATATAATAGATGCAAAAAATAAGATTAAATACCATATTAATCTACTGTTGTAGAAACATTGATATTAATATTTAAAGATTTCTAAGCAATATAGTACTCCCTGCGTTGCCAAAATATTTAAAAATTATTTATAGTATTAGAATATATATTTAACTTTTCACGATCGCAAAATATTAAAGTTATTGATTTGTTATTTCTTTTATAGTGACTTTGTTTATTAAATATGAATTTTAAATGCCTTTCTATCATATATGATTTTTTAAAAAGTCTTTGTATTACAAATACTAGATAGTTTTTTCTTCAACTGAAGAAGTTGTAAATTATTTCTACAGCTATCTTATATATATAATAAAACGACACAAAATTTTCTCAACTTTTATTGTTTTCAGCTATAATTCAAAATTTTATAAAATATAAATTTAGAAAAGTTTCCAAATATCTAAAAACTTGTTTGCAATGCATCTTTGCACGCTTTAATAAAGCTCAAAACTGACTTTAGAACTTTTTTTAAAAGCTTAAAATTAGAATATTTTTTAAGTAAATTTTCAAACAGATTTTAATTTCCTAATGTAATTATCTCAAATATTCTACAAAGTACGCATTATCAATTAATATACAAATTGATAGGTCATGGTATGACAAACTGCATGTAATTATATGCTGCATCTAAATATATGACTGCACGTACACGCACACACACGTATATATATATATATATATATATATATATATATATATATATATATATATATATATATATATATATATATATATATATATATATATATCCCTCTAAGCGGTTCACACGTACAATTCTACTAAACCGATGATGTCTTCAAAACGTATAATTTTCGACCTCCAAAAACTCTCCGAAAATAGATGTAGTGTATATTTCTGCCAGTGCTTTCCCCCATGGAGTTCTGCAGCAGGAGGTTCAGGTCGATTGTTTAGGAACTGCACCCCTCTTTGACTAACATTTAATGAGGGATACACCTCTACCCCCCTGAGGGACAAAGACGCTGATAGCTTTTCATAACTTTGTAAATCTCTATTCGAATTATTTCGTTTGTGGTAACTGATGTATCTCTAATTGCATCACTTAAATATCTTGGACGACTTCTGTAAAAAATATAAATAAGTCTCTCAAAGCATATTTTTATTTGTACTTTTAGAATCCATTATTTCTTAATCGGATGATCATCGAGACTTGACGAGCTTTATGTGTATTAAAAAGTAACAATCTATAATGTCTATATATCTATTTATAACCGAAGTAAAGGGACAATAAAGAGGGTGGGTTTTCCGTACTAGTCTACTAGGAAAAAAAAATCATAGAAAGCTTTGGCCACTGACACAGTAAACTTTAACTGTGGTAGAATTTTTAATTATATTTTATTTTATAGCTAGCTATTTTTATAAAATAAATAAATTTTGTCAAATATTATTGTTTTAGGATAAGTAAAAATGTTATATATATACTTTATTTAAAAAATTTATATAGAAATATATATATATATATATATATATATATATATATATATATATATATATATATATATATATATATATATATACATATATATATATATAATTTATATATATATATATAAAATTATATATATATATATATATATATATATATATATATATATATATATATATATATATATATATCATATATATATATATAATATATATATATATATTATACATATATATATATATATATTTAATATATATATATATACTTCATACATATATATCTATATATATATATACATATATATATATATATATATATATATATATATATATATATATATATATATATATATATATATATTATATATATATATATATTTATTTATTTATACATATATTCGTTTCAATGTTTTACTGTAAATTAGCGTAAGTAATATGACCCTGTAGGATGTTTTAAAATTGTATTTTAATATTTAAAACCCTTACAATGTGCACTTTTACACTTATAAAATGTTATAGGAACTACTCGCCCTCAGAGTTCAATTTTTAATTTTTTTTTATTTTAGAGTAGCTATTTTTTAAAATTAAACTAATTTAATTTTTGATGCTGTTATGAGATAAAAAAGTATTATACTTATTTTTGATCACTTAAAAATGTATTGAAATATTAAGAAATGAATTTGAAAGAAATCTTCTTTCGATATCATGTTACTTAGAAGAGTCGAAAAAGAAATATTGGAAGATGAGAAAAATGAATTATCATGCATTACTCCTGTTTTCGAATACTGTCAGTAAAAGTACTTAAAAGAGTACTTTAAAATATAGTATTTACAATAAAAAAGGTCAATACATGATAAAATTTATTACAGTTTATTGCCGAAATAGGTGTTACTTAATCGCCTACTTTGGTATCATTTCGAAAAATAGATATCTTTTAAAATTACACGATTATCGCGGCTTAGATTGATATAAAAAAGGGAAAATTAAAACTCTTTAAAATCCTAAAGCTTTGTTACATGATAAAAATAGAAAACGCTATTTTTTTCTGATTTCTGGAAACCATCTTCTTCTTTAATGGATTACTTATTCACCTATTACACCTTAAATGAGATTTGCAGATTAGTTTTCAAATTTCATCAACGTATTCTGTTAATCTGAAATTTATATTCTACCCTAGAGTAACTTTGGGTGTTATTACTTTGCAGATCGCAAATTCCTGGTGGCAAATGCCCGCGTGGACCATTATCCGATCATTTACTGCAACGATGGCTTCTGCGAACTTGTTGGATGGACGAGAGCCGAGCTCATGCAGAGATCGTGCATCTGCGAGTTCCTGCACGGGCCGCTTACGAACGCGGTCGCAGTCGCCCAAATCAAAGAGTGCCTGGCCTCCTGCCACGAAAAGCAGCTGGAGATTCTCTACTACAAGAAAGACGGTAAGAAGTCTGTTGCAACGGCTTTTTCTTTCAAACCGGAAATATAATGACTGTCATAATTTACGACAAAAAAGTGTTTGTTTAAACGCGTGTTATATCTAGATCTAAAGCACGTCGTTTGGGATTCTTATGAAAATCAGTGCAGATATAATTCTCAGCGTTGTTTTGCTGTCAAAGAAATTGAATTTTTAGTAACAGAGCGCTGTAATCTTTAGTTTCTTTTACTAAACTTAGGTATATGTAACTAAAAACAAATACTATGTTTCTTGCTGTAATGTTCATACATGTTTTTTTTAAAAAAAAGAAAGTATAAACTCTATATACGCTTAATGAACTACTTAATTTTTACTAGATTATTTATGATATAGGTAAAAATGAGGAAGTTGCTTAAGGAAGAAAATACAAATAGAAAATACTACCTCATTAGCAATGCTACTGCATCTTTATTTCACTCCCATTACACATATTTTATTGAGCACAATTAGAAGCACTAATTATTGACAATGATCTCCCAATGTTTCAGATTTCAAGGTCCATATTCTTTGCTTTTTACGCTTAAGTTCTTTCAATTTAAAATCTGCAGTATAGTTAAAATAATTTTGTATCTTGTTCACACAAAATGCTCTTCTTGGGTAGAATAAAGAGATAAAACAATCTGTATTCACATTTATAACATCTCATTTTAGGGGTTATATTCCAAAGCAGAATTTAGCTAAAATATATTCAATTTCAGTCCTCACATTCATGTCTCTGAATAGACAAAACTCACACAAAAGTCTTAGCTATACGATCTGTTTCGATTACCTTTTTAATGTATTTTCTTAATAAAGATGTTATCTGAGGTTGTCATAGACATAGAGTTGCAAGTTTTCTCCTGTTAGCAATTGGTTTGCAATGTGAACAGTTATATGTCAAACACTAGATGTGCGGTATATATGAAATAAAACTTTTCTCACTATAATGAATAGAAAAAATTTTACTTTGGATAAAACATGAATCTTGAACTTTGGTTTCAAGTCAGTTAATTAATTGAAATGTTCAGCAGTAATGATAATCAACAACTGAATAAGATAATTGCTTACCTTCTTTTTATTCTTGTGATTTGCTATGAAGGATCTGTAGAAACCAAAATTATGGATGAAAACAGAAGTCTATTGTCGAACACAACTTTCTTTTAACTATACAACACATCACGCTCAATTCACATACACAAAATGAATTAAGAATTATGATAGGTTTTCAACATAAGTTTTCCAGATGAATATGAATAAAATAAGATTAAATGAATAGAATTAAACACACACCAAATACCAAAATAACAGCCATCTTTTCCTGGCCTTGAATACTAAAAAAAATAAACAAAAAACAATAAAAGCCATTGCAGGGTGATGCCATCTGTTGAAATACATACAATTAGAACAGAAACCACAGACAATAAGGAATAAAAATGAAACAACTATTATGAATTATTTAAAAATTAAAATTAAAATAGTAAGTTTTTTATGAAGAATGAACACCCAATTTTTCTTGTAAAAACAAGATGCGATTTATGCCTACTAGACACGTTACTATGAGACCATAGTTTCTAGTTCATAAGGTCTTTATTTACAGTTTAATTTTACCCATTTTAAATACTTTGTTTATTTAAGATATCGGTTAGCCTATATTTGAGGGTGCCCCTTGATTCTCGCCAAGTTGTGATCGCGGTTGATCGCCAAGCGCCAATGTTGTTTTATTTATGGAAACGTCTGTAGTTTTTTTTAAAACCCAATCTTGATTTTGATTGATTTAGATTTTAGATCTATTTTTGAATGTATAATAGTATATGTAATTTCAGAGGTCAGTTAGTTCTGCGTTGGATGTCGGCTGGTAAGGTTAATAAGGCAATTTTACGCAGTAGGGCAAATTCTCAAATTATGACAATTCTGGCTTTAGTTTCAAACAGAAAGGCAGTTTATTGTTTGTCTATTGGCTGTTGTAAACATGAAAATGAATGGGAAAGGCATTAGAGTAGTTCATGACATTGCGACAAATTGCTTTATTTTGGATTGGCGCCAAACAAAAATTGCCAATTTCGCCAAGGGGCACCCTCAAATATATTTTTACCAAGATATTTAATCCGAAAGATAACTAGGTGTCATAACTAAATCTAGAATATTTAAATCTTTTTAAAAACAAACTCCTTTGAAATTGAAAATCTTTATTTTTATAAAAAAATATTAGAAAAACTTTAAATGTTCCTCTATACTCATATAGTAGACAAAGACAGAAATAATTCAAATAATTCGGAACAAACAGTTTTAAGATATAAAATCTTTCTGTTACAACTATAAAAGTTTCCAGGTAAATACATAAAAAATTATTATTTCTACACAAAGTATTTACTATACAAAACTGTGGAACTTAGGTTACACTCGTTATCTTTAGTAACATTTAAACATAAGTAGGACTTTAATTAAACATCATTAATATAAACCAAAGTAAGCATAAAATGTATATAATCTTAGTAACTTTAACTGTCGCTCCTATATTTATTATATTTCTACATTTTCTTCCAGTACTTAAACTGTTTTATAATTTTGCTTGCATCTCTTCTTATATAGGATCCATGCAGCTTTTCACAATATTTGAAACTTATTAATTACCTAATCTACGTACTTATGTATGTTAAACATTTAATTTTATTTCCCATAACTCTTTCTTATTATTCTACATTTCAAGAAAAAATATATATAAAACTATACATGTGTGTGTATTTAAATTATATTTTCATAGTATCTATAATAATACATGACTTAAGGTATTTTTAGTTAAGCAAAACATGGTATAAAACGAATTCTTAATACTTAATTGTATGCATTTTTTATTTAATCCTTATCCCCTCAAAGCAGGTAACTAACACAATTATATCGGTTTCGAAAATTTTTCGTTTAAATCCTAAACACGTAATCAGATTCTGATGCAGCAAAATAATTCCCTACTTCATCCTGCAGGGCAATTCCAATTAAGGGTATTAATCTTTTTTTCCAAGCGAATGAAACTGAAAATGCTCTAAGCGAGTTTTGATCTATTTCGCTTTTTATTGTGTTTTAAAAGCTCTGTTTTATTTTCTCTTATTAAATTACATATTGATAAAATGTAATGTTAAATGTAAAAAAACCTTTAGACATATAACATGTCGTATTGGGGCATCAAAACTTCGAATGGCAATTTTGTAACATTGATGTAAACATTAGTGGACCTTATTTGTAGACACAGTGTTAAAATATTGTCGTTGTTCAAATATTTATTTTATGTATCGTATTGTTTAGCTTATCTTTATTGATTATCATTGCCAAAATATTCTTAATTAATACTGCTGTTATTGGAGAGTCCACATATAAAAATTTATTAATGAAATCAGCATTATAAAGATTTTGGAACGTTTATAATTTTTTTTTAGCTGATTTTCATTTAATTTTAACTTTTTTACTTATAACTTTTTTAGCTGATTTTTTTTGCGTAGCACGTAGTGCTTCTTTTTTAATTTTTAATTTTTTATATATTTTTTTTGCATTTTTTTCTTGTGATGTCTATATTTGACATGTATATTATGAGTTATTATACTATAATTAAAAACATCATTGAACTTTTTGGTTATAATTAATAACAACAGCAATTTTTTTAGAGGATAGTATTAAATTTAATAGAAATATAATCATAATGAGCAAAAATATGTGTGATAGATTCAATATATAGAAAAATTATTAAAAATTTTCCTCATTTCAATTCATTATTTATTTTTTCATGGCAAAGTCAAACAAAATACTATAGATGGTCTTGACAATTTTTTTTATTTTATTGGAAAATTGCCTCTTGGTTTCTATTACCTGGAATTAATCAGCTAAAACTATTAGAAAAATTAATGTTTTTAGAATTTTCTTCAATTTCATTTCAATCTGATTTTTTGCACAATTTATGCTGTCTATTTCTTGTATATTACATTCTTTGCATTATTATAAGCAATTTTTTTAATAATAATACTACTTTTTTTACAGACATCGTATTTTTAATTTATCTAACCACTAAAACACATTCTTTTTTTTTACCTTTCAGTACTCAAATATCAAGAGACAATTCAGACCTTATAATCTTTACAACTACCACACAAGTTTATTTTCTTTAATATCCTAAAGCTAACAGCGAAATCAATAAATGTAACTAAACGCCTAAGGAACCATCAGACTTATACAAAAATTGTTATCTATATTGAAATTTTCAAAATTCTATGCTTTTTTATTTTATTTTACGTCATGCTGTTGAAAATGAAAATGCAAGTGCTTATCTTTCATTGCTATCTCAGAAACTAAAGTAATATTTACATCTTAAAATGAATTAATTCTGTTTTTTTATCGCATGATAGTAGTTTGATAAAATAATATCCTTTTTAAGTATTGAATTTCAATATCTATATGAATAATTCTTTCGTAAAATAAATTCACCTTTAAATACACTACACTGCACGAATGTGAAATTCTTGCAGAAAACCATTCCAGGAATATTTTCCACATAACTCCGGAATTCTTCGCGAATAAAAGGGAATTTCAAAAGTCTAAGCAGATAATGCACTCTTGTTAACTGCGACACTGGATTCTTTTACAGCACGTTAAGTGAATTTCATGCATTTTTGGACTGTAACATGGAGTGTAATTTGTTTAGATTTGGCATAATTTAAAGTATTCATAGTTGAATAAATAACAAAGTACTGCATTATTTAAAAATAATTTTGCAATGATAACAAAGAATTTAAGAAAGAAAAATTTAGTTTCCTCCTAAATTGAATATAACAGTACATAGAAAAATTTATTTAGAAATATTTTTAATGAAATTATTATGCTTAGGAGTTACACGTAAATATCAGTGATTCAATTTACGAAATTAGAACACAAACATGTTTTTCTTCCAGTTGATTCTCTACTAAGTAGGTATAACATAAATCAAACATTCTTTATACGTTTTTTTTCTACTTTTTTATTATCCTAACTTAATGGCACTTACTGATACCTGGTACTTATCTCAATTCTCGGCCATAGGGACAAAAGTAAACGTCTTACTAGGAACGCCTACATAGTAGAAGTCGATTCTTTGTTAAAAGTGTCCCTCTGTTTACTTCTGTGTGATATATATTCCTTGTTTCTACGTACCCTTTCCAAAGTATCATTTTTCTCATATTCATACACAGACTTCCCACGGGTAACATCTGTTATAGAAAGTGAAAGAGATTTTATGATAGTTTCAATAAGTCGTTACCAAATTACTCTTAAGTCAAGTTAGTTTTTCCGTTCATATTCCTTATATGTTACTTATTTCATTTTCTTAATCATAAGTTCTTTTGAAGTTGTTGATGCCACATCCAATAAGTGTTAAATCACTGTTTATTTCCGATATTTGCTGTTTTATTACTTAGTTGTACAGAAAAAATGGATTTTCATAATCACAAAAAATTACGGTTTACAACGAAATATCTACACAAAAAATATCTAAACATAAAAATTATTAACTCTATTTGCCACCGAATGATAGTTTTTCTTGTGCTACCTTAACGCTACCTTAAATGAAAAGAAACTAACTTTTAGGTTTTACACGAATACTAGCTGCTTCGCACCCAGCCTTCGATCTGGGTTTTAAAATATTTCGATGAAAGGTTTAGAACCACTATTAAAGATAATAAGACGTATTAATAGAAATGTTGAATAAATCTCGTATGCTTCAGATTGTTGACGATTATGACAGTTTATTAATAACTGAATGTCCAGTAAGCGCGATGTGTTGCCCGTGAGCCGCTGCATAATAATTCCCAATTCCAAGACTTTTTGTAATATAGGAGTCAAATTTCAAAATACTGTGGATAGTAATATATATGTACTGTTCTGAATGTGATAATTAATTTCCTAAATTCTATTTAATAAATTCGTATAAACATATATGACACATTTTAATTGCAAAGAAATTTAATTCATTACACTCCCAATTTTACGTGTCTTTTGAAGTTGTTGATGTCACATCCAGTATGTGTTAAATCACTGTTTATTTCCGATATTTACTGTTTTATTACTCGTACATAAAATTGGATTTTCATAATCGCGAAAAATTACGGTTTATAACGAAATATCTACACAAAAAACATCTGAACATAAAAATTATTAATTCTATTTGCCACCGTATGATGGTTGTTCTTGTGCTCTACTCAGATAACAACGCTACCTTATAAATAAAGAAACTAACTTTTAGGTTTTACACGAATACTTGCTGCTTCCCACCCAAACTTTGGATTGGGTTTTAAAATATTTCGATGAAAGGTTTAGAACCACTATTAAAGATAATAAGACGTATTAATAGAAATGTTGAATAAATCTCGTATGCTTCAGATTGTTTACGATTATGACAGTTTTTTATTAAATGAATGTTGTAACAAAAAATCTAGACTGTGACATAGGTTACAGCGTCCTCTATAGGGTATACCAAGAAAGAACTGAGTTCGAGGCTTGCTGTAGACCGAAATGGTCGTATACTGTTGAATTACCATCCCATTATCTTTTTATTTCTGTTTTGTGTGTAAATGTTGATGTTTCGTGCTAGTAAAATTTTGTTAAATTAAACCTGGGCATCTTTATTTATCACAATGTCCAATAAGTGTAAAGTGCAATGAGCCGCTGTATAATAATTCCCTATTCCACTACTTTTGGTAATATAGGAGTCAAATTTCAAAATACTGTGGATAATAATATATATGTACTCTACTGAATGTGATAATTTATTTCCCAAATTCTATTTAATAAATTTGTATAGACAATTTTAAACACCTTTTAATTTTAAAGAAATTTAATTCATTCCCGATTTTACGCGTCTTTCCAAGATGTTGATGTCACATCCAGTATGTGTTAAATCACTGTTTATTACCGATATTTAATGTTTTATTACTCACTTGTACAAAAAAATGGATTTTCATAATCGCAAAAAATTACGATTTATAACGAAATATCACGAAATATCTACACAAAAAATATCTGAACATAATAATTATTAACTCTATTTGCCACCGTATGATGGCTGTTCTTTTGCTCTACTCAGATAACAACGCTACCATAAAAAAAGAAACTAACTTTTAGGTTTTAAACGAATATGCAAATGATAATTCTGATGACAATCAAAATAAAAAATTTGTATAATTCAAAAGTCATCTAAGGGAATTCACATGATGTCTAAATTAGATTTTTTGAGATTTGTATATGTGTTGAGACCGAAATTTGGACAAATTGTCAAATAGTTATAAATAGAGGGAAGCATATGAATACTGAATAAGTGGGTTCGAATTTATGTAAAGCCATACAAGTTTCTAGTTTTTTGGAATCAGTTTTAGGTAGCAAGATAAACGTATGTAATCTTCATCTAAAATAATATGCAGTGTTACCAACCCAATTACAAGTCTAGGAATCAATATGCAAATTACCTTTACAGTGAATATTTCCTTTTGGTTCATTAAGTATTTGTTCAGAAACCATAATTTTGATAATTCAGGACTTCCTGATTTATATTAATTAGTTCAGATATATTTAAGTTTTATGTTATTCTGTGTAATATGATTCAGTGCAGAAAAGATCAATTATTTTAAAATAATAGTAAATTTTATTAACTCTGATACATTTGACGACATTTCTTTCTTATTCCATTGTTAAATACAATCATTTAAAAGCAAAAATGATTTTACGATATCCATAATTTTATAACATATTAAAACTAATTTATATATTGAAATGACACATATTGAACTTTAAAGAAATAACTTTAAAAGTGTTTTTGAAACAACTAGTCTGGCATTTCATGACTATTTTAAACACTTCAAGCTGTATAGCTGTCTTATCCTTTTGGAATTTATGGATTATATAGCTTCAATACTAAAATAATTTAGTTAATTTTAATATTTTCGAAGGACCTGTTAATAATCTCCTCAAAATAAAGTGTTATCATTAATTTGTACAGACAAAATAGTATTTTTGAGCAAGTAAACATTATTAGTTTGAATTTCAAGACGCATGTATAAATTTTCGATTCAAACATATAGTTATTCAGTTTGTAAGAATAGACTACGTAATGTGTCTAATAATAGTAAAAAGGAAGAAAAAACACAACACGAATTTTTAATTTAAAATATGTACTTTTATTTCCTTTTTTTATTTGCATTTCCTAATACATCAAATTCCCACTTGCACTTAAAAAATGGAAAAACAGTATTTTTATTGTTATTGGGAGCCTTAACAATTCTCGTATTTCTTAAAACAGAACCACATTTGCAATTGTAGTTGCTACTACAGGATTTTTGCAATATTTCCACTTTCTTTAATCAGAAGAATGAATAAACTTTTAACAACATATTACTTCCAAATCTTGATAATAATTAATTTACCTTTACTAAACTCGGTTTATTCATTAGGTCATAAACTTTCATTTTTAAGTCAATATTTTTTTATTACGAACATATAATCAAAATGTTTGAAATAAGCACATATGCAACGATTCTGTACTTTCAAGTAAATAAATGATCAAATATCAAATAAAATTTCATATGACTTAAAGAAATAAATTTCTAAAGAACGACATTTATTTCTTTAATATAATGCAAATCTTGTAAACGACCTTCAAA
>CM063505.1:67853748-67871248 GCA_032207245.1 Pardosa pseudoannulata | reverse complement strand
ATAGATCGGTTAAATACTATACTGTTAACCATGTATATTAAAGAAAGTGTCCATTTGCTTGTGCCTATTTAAACAAATCCACACTAGTTGTATAGGGAACGTGTTTGGACAGACATATTATGTTATCTCCAGGTGGTATCCGGTGTTATTAAAATCTGTGTCATCCATTGTCTCAGTTTATATGCATTATTTCAAATATCAACGTTTATGGAAGACAGCAAGAATATTATTGTGTTAGTTTACATAATATATTTGCTTTTTTGTAACTTAAGTAAGTTAAGTAAGTAAAACAGTAATTTATCAAAAGATAAATATTTTTACAACATGCATTGAAATGTTCTACATTAAATTACAAATAAATTATATAAAAACACACTGTTTCAGAGCTTGGTGTAATGCAAATGGTACCAAAACAAATGTTTAAATAAAACTTTTACTGGCAAGCTAAGTTCTTTAATTAACATGAAACTTTAACACTTACACTCTGCTAACTCTTTTGCATTTCATGCCTTCGTTTTATTTAAAGTTTTGATTTATGAAAAGCCTCATGGTAACTGAAGTTAATTTTAAAGAATATTACACGAAATTAATAATTATACGGAAAATTAAAGCCTTGATGTTAGAATATTACAAGAATATATAGTCAAATATAATATTTTCATAACTCAAGACTTATTTGATATTAAATTAACCCGGAAAAAATATTTTAAGAAATCCCTCAAAGACATTAATTGCATATACACAGTTCAATGCTTGGAGGCAAATTGGCTAGTTATATAACATTGGCTAGTTAGATTTCCTTGATATCTGACAAAATAATGTTTAATAACGTTTAGTAAACATATGAGAAGATTATATGTACTTATTTTAAGCTTTAAACATTTAAAATTTTCATTAGCTCCAAAAATTTAGAAATCTGTTTCCTTATCTATTCAAGATATGTAAATCTTTAAACAACTAATTGAAAACCAGAAATATTTGGCATATTTTCCTTTTCATTGATTTCCTGTTATGTATCGCAGTATTATTCAAGACATTGTATAGATTATTTAGTAGTGATTTGCTAGATATTCATTAAGATAATCATGTAAGATACTACTAATTCCTTACGGTATTCGTGAATTGAGACATCCATTATCCAAAATTCAGATGTGACTCGTAATGGGTATTCAATTCCACGTTTCCGTATATGTGCCTCATTAGACGATTCAGATGTAAACAATTCAGAAACATGTTCAGCAAACAGTTATTCAAGGCCTAATTCGGGCTTTTCTAAAACAGTTTATTTCAGTTTTACTCAATATTTAATTATTGCAACATGCTCAACCACTGTCGAAACACGACTCTTAAGCTGACATTTTCTGAATTCTAACCTAATTTCTAGATTCTAATCTAAAATTGTAGGAAACTGCTGTCAGTATACCATTGCTATGTTGCTGAAATTCATTGTTTACAGATTCAGAAATTATAATGCATTAAACGGATTTGTTAAATACTAAAAGAAAAAATAATTTGTGATTTTATTTTACACTAATTTAAAGCGGATAAATTTTAAACTTATTTATATCAGTTTCACTTGAAGGCATGTTTAACTCAGGAATACTCTCCAAGCGTTAATTTCCTTGCATGTCGCAGCCATTATTTCTTAAAATACAATGAAAAATTTCCTAAATAACCTTGAATACCTATCTTTTTCAGTACAAATTCTTGAGATTTTTAACATTCTATGTATTTTTATTAAAAAATTCGTTTTACTCATGTTGGATTGTTGTTTAAAATTTATAAATTTCAACCAAATTTACGCAAAAATACTTATTAATTTAATATATTTTCATATTCTAAAGTTTTAATAGACCAATGTAATTTTAAAAACCAATAAACGAAATATCTATCTTATTTAGATTTCCTGTTATGTTGCAGTTAAAAATTGATAATGGTCTATTTTTATATACATTAGATTGACTTATCATTTTATATTACGACGACAACTTATCCATGTATATCGTATCATGTTATTCAGTGTTTCTCTTTCCTTTATACGGATTAAATGTCAAGAATATATATATATATATAATATTATATTTATTATAATATATATTTTATATATAAATATTATTATAATTTATATATATATAATATATATATATATATATATTATAATTTATAATATATATATATATATATATATATATTATATATATATATATATATTATATATATATATATATATATATATATATATATATATATATATATATATATTCTATTTTTCTGTTCTCATCTTTTATGTCCATAAATAATGTAATAGTTAATAATTTGTGTTATTCTTCCCCCACCAATAACTTGCAAAACAATTTTACTATGAGTTTACATTTCAAAAATAATATGGTTACTAAGGTCGAGGAGAATAATTTGAATACATTATGCAAGAAAAAATCTATTCTCATATATTTAAAAATTCAGCTCCACTAGCTGATTGATTACATGCCTGAAAGATCATTATACTTTTTTCGAGTTTACTTGCTAAATATTTGCCTATTAGTTAATACCTTTTCTGCTTCAAAGTGACACCGCCACTTGTTTACATAAGTGAAGATTTCCATCAAGCGGTTACAGAAATCTCTAGGTAAAGTTTAAATTCATTACATGATCTAAAAATAAAAATATTTTATATTTTTGTGAATAAAATATCAAAATCACATGAGTTATTTTATGGCGTTACATTTCCTTCACATCTTTGTAAGCATTAATTTTACTTATTTCTTCTTATATGTATATATATATATATGTATATATATATAGTTATATATATATATATATATATATATATATATATATATATATAATACATATATATATATATATATATATATATATATATATATATATATATATATAATATATATATATATATATATATATATATAATATTATATATATAATATATATATATATATATATATATATATATATATATATATATATATATATATATATATATATATGAGTCTCTTGTTTTTATATTTTAAATTATATTTTTTCATGTTTTGAATTGCATTGAACTTTGAATTCAAAATAATATCTATTACTCTTTTTCATATTTTAAATTAAAAGAATTTATTTTCCATGAATTGCCTTGATATTTAATGATGCACCATGTTGTTTTGAAAAAGTATTTTGGAAGGAAGCTACCATTTATATTTATTAGTTTTTTAAGGCATAATTAATACATTTTAATTATGGCAATAATAATAAAATATTATTTTTATGTATCTATAAATAGGCATAAATACTCATTATATAGGGAATGTTATAGGAAAAAACAGAAATAAGATACTGAAAAATAATTTCGAATGAAAAGGAAAATAATAATTATATTTTACTTTCAACAGTAAAGTAGATCTCTAAATTTTATATGTTTAATGATTTAGATTTTTGCCTGTTGATGTTGAAAAAATTCTTATGAGTTTTTTACTATATGCTTTCTTCCGTGACGATTATTTACCAGGTATCACATCTATTTCCAAGTCTGCCCAATCTACCGTAGATATGCATCCGAACCACCATCGGGCCTCAAAAACACAGATAATGATACTGAACAACATTTGACAAGTTCTTGCTAAATAATGGACTAAACTGAAGATGAAAGCCAATCTAACATGTAATGAATAAATAAGACCATTTCTTGTTCCTCCATATTCCACTTACATTTTATAAGTTTAAAATCATTACTTGCTCTAAAAATAAAAATATTTTATATTTTTGTGAATAAAATATCAAAATCACATGAATTATTTCATGGAGGCACATTTCCTTCACATCTTTGTAAGCATTAATTTTACTTACTTCATCTTCGTACTTAAAACTGTATTGAATGTGTAATATAGTTTACTTTTTATACTCCCTTTTAAAGGTAACGCTATGTGTGTGCCGTAAACACCATGAAATTGTAGTTTAAAAAAGGCTAAAAGTAATAAAAGTAAAAATAACAGTTTTTTAAAACCTATAAAATTTTATTTTAGTTGAGAATCTATATATATAAAAATGAATTTGTGTCTGTCTGTCTGTACTCGATAGACTCAAAAACCGTGCATCCAATCACCGTGAAAATTTGGGTAATTATTAGGTACATCCCCGGGAAGGTTTTTGTAAGTTTTTAACGTTCGAAATCCGTTCTTTCCCCATTTTTCGAGCATTTTATGTCATTATTCCAAGCATTATTTTGCAACGATTAATTTTTTAATTTATCGCAACATATTTCTAGTGAAAAAAGCAATATTTCTAGCAATGTGACGTCATCACAAGTAATTGTTTTAAACGCCGTTTTCTTCGGTTAAAAGTAGGAGATTAAAATTTTCAATTTATCACACAATAATTAGGTGAAAGCGATATTTTTCTATCATTATGACGTCATTACTTTAAATATCCGATTTATTCATAAATATGTAATAAATTACATAATTAAATATGTAAAGCTTTATTTTACTTTCTCAAAATTTTTAAGAAGTTAGTATTTTTTCTGTTATATGTTGACGTGATTTTTATTTTCAAAATTTACAAATTTTCCATGTTCTATCAAATTTGTTTTTATTTCACAATTGTCATTTTTAAAAGAAATTTTATTGTCATAGGTTTTGTTGTTAAAAATTTAATTTTTATGTATGTTAAACATTAGTACTAAAAGACATCCAATCTCGGAAATGAATTATCCCATTCAGAACAGTACATATATATTACTCTTCACAGTATTTTGAAATTTGACTCCTACATTAAAAAAAAGTCGTGGAATTGGGAATTATTATGCAGCGGCTGACGGGCAACACAGTGCACTTACTGGGCATTCAACTATTAATAAATTGTTATAATTGTCAACAATCTGAAACATACGAGATTTATTCAGCATTTCTATTAATACGTCTTATTAACTTTAATAGTGGTTCTAAATCTTTCATCGAAATATTTTAAAACCCAGACCGAAGGCTGGGTGCGAAGCAGCTAGTAACTAATAAAAACGTTTTTAAATAAACCTGTAAATTTGATTAAAATATGATACAATAATTTCAATATTAAAGTATCGTCAGTATTAAAGCAATATTAAAGTATTATATATTAAAGTATCTGGTCGTTTTTTTTTAATAAAACTGAAAATCCTTTTATATTGTTATTACCGCTTTCATGTTTTGCTTTCTTACAGCAACGTTTTTCAACAAGTAATATTGTTCTAAATATTCTAATTTTTTTACATTGGATTTAAACAAGTCAATCAGTGAAGAAATCTCAAATAATAGCCAAAATCGTAACCATTTAAAAACAATTTTGTTCTAAAGATAAAAATTGTTTCTTCAATATTATAGACAGACAGTTTATAAACTGGGAAAATTGTAGCAATTTCTGGCCATGATTGTTTTATTTTTTCTTGAGGTAGCTGTGTATTGAAGTCATAAAAGATCAAACATTGCAAAATATAGTATGAGCTGTCTAATCAGCTGAAAGGTCCATAGAGCACGTTTACTTGTTCCACGTCTCACCGATTAGTATTATTTACTTGCATTAACTACACAAAAAAAAAATCAGGGAACATTTTCTTTAGGAATGAAATATCGAGAAGGGAAAAAATCCCATCCGTCTGATATTCTTTGAAGATTTGTTTCTTCAACTGATGAGAAGAATACATACATTTATAAATTCTTGTAAACATGAGTCATGTGGAATATATCTTCCATTACAGAAATCATTTTCGATTAAAATGTACTGGTGGACTTACAAAGATACTTTCCTAAACTTATTTATGTGTAACAACTTTCCTTTTATCTAAACTCAGTTCTCAAATCAAGTCATCAAATAAGAAATCTTTGCGAAAATTGAAAAATTGTTTCAGCTTTAACTTTATTCAGGTTCTTTATTTTCAAAATTCATTCTCGTACGATTAAGTACATTTTTAATTGTACTTTTAGAATCCATTATTTCTTATGGGATGATCTTCGATACTTGAGCCTTATGTATATTACAAATTAACAATCTTAATATCTCACAATATATAATAAGTACAGGAACAATAACGAGGGTGGGTTTCCCGTATTCCATTCTAGTCGACAAAGGGTGAAGTAAAAAAATCATAGAACGCTTTGGCCACTGACACAATAAAACTTTAGCGTATTTTTGGAGATTTTTTTCTCCACGTATTCCACTCGGAGGGTTAAACATATTAATGAAAAGATACCACAGCAAATGATACACTAGACACTTTTAGAAAAGAAAATTCCAGAAAACATAACTAATATTTCATAACAATATTATTTCAACAGAATTATTCTATAATAAAAGTTTTTAAATGTTTTTCAAATATTTTCTGTAATTTTTAATGATCCTTATTCTAAATATAGTAATTTAGACTTTTTTCTGCTTAATTTGATGTTGCTGTCAGATAAGTTTTTATTAACAATTTACTTTACAAAAAGAAGCTTTATGAAAATGCAATTATAAGTTATATTAATATGAATTAAGAGCTGTCATACGGTTAATACTACACAAAACATTTAATTGTTATTTTAATAAATTTAAACTGTTTTTATCATACAAATCCCTTTGTAATTACACTTAAAATTCAATAACATAAAACTTAAAGCCTACATCTTTGAAACACATCTTTTGTACACTACTTTATATTCTTTCATTTCATAGTTTATTAGTTTTAAAATTATTTATATCTTTTCAGGAAAACACAATAGAATTTAACAGTGGAATTCAGTTTATTTAACTGCATTCTTTTAAATATATATGTAAATTAAAAAAAAATAGTTATATGAAAATTCAGATAGCTCCCTTTATCACGTTCTGCAAATTTCAAATTTCTAATATTACAGCCATAGAAGAGCTAAATGTATTACTAAACCACAGAGACCTAAATAAAGGAGGCCGGAAATTTATTTCATTGGAAGTTACACTGCAATGCTATAAAACTCGAAAATCGGAGATACAAAATGTTACCATTAATGACATCCGTTAAGGCCCAAAATAAACCCCAAAAAGCAATCGGCTCTTAATGGTTATTTTATTTTCAGTATCAACAAAACTGTTGCAAATAACTGCGAAAGTTTTTCCCGCAATAACAAAATCAGGTTACAGTTATTTTCGTGATTAGTTTGTTGCGTATCATGTATGATGAGAGATTTTTATAAGCATAAAAGATCGTAACTGAGTGCAAAGAATAATGATTATTTTTTTTAAAATCTGTCATATGACTTTGACTATATGAAATATCACCTGATATTATATCAGCTATCACACCAATTGTTTTAGCTTGCATGGTTCGTCTTTTTCATTTTGAGAGAACATTATAAATGGTTCAGAATATGAGGTTTCGTCATTTAAATATTTGTTATGTTGAATTACTATAAATAGTACCTCATATTATGTAGATAATAGATATCATATATCATAGATAATATATATCATATATTATAGATAATATATATCATATATCATAGATAATATATATATATATCATATATCATAGATAATATATATATATATCATAGATAATATATATCATATAGATAATATAGTCTACGAAGAAGATGTAAGTTTCAGTGGATCGCAAAAAATAAAAAAGAAGTACAGTAGACTCAGCTTAATGTGATAGCTGTTAATGTTATCAATCGCTTATTGTTATCGAAATCACTTGGTCCCGATTTTCTCCATTCATTTCTATGTTAAAATTATCGCTTTATATGATCGTTACATCGGTTAATGTTATCAGTTTTCGAACTTCATTTTAACTGGAAAAGAATATTCACAATGAATTCAAAAAGAAACCAATCTTTTCTTTCCCTTTGCTGTTGTTTTAATTTCCGATAATTCTCCCTCTTCCACCAAGGAAAATGGGGAATTAACAAAGGAGTGGGACAATACACATTACATCAGTTAATGTTATCAGTTTTTGAACTTCATTTTAACTGGAAAAGAATATTCACAATGAATTCAAAAGGAACCCAAACTTTTCTTTCCCTTTGCTGTTGTTTTAATTTCCGATAATTCTCCCTCTTCCACCAAGGAAAATGGGGAATTAACAAAGGAGTGGGACAATACACATTACATCAGTTAATGTTATCAGTTTTCGAACTTCATTTTAACTGGAAAAGAATATTCACAATATATTCACAATGAATTCAGAAGGAAACCAATCTTTACTTTCCCTTCGCTGCTGTTTTAATTTCCGAAAATTCTCCGTCTTCCACCAAGGGAAATGGGGAATTAACAAAGGAGTGGGATAATACACGTTACATCAGTTAATGTTATCAGTTTTCGAACCTCATTTTAACTGGCAAAGAATATTCACAATGAATTCAAAAGGAACCCGATCTTTTCTTTCCCTTTGTTGTTGTTTTATTTTCCGAGAATTCTCTCTCTTCCACCTAGGGAAATGGGTAATTAACAGAGGAGTGGGACAATACACGTTTTTGGAATTTTTCAGATCCCTTCTGATGGTCAATGGTTGTCAGATAAACAGAAGGCAACATATTCTTATCAGAACTGGAAGGAACATATTCACATTTTATGCCTTGCTCGCTTACATGCGGCTTGTCGCTATGAAAGCCAGAAAGCAAAATGATTTAACATTAACACTAAATCTACGAAGAGGGGTCAAATGACCTCATTTTTCATTATTTTTACCCTTATAAAAATGTCCGTTAGTTTTAGAGTTATAACAAAAGATCGAAATTTTATATCGTTATGACAGGTTACCAAAAATGAATCAGCGCAATGGTGAAGGGCAGTTAAATATTTCTCAGCCTCTGAATTGCATTGAAAGTGTTGAAATGTGGAGTATAACACCCGTCCGATGAATTTAAAAAACATTATGATTAGGAACAATTTATCAATGAGCTTCTTAGAAAAAATTGTAGTCTGTCAACAATTGATCAATGTTTTAGTTATTTATATAATTCTTATGTTTGAAAGGATAATATGCAGCTCATAAATATAAGGTGAGTTTTTTTCATTTCATTTCGAAATTTATTTCGTGTTAACTTAAAGGGGGGTAAGTTTATCTAATTTTTCATATCGTTTATTGTTATCAATTGGTTATTGTTATTAAAATCATGGCGTCCCAAACTGATGACACTAAGCGGAGTCTACTGTATATGCTTTATAGAGCAGTGTGGTGCGGATAACAAAAATTAAAGGTAAAAAAAAAGCATGAAAGAACAAAATAACTCAATAAAGTGTCGATTTCTTTTTGAAAATTGGTTTCTCTTCTCTTCCATCTTCCTTCCTACCTCGGGAGAAATAGTATTAGAAGTCATCGAATTTCTCGTCTAGATATGAAAACATCTGTATGTACTATATAAACATAATAGTGTGCGTGGGAGATGCGACATGATGATTCCTAGAACCGGAAAAATGAATATAACAAGATGCGTAGCACAAAATATTGAAATTCAGATATGAAACTCGTATTAAAACTTTTTGTTATGTACTGTTATACTGAGACCCACAAAATTATTCGTTGTGACCCACGAATATGGCATCCTTAAGTTATAGCACAATTTAATTTTAAACGGTTATTTAGCTTGCATGACAAAATTTAGCTCTTAAAGAATAAGGAAACTTTTAATATCATGAACTAAAAATGATTGTGTTACTGTTAACACTTTAGAAGCTATAATAAGTAGTAGTACCTTTTAGTAACTTTTTTATAACAATAACATGCTTATTTTATGGTTGAACACAGTAAATTGCACGCATTGTTATGGGGTCACTTAAGATGAGAATAAGAAATTAATTGAAACAATACGAAACTAAATGAAATTTAGTTTCGTATTGTTATAAATCTGTTCAAGCTTAATTCTTCTTTTCGACATAAATAATATGTTTAAAAAGGATTATATTCAACTAAATACCGTACTTTTGGATATATAATATGTCCCCGTTTCATTTGTCTTTATGATATACAAATAATGTGTTTATGGTTAAACACAGTATATTACACACATTCTTATGGGGAAGCTTAGGTATGAATAAGAAATTAATTTTTAAACTAAATGAAATTTATTTTCAAATTGTTATAAATCTGTTCACACTTAAATTATCTTTTCGAAGCACAAATAATATGTTTAAAAAGGATTAAAGTCAACTAAGTATCGTTATTTGCCCGTGTTTAATTCTTCTTTATGATATACTAATAATTATAATATACTAATAAGTGTTTAAAAAATATTAAATTTAAACGGACATAATTTCAGTTGGATAATTTATTCCCACTCTCATCTTCTTTATGAAATAGAAATAAATATGTGTTCAAAATGTATTCAATTACACTAAAGTATTATGATACTAAAGTTCTAAAAACTACTGTAAAGTTCTTTAGTACTACTATAAGATAATATCGGGAAAATAAGCCTCCCTGGCGTATATGACCCGTATGTGATCATTCACTAAAAGAACTCGAATGTTTATCGTATTACCCGATCTAGCTTACACTATTAACACATGATAATTAGCAAAGGGCTAAAGAATGTTCTTCGTATCAGTAATTCTCCAACAGAGTTTTATTTCCAATTTGTTTAAAAATTACTCTTGCTTGATGAATGCCTTCTTACTGTTTGCAACTGAAAATATATTTTCTCACTAATTATCCTTTACTATAAAGTGTCATCCAAAATACTCTAGACTATATCACCAAGTCTATCTTTTATTCATAATTCCACTTTGAGTCTAAAGATGTCAAAATAATAGAAAGCTTCTTTATGCTATCAAAGTCCAGGGTTCGAGTTAAACTGTTTTCTTGGATGTACGTAACCGTTCCGTATTACTAGATCATATCATCATTATTCTTGATGCAGGAACATTTTTTCTATATGGATACATCATTCGTCAACTTTAAATTCTGTAGCCACAGCTCAGTTATAATTTCAGTTGTTTTCTTTACTTTCGATGACTTAAAAATAGGTATATATCTCTTTGTATGTGTGCCATTATGATAACATTATAATTAAAATCACACCTTACTAATAATATCATCTTGGGGATGGTATCAAGAATAAAATAATTTTTTTTTCAAATACATTGCAGGCATTAGTTTTTAACATTTCAACACCCATGAGATGCACATATTTACACAAAAATATGAATCTTGCATGCATAATAATTTAAAATGTATAAATAATTTATGGTGCTGTGATACAAAGAACGATCACACATTTTCACATATGACACAAAATATAAGAATTTTTTTTATTCTAGACAGCCTCATTGCCCTTTTGTTGAACTATCATAATCCATATTGTTTTCCAGGGTAACAGGATAGTGCTTAACCCTTTAACGGACAGTGGTTTCGGAGCGAAACCACCTGTTAAATTCTTTCTCTGCTTTTGAAAGACATAGGATGGACTTTTAGGTTTTCTATGTTTATGACATTTCCAACTCACAACAGAGAGTATACAAGAGCTCTATACTTCATTTGAAATATACGTGGTTAAACTTACTTTACCTGGAAAAGTCAGTAATATGATTTTTTTACTTATAAACCCAAATAAATGTCTATCCAAACAACACTTTTAAATTGTTTATGTTTGGTACGGTCTACTGTCTTTCAACATGAGGGTAAATAAGACCGAGACCTAATTCTGAATTGCTACGAACATCTATACCTGCAGAGGGATTTTAACCTATAAATTCCGGTACTTAAAAGCAGCTCTGTACTATATGACCATCGTTCTGCTGTAAATTGGTTAGTTTTCCTTTATCACACCCTTTTAGATAATAATGATTGTTCCCTCAACATAATTAAACATTTAAAAAAGCATTTTCACTCTGTACAAGAGGCTGAATTTTGCATTTTAACCCACCCCTCAAAAAATGTAAAAAAATTATGCATTTGCATTTATAAAGTTTATAGATACCATTTATGAACTAATTTCATTAAATCCCAAATAATTTATAATAGTGACCTTTAAAGGGTTAAAACATGGAGATAATTTCTTAGCATTCCTTCATCACAATCTTCCAGAGTCCATCCAATGTTTTAGAATACCACTCATAAAGAGCATGTTTTTAGAGTATAAATGTACAGTAATCCATGACAGAAAAGTTAAAGAACTTGGGTGTATGCGTTTTAAGGAAATAGCTTCAATTTCATTTAACTTTCTCATTTTGTTTTCTAAAAATAGAGCAGTAGATTTATATGTATCCCTTGTCTTGTTAGAACGGAATCTTGTCCTTATTTTTTTTTTCATTAGTTTGAAACCAGATTTCAAAATTTTGTTCAACTTTCTTATACAGACATTTCTGGATTTTACGATAATTTTTTGGCATCGGATTTTCTTCTAACACATAAGATGTAACTTTAATAACAGGTGTACAAGTACTGTTACCTTTGTTGAGTATATATTTTTTGCCTTTATTCCAATCAAATATAAAGATCTATGCTCTCATACATGTTTATTAATTATGCATCTTTTTTATGTGTATATACATTAAAATCATATTCTCCCTCTCTTCTTTTAATAATTGAATTGGAGATTTTTTCAGAAAAAAAAATATAAATATAGCCTTTTATCCACTATTACTTTTCAGCGGCTTTTTAAAATGCAGAATATTTTTAATGCTGCAGACATATCTACCTTATTCTACTTTGACATTCCACTTGCTTCTTTATTTTAACAATAAAATTCAAATACACAGATTTTTTAAAGGAATGAAGGGAGAAAGCCAAAGTTATTACAAAAGTTGACGAACACCTACTATATTTCTAATCTGTTATAATTTATGTAGATTAGCCTTTAAAAATTGGATTACATATGGATTGGATACAATATTGCATTTTGTAATATTATTAAAACCGCTTGAATTTATATTGTATTGTTTAATTCATATTTGTAATAATTTTAATTGACTTGGTTCTTTCACAATTTTTGCGAATAACTTTCCCCGATAAGAATTCGTTTAATAGAAATTAATTAATATTTCTAAAATAAATATTGAGACAATCATTTGCTACCTATCCCTTTATTCACAATGATTTATCAGCTCGGCCTTTTTGTTTTCTACGTGTTTCATACGCCCACATACATAATATGCGTCGTCTTTCTTCTCGAGTTTATTTGCTTTCGAATAACAGAAATTACATTAAAAGGTTTTTAGTTTTCTGCAATTGGCAATCGCCTCAAGCTATAATTTAATGTTAAATCATAATATATCGGAAAACTTTTAGAAACGTTTACGTAAAAAAGAGTCCACTACTGTTTGGAAAAATAAATATTTGAACATATTCTCAAAACACTCTTTATCTAACTAAAATTCATCTGCTCAATGCACATATACAATATTCCTTGCTTCAGAAACAACCAAAATTAATAGCTTTCGGGTGATGCAAGTTGAATTAATAAAGTTATAGAAGATAGTTAAAGTTTCTACATTTGAATATTAAACACTTGATAATATTATTTAAACTTGTATGGATTAGAAAATGCAGGACATGAATCTATATCCCCAATACTTAAAGTACCTCATATAGTGGACAAAGTGCACTACTTTTAGACGAGGTTCATCAGAAAGTAAACTTCATATAGTAATGGTTATATAAAGCAATTAAAATCAACAATAACCAAATTTATCATTAAAAGAAACAAATTGCTAAATACATTCCTAAATATTCATGTATATATATATATATATATATATATATATATATATATATATATATACATATATAAATATACATACATATACATATACACATATACATATATATATATATATATTCATGTATATATATATATATATATATATATATATATATATATATATATATACATATATAAATATACATACATATACATATACACATATACATATATATGTGTGTGTGTGTGTGTGTGTTTACATATTTTAATGTAATTTTTCAACGATCCAAACAAAATTATTCATGATGTAAATCACGGATATTGCGTTTCTTCCACTCTTCCCAAAGCTAAAGCATGAATCAATAGCTACTACGTGCTGTACTTTATTAGACTTTAATAAGCCAGGTATAAATCTCCAAGGAGAATCCTCATAACGTTGCATTCTTTATGTCCTATGTACTTTTGCTGTTAGAACTGTTTTTCAAGCAACCCCGTAACTGATGTATATATATAGTTTCTCATAAAATATTTGTTGCTCATGTGATTTTCCTCTCCTGGTTCTGAACCAAATCATGAGATATAATCATGAGAAAAGATCATGAGGTATGTATCTGTCTAAGTTGATTGACCGAGTTTAAGGTGAAAATAAAGGAATTTTCTAAAGTATTAACACATAACAATAACCATGAAATTTAGCTTCCCGTGGAATAATCGAATTTTTATAGGTACGATATTTTCAGATACAACTCATCTTGCAGTCTCATTTTTCTTTCAAAACTGAATGTATAACATAAATGACTTATGCTATTGAAAAATTATCTAAAAAGCATCATTTCTTAATTATAAAGTAAAAAATAGTTTTCTTAAAAGGACTGTAGTGTATCCAATGAAGAAAGTTTTTATTGTATTCTTTATGGAGTATTGCTGAACCGTCTGGGTAAATGATTCCCGGTACAGAAAAGATAAGTCTCTATTCAAAAGCACATAAAGCTGAAATTGCAAAACAGGAAAATAGTCTCTATACCGGATGAATATATGGATAAGGGAGAGTGCCATTTATAATGGACTTATGTCACTAATATAGCTGATGAAATTACAGAAATATCCTCCTTAGGACTCATTGCTTAGTTTGCATAAAAATGCCTCGGAGAGGTCTATAAGTATAAACATTTAATCAATTGCCATTTATTTAATCTAATTAAAAATATGTTTCTAGCATAACTTAAAAAATGGATTTTTTTCTGAGTGAAACTATGGGCTTTAAACCTGCAGCAAAAGAAAATTTAATTAAGAGTAATTTATATTAAGGTGATAAAAGTGTCATATTATTGCTTTTCAGTGCTGTTCATTTAAATAAATGACTTATCAATCTTTCATGATTTTCACTTGATTTGAAAATAACAGTAAAGTACAAAATAAACACTCAGATTCGAGAGTGATATGTGTAACGAGGGATTTGTCATTACAAGTAAATGCATTTGTGGATGAGAAAAGAACACAAAAAACATACATGAGACACAAAATATCTCGCCAATCAGAAAAGTTACTTTGTTTCATGAGGCGAAACGTGCAAAGGAAAACACAATATATAACCGTTAAATGGGACGAAAATGTCTTTTTGCTTGGTGACATGACGCTTGCCACACAGGTGAGATGAAATTAAATTGGAAAGATGAAGTTAAAAGCTATGAATAACAGAGATATGGGAATGATTTGGGTATACTATCTATAAAGTGTTTTTTACGCTGACCCATCAAAAGTCATACAGCAGCAACTAAAGATGACCGTGCTACAACAGTGACCCATAAATGGCTACCAAGCCAATACTAACCTACAAGAAGCCCGTCATGGTCCAATTTTAATGTGGTCCCACTCAGTACCGAGCAAACACTACAGAGGTAAGCTCGTGACTACCAAAAAGAAAACTAGATAAAGATCACTCAGGTACCCCAGGATCGTGAACTATAGTATCTATAAAGAAAATATTATAGAATGGAACTGAAATACACTCACACAACATACAAACACATGTGCAAACACATACACACATAATTGCTACTTTTAATCTTACATTTTGTATCCCTATAATTTAAATCATATATCTAACAAATTAGAAAATTTAAAGATAATTTAATTCTAACATTATAATGTTAATATATTTTAAATATGTTGAAGCATAATAAAAAGCCGCAGATCGCAAACACCTTTTATTGAAAACACCAAAATAGTCAAGAAATACAAGGTACATTGGGCTTTTATAGTTTTAAGATCCTGCGTCCAGCCAATCAAATTACAGACAAAAACTAATTAAACACAGCCAATCAAAACACAAAAGGTTCAACTAAAGAAAACCTCGTACGTCACAGAAAGCTATTACTTATATACAACAATAATCGGCCAAGTCGTCAAGTATGAGTGCGATTATATATTTCAACAGAATAATCTGCCAGAAAAATTACTTTTTTTCCATGCACAACATTTTTAGACATAATGCATCCGACAGTCCCTTTTTTTCCTATCACTAGGTATAATTTATTCATTTACTTTTGAATAGTTATACAAAAAGCGCAAATTCCGTGCTCTGGACTATTTTCCTTGAAAGAACTGACGTAAAACCAAAGAAGAATATACTTCTGTTTGCAGCAATGCAGAACTAAAGTTACCATTCAGGCGAAAGATGAACATTACACAAAAGGCTTACATAGTGACATCTCTCCATTCAAAGACTGAAGGGAGTGGGTCCCCTGATAACAAAATAAAGTCACTATGCCGGATATGTCGGGCATATTTAGATAATGCAGAATGGCTTTTATGGTGCCTTAATATGATTAATATACCTCTCAAAAATACAGAAATATCCTCACTGTTGATGAATATTTATGTTGTGTACAATAGTCTAAGGATAGGTTCTGAATATTTTTATATGTCCTGAAAGCGATTTTATAAATTGATTTCTTTTTTTTTCTCTGTTAAATTATGGACTTTATAACTGCCTAAGAAGAAAAATTAACTCGAAGAAATTATTATTGACTAAAATCAACTTAGAAAACTGTTTTAATGAAACATCAACTTTCCAACTTAGTTTAATTGTATTACAAATATGTGTCGCTTTACAATTTATGGGGAAAATACTTGCAGCAGATGGAATGATGATTTAGCTCCACATAAAACCCATACGTAACATACCCGCACACACACTTAGATATATACGTTTGTGTGATACATTGCGAAAGGTGCTCCGAAGGCATAAATTGTCAACGGTCTTCCAAAATTTACTGGCACATCCCAAATTACCTGAAAATTTAAATAAACTAGACTGCATTTGGGTTTCTGTGATTAGGTGCAGTAACAATTATTTAAGAGATGGATCGACTGTTTTAAAACTTCATTTTATTAAGGCTAAAATTTAATTAAAGAAATACTTATTAAAGAAAAAGGAGAAGATCTGCTGTGAACGTCTTCCAGCAAAGGCAGTTGGGAATACATGCTACAAACTTGACACTCTTAAGAGAAACGGATGCATATATTTCTAAAAAATAAGTTAATTTAACATTCTTGCGGTTTATTAGTCAGTCAGTCAGTCACTTAAAATTGCAAAACCAATGATCAGGGATCAAAATGTGCAAACAATTCCAGGGAGATTTAAAAAAAATCAAGGATCGCAAGTTAAGATTACACTGACAGAAAAAAAATATTTTCTTCTTGAATTAGAGTTTTTTCTTCATAAAGAAATGAAATTAAAATTCTAGAAAACAGATTAAATGTGTTTAAGTTTAATATATCCAATATATATATATATATATATATATATATATATATATTATATATATATATATATATATATATATATATATATATATATATATATATATATA
>CM063505.1:67821248-67841248 GCA_032207245.1 Pardosa pseudoannulata | reverse complement strand
CGGGTCAACTTTAGAGACTTCAGAATCAATTACTTCAAATCAATTAGGTCAAAGAGTTTGAAGGTCAATTGCTTGTGGATATAGATGGATTTTTTTGTAATTTATTTGTAGTTGGTATATTTATATAATGTTTTTCGTAAGTATGTTACAGTAATTTGATATTTAAAAACTCCATTGCAGAAATGACGATCATTTGTAATTCTTCCTATGAAGTATAGTTTAAAATGTTATCCCTAAATGATCAGTAAACTTTAAACATAGTTAAGTCTATTTTGGACAAAGTTAGATATTAATAACAAACAATACGATTTTCTATAATTTTTCTATTATATATATATATATATATATATATATATATATATATATATATATATATATATATATATATAGATAGATAGATAGATAGATAGATAGATAGATATATGTAACAGTTTCCGAAATAAATTCTTAAGCAGTTTTGTCATTTTTTCAATATAAATGTCCGTAGTTAATGAAATTACAAATATAATTACTTTGAATGTTGTTGAAATCCACTTTCCTCATAAATGTACTAATTTATAAAATATGCTACAGAATTCTTCTACATTCGCTAAATAAATAGTTTAAAAATATCATAGTATAAATTTAAATTAATTAAATATGTAAAATACATTAAATGAGCAAATAAATACGTACCACTGTTTTTCTAACTATGCAAATACAAATCCTTAAATATATCCATGTAATATAAAATTGACTCACGTCACTTCCAAAGAAATAATAACTATAATGTGTGATATTTATAATGTGTCTAAAAAATAAACTGATTTATATATCTTTTGCTTCCAGATAACAACTAAATTTCTTTAACACATTGACAATTTTACAACAAAACTATTAAATGCAATGCATATGAACGCCTCTTCCTGCCAGTGATATATACAATTCAATCATTTCGATATTCAATACATTCTTTAGAATACCCACAATGAGAATTTCCAGAAAAGATTGAATTTTACAGATATCTTATATCCGTATCACGTACGAAGCAAAGTACAGTTATTTTTGAAATGTTGAAAAACATATTTTTTTAAATTTGTTAAATAAAACATAAAATATTTCTTTCACTACCAAATTGGAATCCGTACATACATCTGATTCATCATTTGCTAGATATGTCAGTGTATAATGTTTAAACGTGATATATTTGTGACCGAACTTTCAAGAGTTAACAAACTTTTTTTTTAAAAGTAACTAAAAACTTCGAACCTATCAAACATTATTTGAAAATATCGGTAATATATCAATTTTTTGCATAGACTAACATTCTGTAAATGAAAATTTAAATTTATTGAAGCGTATACTTTTAAAAACTATTTTATGCATTAGAAAACTTTGAGATTAAGTAAATAAGTTCAGTTATTCGACTTAAGATTTCCCAGTCATCAATTTTATAATCCAAATTGGTTAATATTTTGGCAAGGTATTTTTTTGGAAGGCTAGTACTATATGGTACACATTCTAATTCAAACATGGAAGTAAGTAAGGGATAAATGTTATGTTTTCAAATTAAAATTACATAAAGAGTTAATGTTGAAATTAAATAAATATATCCCAAATTTATGCATACCACATACTTGGTGGTCTTTATAATTTCTGAATTAAATATAATTTAATTTTATGAAACTATTTTCCACTGGAGTTTTGAGTTTTACGGTAATTTTTATGACTTCAGCAGTTGCAAAATATTACTATATCTATATTCAATATCTGATTGTTTCCAAGCACTCTGTTCTGATTAATATATTTTATTTACTTTTTTGTTTATGGTTTTACTTTAAAGATATTAATATTCCTAATTTTTATTCATCTTTATACCAAAAAAACTCTTTTTTTATGATTTGATATTAATTTTCCAGTTATACCTTTTAAATAAATATTAAATCTCTGTTAAATTATATTTTATATTTTCCTTTTTATAAATAACTTAGATTTAATTTTTCAGGACTATACGTTTACAAATTAATAATGACCTTTTGTGTTGATTATAAATTAATAAAAAACAACACTTAATTTTGGTACTAAAATTACAATAAATATATAAATATAAATAAAAAATTAATTAAAATTCTTATGATAAAAGTTTAAATAAGATTCTCATAACAATTAGAATAAGGTAATAGCCTTTTATCTTCCAGCAAACATGAAAATATTATGTTCTAGAAGGATCTATTCTACAAAGATCAGTCTATGAAAATCAGATACTTCGCTTAAGAAAATGAATGAGAATGAAAACTGTAGAATATTTTATTTGTATCCATGAAAAATCAAATTTTAGATGTAACTACATTTGTTTTTTTAAAACTTGTGACGTTTTTCAATATCTTCTGAGAGAAATCTCGCCCAAAGTCCAACCAATCTTGAGTTTCAGATATCACCTCATCATCAGACTGGTATCATAGTTTAGAAAGTTTTTTTGTGATATCAAAAACATCAATATTAGCATGGGACAAATTTGGGCTCTAAGAAAGTTTCCATATATACTTTTCGGCGTAATTACCTCCATTATTTAAATGAATCTCGAGGATTTTCTCGAGGATTTGTTTTGTATTTTGTACTACTTTACGATAGCTTTATTCAGCAATGCATTTCCTGCATAGGCATAATCCAACTTTCAATAAATTTAAACGATGTTACACAGTTTTCCTTTCAAAAATCAAACACATCACTACATTTATTTTAACTTTTAACGTCATTTGCATCTGCCATGTTTATGACTGACTATGAACAAAACTAAAATTACCATGGGAAAAGTGGGAGTACGCGATAGATAAATGTCTGAAGTATTGCTGCAAAAGTTCAAAAATGGTTTTATCCGAAACTTTTTAGGATGAAGTTTAAGTACATTTTTGACTAATGACTTTTGACAATATGAACTCATAGAATTCATTTTTATTTCATTTCATTACTATTACGAAAATGCGAAAAACGTATAGGTATTTCAAAACAGAATATTTCAACAGGGCTGTTTTTTGCATTACAAGTTGGACTGTTTTGAAGTTAACAAGAAATTTAAATCAATTTCAGTACCTATTGTAGAAGTAAAGTTACAATTATTTTCCCGAATAATGCACTTATTATTTAGTCTAAATGAAATTATAACAAAAACTATTCTACTTTTTCATTAACTCTTGATATCGTTATTATAAATCTAACAACTAGTTTTTACCAACTTTTAAATCATCTGTAGATATATTAAAAACTTTTTATCTCTATCTTTACGTTGTGTTTACTCGTTTACGTAAAAAGTTAGAAAATGAATTCATTTTTAGAGTATAAAAATAAATAAACTATTGGGTAGAGTGCTATAATTTTGGGAAAGAATCCTAGTAGAATAAATTTTTAAATAACTATCTGTAAACGGTTCTGAAAGAATTAATAAATTCATTCTCTCTTGTAAAGTTTGAACAAAGATCTCGAACGCAAAATTCTGGAAAAAGACACATTTTTTCTTTGTTTAGTTTAAATAGATGAACAAAATTTTTAACAAATACAAATCGGATGTTTCTACAATGATTACATAGGATATATCATTTTTATGTATTTTAATTAAACACTCCTTTTTAGGAATACAATTAATTTACTTCAAAATTATTTCTTTGAAGGCTTGGTAACTTTGAAGGCATATATCTCGTCTTTAAATTACAATAATTAAATTTTGTAAAATATTTCTTTGCAATATTTTCTTTATAGTGGTATTTTTAATAAAAAAATTTAAAATAACATTACCTGCTGAAAAGATGCTGTTATACAAGAGATTTTTTTTTAAATTTTAATACTTATTAAAGGGTTTACGAGAAAGATTTTTATAAACACTAAAATGAAAGTAATATTTCAAATACTTTCAGAAGTCAAGGAGTAAAATCTATTTGAAAAGAGATATTGGTTCTAGAATCATTTAGAAACTCAAATACGTTTAAAGTTTTAAACATATATTTTTAAAAATGGAATTTCACATTTTAAAAATTACTTCAAAGCAATGAAATTAGCATAAAGGCTTGCATTAAAAAAATATTTATCTGAAAAAAATTATGTGCGAATTTATAATTTTATATCAGAGATTCTTTAAATGACATTCGCTTATATAAGAAATTAAATTTATTAATACTAAATATTTTTCTTGCCTTTTGTTAAAATTTTTACAAAAATATTGCTAATTTTTAACGATTGGGGTATTAGAGTGTCACCAAAATGAAAACAGTTTCTACCCCGATGATATTTTTTTGGATGCAGAATGAAAAATCTTTAAAGAAAAATCTGTATCTTCCGTATCTTTTCATATGCTGATTACCCCAAAAGTATACCCTTGCGAAAGGAACTCAAAAAGAAACCTAGTAAAATAAATTTTACTGCTTAAGATAAGTGATTTTATGTCAAGAATATTCAGGAAACATCTTTCCAAGGAAAGTTTTCAACTTTGCACCTGCAAAATATGAAATAAATCAGGTAAAAGATTTATTTATGCCAGAATTTTTTCTCCCAAGTAACTTATTGATAAAAATATTTCAAGTATAGAATTCTCAACATTTTTTTCACAGCTAAGGATGCTCCTTTTGAAAATATCCTCATTTATCTAAATATTATTTTTATAATTTAGAGTCTCTTACATTTTTTTAATATTTTATATAAAATAATTTTAAAAATTTATATTAATTATATATTACCTTAGAAATAGTTATTAATAAACATTTTTCTGGCATTATAGCTTTTATCAAACAAAAAGGTACTAATATAAAATTATCACATTTCTATGTAATTTCTACTATAGGATTAATTACAATCTCGGAACGTAATTTAACCTCATCATCTAATCCTGGAATTTTATTTATTTCAATTATCATTCTAGTAAAAGGGATTTTAAGACATTTATTTTCTCTTTAAAGGCAATCAGAGAAAGCACTTAAAACTAAATCTAATTTATAATTAGCCATCCCATTAATTTGATTATACAGTCTATAAATTTTACAGATTAGATCTTATTCGTCATATATTAATGAGTTAAAAATGGGTGATTTTTTGTTATTTAAAAAGTCAAAAATCTTAATTCATTATAAAAAATTTCTCGTATTCTTCAGCTAAAATTACATTTTAATGAGAAAAATGATAAAAGTATAATCTTCCAAAGTCCATGTAGCCTTTTAAAAAGTGATAAAAGTCAGTTTGTCAGGCTTAGTTTAATGTAAGTCCCAGTCTGTATGTATAAGTAGACATTTGACTATCATTAACATGTATTTAATACCAAAGCTGAGCATAGTGGACCTTTAACCGAGGCGCAAATTATATAGGTGGAATTTCGTTTTAAATTTGTATAATATTTTCTTTATTAGGAGAATATTATATAAAAATATTTTATAAAGTATAATTCATTTTTCCTTGTAAGCTTTTAATTTTATCTTAATCTGTTTAATTAAAATCCAACGTAAATATATGTGATGTACGATTATGTATATTTTTACACCAAAGTAGAACTGCTTAGTGGTATTTGATGAAAAGTTTATAACGAAAAATAGATAGCTAGGCATAATTATACTTCTTTTGACATGAGTTTATAACGGCAGTTTATTGTTTGTTTATTGGCTGTTGTAAGCATGAAAATGAATGGGGAGGGCATTATAAAAGTTTGTGACGTTGCGACAAATTGCTCTATACTACGTTAAAGGTGAAACGTGCTTACAAATTTGAGTGTTTCGGCTGGTAATCCATAGTATATAAGAAAACAATCTTGTAAAATTTTTGAGATGAGCAAAAAAAATATATTTATGTTTATTATCGCTTTTAAAAATGTCCACACCTTATGGAAAAATGTGTAGTAATTTCTTTCATGGGAGTAGGCATCATCTTACATTTCTGTCGGAGGCGGCAAAACTACTCGAGCTGACTCTGTTAGTACACAATAACAAGGTACTTTAGAGTATATAAAACAGTAAAAAGAAGCTTGTATTAAAATATTCCCAATCACGTTTATATAAAAAAGTTAATTAGTTATATTCAATGAAAGATTGATATTGTGATGCATGAATTAATACGCAATATTTTATACAGTAAACAACTTCCCTAATATCTTATGGCCGAACACTGGCCGATTGGTTAGGGCGCTGATCGTCGGTACCGGAGTTCGTGGGTTCGAATCCCACTATGGCATGGATGTTCGTAGCCGTTCGGAATCGGCTTTAAGCAGTAGGTCCCGGTCTCATTAGCCCTCGTATGCAAAACAGTAGACCATAGCGCTCCAAACCAAACCTAATATCTTATGTGGTCAAATTTTATGAGCTAATTTAAAATATTTAAATATTTACAAGTTTAATTAACATTTTTTATGCTAAGGTTTTTTCTTTTTATTAAATGAAAATATATTGTTAATGCTTATTTCTTTCTTTGGGGTTTTATATACACTTTCAGCCGATATAACTTAATGTAAAGGAAAAATACACACACACACATATACATATATATATATATATATATATATATATATATATATATATATATATATATATATATATATATATATATATATATATATATATAAAGAGAGAGAGAGAAATGCATGTGTGTGTCCGTGTGAGTTTGTGTATGTTTATGTGTATCTCTCTCTCTCTCTCTCTCTCTCTCTCTCTATATATATATATATATATATATATATATATATATATATATATATATATATATATATATATATATATATATATATATATATATATATATATATATATATATATATGTATATATGTATATATATATATATATGTATATGTGTGTGTCCGTGTGAGTTTGTGTATGTTTATGTGTATATATCTATCTCTCTCTATCTCTCTCTCTCTCTATATATATATATATATATATATATATATAGATATACGTAATCCAGTAATTATAAATACGCTGGACGCATGATAGCCGCTATTATTTTTACTTGCCCGCGATATTAGGAAAGAAGAAGCTTAAACAGCTAGCTGCAATAAAAATCGATGCACTCTAGCCACATTGAAGAGAACGGCACAAGTCTAATTAAAACTTTATTTCAGAGCTGCTAAAACGGACATCTTTGCTAGTTAACTACAGAGAAGAGAAAGACACAAAAATCACTGTGCTCAAATAGAGGTGCATGCAAGAGCGAAGACAGGAAGAATTTTCCCACTTACTCCGAGAATTTAAGAGCAAAATCAGGATCAAGAGGAGCCATTTGGCGGCGACAGCTGGTAAACGTGTATAGAATAGAAATGTTTGGGAAATAGATCGAAAGAATTATAAGTCGAGAACGCACTTTTGATTAAGACATTTAGAGGCTGGGAAAAAGATTTTAAAGAATTAAAATGGGAGAGAGGAGGTTTTTAAGGAATCTTTAAATCTAAACAATTTATATATATATATATAGTATATGTGTTTTTATATGTATATATGCATATATGTGTAAAAGCTTATATCTCAGCGTTATATGTATATATATATGTATATATATATATATATATATATATATATATATATATATATATATATATATATATATATATATATATATATATATATATATATATATGTGTGTGTGTGTGTATATGTGTGTATATGTATATATATATATATGTATATATATATATATATATATATATATACATGTATATATATGTATATATATGTATATATATATATATATATATATATATATATATATATATATATATATATATATATATATATATATATATATATATATATATATGTGTGTGTGTGTGTATATATGTATATATATGTATATATATATATATATATATATATATATATATATATATATATATATGTATATATATATATATATATATATATATATATATATATATATATATATATATATATATATATATATATATATATATATATATATATATATATATATATATATGTATATATATATATATATATATATATATATATATATATATATATGTGTGTGTGTGTTTGTATATGTATATATGCATATAATATGTGTAAAAGCTTATATCTCAGCGTTAAAGAATATGCATATGTTTGTATAATTTGCTTACTTTACTTTACGTATTGTAAATACACTGCTATTTTGCAAAAATAGTAGTGTAGGTTTAAATAGGATGGATTTATCAGGAATGAATTTTACAGGATTTATTTATCAAATAGGAAATCTACTCATTTATTTATATATATATATATATATATATATATATATATATATATATATATATATATATATATATATATATATATATATATATATATATATATATATATATATATATATTTATGTTAGTAAAAGTTTGTTTTAATATATATATATATATATATATATATATATATATATATATATATATATATATATATATTCCATTGAATCCATAAGATATTTACTACAAAAAATACAGTAAATTAATCTTTGTATAATTCGTTTATCCAATATTAGGGAAATAAACTCTAAAAGCTAAAGTTTTATAAACATATTATATTTCCAAACATGTTTGTTAGCGATACATTCTATGTAATTTGTTTTGAAACAGAGTAACTTTTATGTTATAAAGCACTTGTATTTGTTTTAAGTACTAGACATTTAACTTGCAGTTAACTATTATGTTTGAATATGAGTCTTTAATAAATTAGTAAACCGAAATAAGGTCATAAATACTGATATAAAAACCAGAAATTTCCATTTATGTCAATTTTATGCACCATTACATAAAGTGTTAAACTTTAACAATGTTATGACAGAACAATAATTTTTCAAGAAGCTCAAAATGTACAAACACCAGTTAATCCATAATATGTTTTAACATCTTAAAGGGTAAATATTACCCACATTTCAGACAAAACACCATAAAGAGTAATATTATAACTCGAATAATTCCTTTCTGAAAGCCATTCTCCCATATCCCTCATTAAATGAATTTGGGAAATCACGTTAAATCGTTCATATTAAATAATCAAGAGCAAACAAATTTTAACCGAGAACACCAAATAGCTATGAATCCATACTCTTTTTTTTATCATCCTAAAGGCTAATAACCATTTCCTTGAATCTCCCAAATTTATACAGAAATAAACGCCTCTCGCTTTAAGAGCTTTTAAAAATTTATTTTTTTCCCCCATCATCTTTTTTTTTCTTTTCGTTTAATAAAGTGAGTAGATGTGGATGCAATCCTTAATAGCCTAACCATTATCTTCTTAAATTTACGTTCCTATTTGGTTAGAAACCAGATTTCTTCCATTAACGAGTTAATAATGCCCATTAATCAACGTAAGAATTTGTTAAATATTTCTTCCCGTAATTGGTTTAATGACTTCTTGTCTGGCATAGAAAAAAAACTTTTATTTGTGTCATAACTGTTAATACTGATTTACAAAGTTACATTAAGCAACTTTTCCAAAAAGTGGGAAATTTAGTAAATAATGCTTTGCTGACCTAGAGAGCAATTAAGAATAATATTAACTAACTATATGTATAACAATATCTGTATCTTGGAAAATATAAATAAGTTGTGTTATTATAGTTAACTATACATGTTTGTGAAGAAATTGATCTAATATTTTTTACATATATTTTAAGCGTCAGCTAAAATTTTCAAATTAAAAAAAAACATCCTCTCTTATAATTTTGCTGAAACCCCTCTACTGATATTATATAGTGATTAACGTCGTTTTCTTTTAATATCTCCATTATTACTGCCGTAAAAATAAAAAAAGGTTCCTTGTATTGAAAATTAATACTCCAAACTATTAATACTGCCAAATCTCATATATTTCACAAATTAACATGCCAACTAGAGTCCAAGACTCACCTAGTTATATGACAATTTTTTCATAGAATACTGTTAATTAAACAAAACAGAACGAGCACTTAATTCTTGCCACAGGGTACAAAATAATATACTTTTTCAATATCGTTCAGCTCACGGTGACAAAAATTAAACAATGATAAATAAATTCAAGTAAACAAAATAATAAATTTAAATAGTTTTTTGCTTTTAACATAATAAACAGAAATTTATAAAGTGGATCTCACAATTACTTAATGTAATTTCGATTTATTTATGCTGCCACTCTTCATACATTAAATATAGATTAAATGTATACTGTTCTCTTTATAAAATATTCATCAAACAATGGTATGCGTAAATACCTATTGAATCTCTTGCATTATAAAAATGTATTTATATAATGAGTTAGTGTTCTCATTTTCTTAAAATTTATTAATATTGTTACGAATCTGTGAGTGAACCTTGCATTTAACCTGTCACTCTATGGGTATCTCGCCAAATTGGCCTGATATCGACTCATTGGCGACAGTTTTGGCAGTTTATTTTTGTCTCCAAGTTCCTCGCCAAACAACGTCAAGTGTCTCCAAATGCTGCCAAATGTGGCGATAAGTGACAACTACCGGTTCCGGTTTCTGGTATAATCTGGTATGTTCAACCAGTTTTTTCGGGCCTATATAAGGTAGTTTCAATCGCAAACGAGAGAGTACCATAGTTCAAGATGCACATCATGCAGAGTAATTCTCACCTTCACCATTAAGAATTCGGCTCAAGCCTATGTGCCCCAAAAAAGCTACAATTCGGAAACGAGAGAGTCGTTAAGTAGATTTCTTGGTGTACAGAGTAAGCGCGGTGCGTTGTGCTTTACCGATGCTTCCATTTTGGTTTATGCGGAAAGAGGTACCACGGCATTCTGCTCGAGTTGTAAAGCGATGATTTTGTAAACTTGGAACCAGTGTGCAGTACCTTAATCTTGATGTCTTTCTGACATTGTATTTTTCAACTGATTGCAAATAAATAATCATTTTCTTGCTGTCTTACTTAATGTTCATTCAATCCCCGATCCCAGCTTCGAAGTTCGTAACAATATATTAATAAATTTGTCATTTATAGGATAACATACTTTAGGAAAATTGTGTAACAAAAATATGTAAGAAGATGCTGTTACCCAAAACTAACCCACGCACGGTTAACAGCCCAGCTGATAAAGTAGGATAATCGTATCCACTGTTACACGAACATTTTATGGAGCAACAAAAACATGCCTCAATATTTACATACGTTAACTTTCCATATAGATTAGTATAATCTGTAAAATACGTAAGTGCCACTTGATCTAAAATTAGTGCCAATAAGGGCCGGTTTCGTTAAAGCCGTTTAAGGTCTAACCACGATTTACCCATGGCGCCAACCAATGGTGGGACGCATTTCCCAGTTTAAACAGAGATTGGTCGCGGTTAGCTGTTAACAGACTTTGGGAAGATCAATCCTAAGTCAAACCATCAAATTGTGATATAACTGCTTCTTGTCTCTGAAATAATTTCAAGTAAAGAAAAATAATTTAAAAAAAAAATTTGTATTTGGATGTGTCTTTATTCAGTTTATTTTGTCGAAATGACGTAGAATTTAAAACATGTTTTATGCACAAAGCACGTAGAACAAAAACATATTACACAGATATTTCGAAATTAGTTAAAAACAATTTATTAGTAGGTGATATTCTGGTTCTAGATATAGGTTAGAAATTTATTATAGGCAAGGAGTTGTTGTGATAAAAGTACTTTCAAACTGCTCATTTTTCATTCTACAGAACTGCCAAAATTGTAGAATGAATTTTCAATGACATTCTAAGTGTATAAATAAGCAAATGAAACATTTAGGACGCCGATATCTCACATGCTCTCTCTTCAAGCTCATTCATTCAGGTGAAATTGTGTTTCATCTGTGAAATAACATCGAATCCATCATAATCAATCATTCTAAATCTGTCGCTCAAGATGCCTTCTCTTTGTTGCACAGCTATAACCTGTGTGCCTTGGTGACATTGGGTCTTGAGCAAAAATGTCTGAAGTCTAAATATCAGTATTTTCTGCGTGTCGAATCGCATGTTTTGTGGAATATAATTTGAATTTAGATTTATTTCTTTCTATCTATTTTCTCTATTTTTTTAGAAGCTGGGAGGCTATTTTTTTAACTGCAAAATGCCTGGCGACATCATTTTCTAATAACTTCCACCATTTTGTATGTATGTTAAACATTTCCGAAAAATTTCCTAGGCAAATACTTTGGAATTTCAGATATTTTGGAACTTTTATTTGGCATTTAAAAATGCCCTTAGCTAGTGCAGGGGTGTGATTTAACCTCTGAAATTCGAGAACTAAAATAAAGTGTAGAATAAGGACGAATTCATATGTTTCCTTCGGTGTAATACTTAGTTTCCGGTTTCATTAGCATAATCGTCTAAGTCTTTATCTGTAAACAATGGAAAACAATGGCCAACTGTAAACAATGAAAAAATAGTATAGTTTAAGATTCATTTTCTTGGTGAGGAACGCGAGTATATCTTGTATTACTAGCCTATTTCCCTCTCTTCGGTTTGCAGAATGTACGGGGTCAAACGCCACTACTAGAATGGACGATTTTTTTCCCTTTGGATTCTGCTTTATGTAGTAGGTCTTCGTCTCATAAGTACTCGTATACTAAAACAATAAAACTTAACGCTTTCAACCAACAACATATTACTTCCATTCAGTTTAACAATCAAACAAGCCTAAAATCAGGGGAAATGTTCCACTGTCATGCAAGAAATCCAAGCCTCCTGCATGGAGAAAAGTAATCCTAAACTGAATCCATTGTTTTTATAACTTATACATTTTTTAACTTATACTCTGAAAACTACAATAACATCTAAAAATTGGGAAAAGCTTAGCTTAGGAAAATATTATTAGTTGAGAAAAAAATTGATTCTAAATTTAAGAATTCACTTATATAAGATTTCAAGAATAGACACATTGAAAATAACCAATTTAATTAACTGCAAGTATAGCATTTTTGGCCCAATTTAATGATATTTTATATTTTTATTCTAATGCAGACACAGCAGATGGTAGCTGAAAAGGTAAAATTTACCTCTCTGGAATCAGAGTCAGTAGTTTCATACACAGTTGCAGGAATGGATGTTCAGAGAAGTTCGAAATATATTTTAAATAATAATTATTCATGTTTTGGAAAAAATTGACTATATTCTCGCCAAACAAATAGGTAAGTACAAACGAATTTGTACATACCATCGTGTATAGCAATATTAAGTTTTAGATACCTCAACCAAATTCTTATTTTTCGAAACTTCACTGTTCTGTCAACATTTTGACCATTAATCCCCAAAAAGTGAATCATCAACTGTTACTAAAGTGTCTTCTATAAAAGCCAATTAGCATGTAAAGATATATAGAGAATATTAAAATAATAAAGGATATAAAAACATTTTCCGTATATAAAGAACTTAAGTGGAAATAATTACCGGAATTTGAGGCATCCTACAATACTCAAAATATATAAGCATTTAGTAAATAATTCAAGATGAAAAAACATGCGGTATTGCAGTTTTATAATATTCTACAAAGGAAATTATTATTTTTTAAATGATTAATGAATATTTTAAAGTTTTATTTATTCTGATTGATAAGATAATATTTGTTCATTTGAAAAGGAAAGTAAAGCATTAATGATTTATTGTATAAAAAAATCAACTTTTCTTTTGAATGGGTAGATTTCTTAAATATGGTAGGTAATACATTTAACGAGAAAAACTTACTTGGCCTATTTTCAAGCTAAAATTAAACATTTCATACATTTAACGAGAAAAAATTATCTGACCTATTTACAAGCTAAAAACCAACATTCAGATTTGCATATCACGCGTGAAACTTGAGATTATAAAGTAGATGAAATTTGACTGAAACATATTCAAGTTCAATTTTAAAATATAACTGAAAATTACTTAGAATTTAACCGTATCTATCCTCCTATAGTGAACAAAACAATTATAATACACTAAACTTTTACTAATAATATGATTGAACATTTTTGGAAAACTAATGTTTTTTTATTATTATATGAGTACCTGAAAGACATCAAAAGAATTTCTTACTGTAATTTCCATATGAAATTTATCGATCATTAATCTGGGAGCATATAAAACAAAATGAGTTAAATTAATATTTTCCAAAATGCAAAGTTTGATGTGTCTGTACTGTTACAGAGATTTCGTATACGAATAAAAATTATTAATTTAATAATAACTATCGATTTCTTTAAATTTTTTTAATACTAAATGTGTATGATAAACATAAAGCCTTACAATAAAGACTAATTATGCTACAAATAAAAAATATATTCATTAAAGAATGAGTACTAAGCATTTTTAAATAATTGATATTGAATAGGTATAAATAATTAATTGTTTCCTTTGATATTTTAATCACAATGAAATACATATATAGTTAATAACGTACCAATATTTCAAAAAGACCAATTAGAAACAAAATAAAACAGCTCAGCTTCCCATGTCCCTGTAGATAGAATATTTGATGCTGTTATGGTTAGAAACGTTATTTAATTTTAGTTAAATAATATTTTCTTTTTTCTCGCAACCCTCTTTAAAATTGTCTTTCATTATTTTTCTTTTTCACTAAACAGTCTAGTTATATATATATATATATATATATATATATATATATATATATATATATATATATATATATATATATATATATATATATATATATATATATATATATATATATATATATATATATATATATATATATATATATATATATATATATATGTATATATATATATATATATATATATATGTATATATATATATATATATATATATATATATATATATATATATATATATATATATATATGTGTATATATATATATATATATATATATATATATATATATATATATATATATATATATATATATATATATATATATATATATATATATATATATTATATATATATATGTATATATATATATATATATATATATATATATATATATATATATATATATATATATATATATATATATATATATATATATATATATATATATATATATATATATATGTATATATATATATATATATATATATATATATATATATATATATATATATATATATATATGTATATATATATATATATATATATATATATATATATATATATATATATATATATATATATATATATATATATATATATATATATATATATATATATATATATATATATATATATATATATATATATATATATATATATATATATATATATATATATATATATATATATATATATATATATATATATATATATATATATATATATATATGGTTAGAAACGCTATTTAATTTTAGTTTTTTTTTCTCGCAGCCCTCTTTAAAATTGTCTTTCATTATTTTTCTTTTTCACTAAACCGTCTAGCTTTCTTGTCTCTAGGTCTACGAGTTCCAATTTTTGTTCTTAAAATGTGTCACGCAAAACCCATTCCGAAAGACATATCATGTTGGTAAAAGCCAACCACAGACAGACATCATCTTCGCTTCTCAGGGTGTGGTACTGGGAAGCTTTCTGGGAAGTGTTTAAGTCTTCTTTCGGAGTAAAGATTTATTATAAATGAAAATGATTTTACACAATATGGTACTGAAAATCTTGGGTTAAGTTTCTGATTTCTTGTGTGTTCCGAAAACAAGGATAAATTACATTTAAAATCAGAATAGTTAAGCATGCATTATTTCATCTGTTTAAAAAAAGCACAAACGTTTATGTAAGCAGAAAGAAATTTACGTGTATTCATGAAATTTTTAACAAATATTTTGAATTCAACACTAGAAAAATTCTACTTTATCTTGTGTTTACCAAACTACTTACAGCCGTTCACAATGATAAATTGAATTACAAAGATAAATTGATAACTATGAAGTTAAAATTTGAAGAAAAACTATAGGCTTAAATTGTTCTGTTCCATGTCACTTCATTTACATTGCATTCATTTACATTTGTCATTTTTGTTTAGCTGTCTATAGTAATGAAACAAATTGAGATACATCAGGTATAAATATGTTTTACTCGCTAAATATATAGTTAAATTTTGTCCAAGAATTCAACACACTCAAAAGAATACTTCGTGTTTTTATAATATAAGTAAAGAAACTAGCTTATAGTGGTAAAATCAAATAAACAAGAGAACTTTATGCCTATGAAACCGAAAATTTATTTTCTATTTAAATATTCATAGTGCTAAAAATAACAAAGGTCATATTTTTACAAGAGTGTTATAGCTTAAAAAGTATATATTCTTTTAATTTAGTCCCTCACCCCTCTTAAGAGTAATATATATGTATGTAATGGGACATTTTTTACTCAGTGAACTTAGTATTAAATAAATTTTGGATAAAGAACAATAGTTAGGTGCTGATAGAAATCAGTAAAATTACATATATTGTGATAAAGATATCACAGTAGCCCGTCAAAGGTTTAAAGAGCATACCACGTGGGAGACTCTAACCGCCAAAACTTAGTCAATGTAGACATATAAGATTAGCTGAGCTGAGCAGAAATTAGACTGTTCTCTCGGTTGCTAAAAAATTACTAGTATTAAAAGAAAAATAAAAACTTGGAAATGGTTACTTTTGATGTATGAATTGTCAGAACTTTATTTCAGAATATATTTATAATTATTAGTTTAGTTAAAATATCATTTATATATATATATATATATATATATATATATATATATATATATATATATATATATATATATACATATATATATATATATATATATATATATATATATATATATATATATATATATATATATATATATATATATATATATATATATATATATATATATATATATATATATATATATATATATATATATATATATATATATATATTATATATATATATATATATATATATATACATATATATATATATATATATATATATATATATATATATATATATATATATATATATATATATATATATATATATATATATGAGATTAAGAGTTCTTTATGTTACAGATATTCTCTTTTACTTTTTTATTATTTTACTTTACTCTTTTCCTACGTTTTTATTTAATTTAGCAACAACATCATCTCATCTAGGTGAATTTTCTCTCTCAATAATTATTTTCTAGACATCAGTCTACTAGTTTAGTAAATGGTGTGACTAAAGAAATCCATCATAAGACTGAAAACATTTTACGGTATAAATGTTGAAGTTAATGGAAATATGTTGGGCATCAGGGCTTCAGTTAATGGACACCATGGCAATGATAGATGGAAAATATCAGAAAAAAGGTGGCATTCTCTCTTAAATGAGAAAAAATACATTTTGTTTGGAGAAAGGAATTTTAAATTTTTTTCCCTGTAGAAATAGTTTGAAAACTAAATAAAAAGAAAACTGCAAGAATGATGTTAATGCTAAGATATAAATAAACAACTTTTTTTTTTGCTAAACACCAAAAAATTGCAATTTAGTCAATGACTTTTATAATTCCTATTTTCATTGCGCAGTTGCTTATTTATTTTTTAAAACTAGAACCTATCATGTTAATGTCAAACATTGTTATTTTGCACTTTTAAAAATGTATTGTACAATATTATTTAGTTTGGTAAGCATACCTTACAAACTAACAACTAATTCAGTTATATCCTTACATTGGTGTAAGTACATATGTATTACGACTGTTTATAACATAATTTCGTTGTTAACATTGTATAATACTTATTCTTCAAAAATTTATTTATCTTAAAAGGTTAAACAGTCATTAAATTATGTTAGTTTGGAAAAATTAATTAATTTTACTTCAATGTAGGAAATTTATCTGATGTGCAAATTTATGATTTAAATCACATAATCAATTTCTTAACTCGAAGACTTGATGTGCTAATTATGTAAACGTATCTTGCAGTATTACTCACTTGCACTTTTATAAACAGCTGTAAATTCTATTGAATATGCTGGATCCTACTACAAGAGAAAGGTTAGAAAAATTAGCAAATTAAACTGAGCCATACATTATATAGTTAAACATGAAATTTACTTAGACCCATAAAACTAAAAGAAAAATTAGATGTTGAACATATCTTTGTCTTAATTATCTTTTATAAAAACTATTTTTATATTATTTTAAATTATTTATTAATATTTAGAAATTGATATTCTCAAATACATAAATCCGACTTTTAATATATGAATTCAAGGATTTTATGAAATATGATTTATAAATGCAAAGTTTATTATTTACTTCTATAGCAAATAATGTAAGTTTACAATTAGCATCTCACTTTTTTTACAATTCATAGTGAATGTAAAATTATGAATTCTAAAAAATATATACATACTAATTATAAACTTACATTATTTACTAAGGAAGCTACTAAGAAAGACAAAAAATATTTACCTTTCATTTATATATCCTATTTCATAAAATCCTTGAATTCATATATTAAAGTATTTGAAAATATAAATTTCTAAATATTATTAAGTAAATTTAAAATAATATAATATAGATTTTTTATGAAAGATAATTAAGAAAAAGATATGTTCAACATCTAATTTATCTTTTAATTTATTCTGTTCTTATCCCCTTTTTAAAAATAATTCATATAAAGAGAACTACGTTTAAAAAAATTTCTGACATGATAAAAAGTTTTGCATCTATTTACGAGATAAATGAGGATTTTATTGTTAAAAAGTACTTAATATACTTAGCAATTAGTGAGAAATACTTCTTTTAAAATTAGTTCATAAAATTAGAATTTCACCTTAAGTACGTATTTTTTAAAATTAGATCCTTTAATAGAATTAAGAAAAATGTATAAAATAAGTTCATGAAAATTGGGCAAATTTCACAGGAAATTAATCAGTCGAAATATTCAATACTTCATATTTTGTTGAAATAGAAACACACAAGAATGAAAAACATTTGCAGCACACGAACCAAAAAGATAATTACTTACGATAAAGGTCTTCACTTAAAATGCAATTAAAAGTTATTAAAATCTATCATTCAATAACATGGAAAAATTTTAAGTGAAAATTTACTTTTCAATCGAAGTCGAATGTTTGAAGCGTGACTTATTAAAATAAAATAAAAGAATTTAATCACGAGTAATTTTTTCATTGAAATTATATTATATGAAAATTTCTACTTTGTCAAAAATTAATTTTCCTTACATACTGCTCGTTTTCTAATAGTTTACATGTAAATCTATTTTAAAAGCTGAGTCGTAAGTATATTTCTTAATTTTGCTGTATATAATGGTTAAACATCTTAATTTTAAGAAAGAGAAAAATTAAAAAAAATAGAAGTATCTTATATGTTTCGATATATTATATAGTAGTAATTTATTATTTATCATATTAGCAATTTATCGTATTAGCAATTTAATATATCATTATTTATCGATAATGATATATTAAGAAAGAATTTTAGTCGACTGTCGATCTAAATTATTAATTTCTAGATAAGTTTTGTATTCCGAAAAACATGCTGTTTGAATTTAAAATTATTTTGATTTGTAATAAAAGTTTTTAAATAAAAGCTTATGGGATACTTCCCTTTCCTTGATTTAAAACAAATTTTAATATATATATATATATATGAATGTAATAGATGAATTAAACAACATTTCGCTCTATAACTGTTATTCTATTTATATTATTGGAAAAAGTAATGACATCAGTTTTTCATAAAATTCGCAACTAAATGCATAAATATTAATTTAATTGTAAGTTATAAACCTGCAATACAGTTGAAACCCCTTGATTTTTTTTTATCAAATAAATATGACGAGTAGTTTACTGCATGGCGATCAGCTTAACTGCCCCGATCTCCTTTAATATCCGAAAATCATGTGACTTCATGCTCGGGTTCTGCATTTGATTGCTATGATGTTAGATTTTGAAAAATTGTGGCGCCACTGAGTCGGACATCTAGAACACATCTTCGGCACTTCTGGTTGAAAAAATTGGGACAGGAATAAAAATTTATTCAAATGACAGGAAGTAGTGAAATCAATGCAGATTAAGTTCAAAAGTATAAATAAATGCAATAAAGATTTGGGAGCTAAATAGG
>CM063505.1:67763748-67813748 GCA_032207245.1 Pardosa pseudoannulata | reverse complement strand
TAAAAGCATATAAAACATTAGATGTGTATATAATATGTGACTTACAGGACAGGCAGAGTTTTAAAGAACATGTAAAAGTTTAATCTAACACAAGTAAGACAAAATTATAAACAAGTATACAAGAAAAATGTGTAAGAGAAAATCATTAAACCTAATATTTCTTTAGAGAAAATTCTTTGAATAGTTTAATATATTTAGGTAAATAATACATCACATCTGCAGTTCTTTATATATACCAGTTAATAAGTGTTAACCAAATACATATAAAAATTTTTAAGTCCGCCATAAAGAAAATATATTAGGTCTTCAAAGTATATTTTTTTTATCTGGAATGTAGTTAAAATGATATTTTACACATATACTCTCTAAAAGACATCAACGGATATTATTTACTTTTACTGAAGAAACAAACAAGAGGCGAAAATAAAAACAACTCTTCTATCTTGAAGGGGGAGAGGAGAAGTGGAGAATATACGGCAACACCTCAGTTTAAAAAAAAATATTCGCAGACTTATAAAAATAAAAATAGGGCAAGAATAAATAGTGTTTCTTTTGAACATAAGAGACAAAAATGTGTAGTGTAGAATTAAACCCGCTAGAACTTCTTTTTTTCTGTTCATATTTAGTCCATTTTTAGAAAGTTTCTTGTTTTAATATGGCAACATATTTGTTACTAAGTTCTATACTTGTTTTTCAAATAAGTTGGAAAAACAATTTTAGCTTCCTGTTTCTTTTATCCTGTACTTCTGTTTGACTTAAAAATAGAAGTATATGGTTGTGGATATTTCATTTTTAATTTTCTAATTTTTAAAAGCACAGTGCTTTTTAAAACGTGCGATAAAGAGCTTTATTGAATTGCGAATCTGTAAAAAGGCATTCATTTTCCATAAATTTTAACCCTCTAAGCGGTTCGCACGTACAATTCCGCCAAACCGATGATGTCTTCAAAGCGGTTGTCACGTACAATTTTCGACCTACAAAAAAGTTCCGAAAATGGATGTATTGTACATTTCTGCCAGTGTTTTCCCCCATGGAGTTTTGAGGTAGGAGGGTCAGGTCGATTGTTTAGAAACTGCACTCCTCTTTGACTGACATTTATTGAGGGATGCAGCTCTACTCCCTCAGGCACAAAGACGCTGATAGCCTTTCATGGCTTTATCAATATCTATTTCGAAGTATTTCGTTTGCGGTAACAGATGTATCTCTAATTGTACCACTTAAATAGCTTGGATGACTTTCGTAAAAAAATATAAATCATTCTCTTAAAGAATATTTTTATTCGTACTTTTAGAATCCATTATTTCTTATGGGATGATCTTTGAGACTTGACGAGATTTATGTGTATTAAAAATTAAAAATCTATAATGTCTATTTATATATCTATATATAACCGGAAGGAAAGGGACAATAACAAGGGGGGTTTCTCGTATTCTAACATAGTAGACAAAGGGTGAAGTAAAAAATCATAGAACACTTTGGTCACCGACACAATAAAACTTTAGCGTACTTTTTGGAGACGTTTTTTTTCCTCGGTGTGTTCCACTCAGAGGGTTAATAATTGTGACATATTTCTGACATTTTCGGAAAAAAAGTAAAAATTAGATACTTTATTTTTACTTGTTTTGAGAGATAAATATTATCCTTACTATTTATAAATTTTAAAAATATAATTATATTTATAAAATTTATATATAGTAAGGATAATATTTATCTCTCAAAAATACTTTTTATAAATATTATCCTTTAAGTCCAAGCACCAATTCTAGCTTCCTGCATCTTTAAAAAATTATTTGTCGAATTATGGACAGAAGGGTTAGACACTGCTCTTCGGTACCACAGTTCCTGGGTTCCCACGAGGGTATTGATTTTTCTAGTCGGCGTTAAAGCGTAGGTCCTGGTCTCATTAGTCCTCCAAACCAAACCAAACCTGTATTTTTTCATGCAATTTTTTTTCATTTCCAAAATTCTATAATATTATAAACATTTTTTTTATAATTTAATATTTATAACAGTGATGTTTCTTTCAAAGCACAGTGCTTTTTAAAACGTACGATAAAGAGCTTTATTGCATGGCAGATCTGTAAAAAGTCATTCATTTTCTATAAATTTTAATAATTGCGACATATTTCTGACATTTTCGGAAAAAAGTAAAAATTAGATACTTTATTTTTACTTGTTTTGAGAGATAAATATTATCCTTACTATTTATAAATTTTAAAAATATAATTATATTTATAAAATTTATAAATAGTAAGGATAATATTTATCTCTCAAAAATACTATTTATAAATATTATCCTTTAAGTCCAAACACCAATTTTAGCCTCCTGCATCTTTAAAAATTTATTTCTCGATTTATTGCCAGACGGGTAGGACGTTTCTCTTCTGTACCACAGTTCCTGGGCTATTGATTTTTCGAGTCGGCGTTAAACAGTAGGTCCTGATCTCATTAGTCCTCCAAACCAAAACAAACCTGTATGTTTTCATGCACTTTTGTATATTTCCAAAATTCTATAATATTATAAACATTTTTTTTATAATTTAATATTTATAACAGTGATGTTTCTTTCAGAATATGTGATATCAAAATTTAATAGCTTCTAGACTAATATTTTTTCATTTTATAAATCTTTTAAATAGCCGTAAATTTAAATTTTTAAATGCTACTTTTGTGTTTTATAGATACATTTATTCTCATTTGTATACATTTTTAAATTTTTTTATAAAACATTTTTAGTTTTTTGTTTTTTTTGCCCTTCCTTTTGTTGAAAGAGCTATATGTTTATTAATATTTTTGTAAAACTTTCTAATCGGGACAAAAACATTCACTTTTTTTTAATTTAAAAGCAATCTAACATTATATGTTAATTTTTTTTTAAACTATTCGCATATTTCTTGCATACATCTGTATTTAGAAATGTATGATAGACACAAATATTATAGTTCTTTGTATCTAGATGTTTGCAAAATGCAATATTTTACTATAAATCATATCTTGCTTATAAAATTCATACATGAGAGCTTATGGACTATAGCCAAAATTATCCTATGTAAAAGGTCCTCTTCCGTGTTATATTCTAACTTTCTATTAAAGATTAAACATTATATTTCTTTTTTTTTAACGTAGGAACTTTTTTATAAATTTTCAAATATACATCGAAATGACGGTGATTGTATGTAAAATTTAGTCTAAAGAAAGGAAGTATAAAAATTTTTAAACTTCACAATCAGAACAGGACTTTTTAACCTGAGTTAAGGTTATAATAGTTATTTCTGAAAGTTAAGGATTAAATGATAATTTAAATATCAAAATTCCAGTTAAGGTTTGAATGATAATTTAAATATCAAAATTCCACGTTTTATACACTATAAAAGTACACTTCTGACCAAATCCAAAGCATTTTGCATTAGAAATATTTTAAACAAATAAAAAGAATATAATGATAGTGATTCAAATTAATTTAGTATCTCTACATTTTCGCGTTCACCAAAAATGAACACTTTTGAAGAATGAACGAAAATAATTACTAATGATTGAAAATTTTAATAACAATATTCTAAAACTAAAATTGATAACATTACGTAACGATAATGAATATTTTTAATCTGAGTTCTTAAACAATTAAGATTCTGACTGTTAAGGTCTGAATAATAATTTAAATAACGACATTTAATGTTTTATACATGATAGAGACACACTACTGACCAAATCCAAAGCATTTTGCCTTAGAAATGTTAGAAGCAAATGAAAATAATGTATTGAAATTCAGTCAAATTATTATATTGTCTCTACATTTTTGAGTTCACTAAAAATGAACACTTTTGAAGAATGGATGAAAATAATAAGTAATCATTTAAAATTTTAATAATAATATTTTGTATTAGATCTCCAAAAAATTCTAAAACTAAAATTGATAACGTTACTTAATGATAATATATATTTTTAACTCGAGTTCTTAAACAGTTAAGATTCTGACAGTTAAGGTCTGAATAATAATTTAAGTAACGAAATTTCCTGTTTTATACATGATAGAGACACACTTCTGACCTAATCCAAAGTATTTTGCCTTAGAAATCTTGGAAACAAATAAAAAGAATATAATGGAAGCGATTCGAATTAATTTAGTGTCTCTACATTTTCTAGTTCACTAAAAATGAGCAATTTTGAAGAATGAACAAAAATAATTACCAATGATTTAAAATTTTAACAATAATATTCTAAAATTAAAATTGATAACGTTACGTAACGATAATGTATATTTTTAACCTGAGTTCTTGAACAGTTAATATTCTGACAGTTAAGATCTGAATAATAATTTAAATAACGAAATTTCCTGTTTTATACAAGATAAAGACACACTTCTGACCAAATTCAAAGAATTTTTCCTTAGAAATGTTGGAAACAAATAAAAATAATATATTGAAATTCATTCCAATTAATATAGTGTCTCTACATTTTTGAGTTCACTAAAATATGAACACTTTTGAAGAATTGACGAAAACAATTACTAATTATTGAAAATATTAATATTTTGTATTAGATCACCAAAGAATTCTAAAACTAAAATTGATAACGTTAGGTAACAATAATGTATATATTCAACCTGAGTTTTTATACAGTTAAGATTCTGACAGTTAAAGTCTAAATATTATTTTAAATACCGAAATTTTACGTTTTATACACGATAAAAACACACTTCTGACCAAATCCAAAGCACTTTTCCTTAGAAATGTTAGAAACAAATAAAAATATTATATTGAAATTATTCAAATTAATGTAGTGTCTCTACATTGTAGAGTTCCCTAAAATATGAACACTTTTGAGAAATGGAAGAAAATAATTACAAATGATTTAAAATTTTAATAATAATATTTTGTATTAGATCACCAAAAAATTCTAAAACTAAAACTGATAACGTTACTTAACGATAATGTATATTTTTAACCTGAGTCCTTAAACAGTTAAGATTTTGACAGTTATGATCGGAGTAGTAATTTAAATAACGAACTTTCCTGTTTTATACATAATAAAAACACACTTTTGAACTAATCCAAAGTATTTTGCCTTAGAAAGATTGGAAACAAATAAAATATAATATATTGAAATTCATTCCAATTAATATAGTTCCTCTACATTTTTGAGTTCAATAAAATATGAACACTTTTGAAGAATGCAGAAAATAATTACTAATGATTTAAAATTTTAATAATATTTTTTTAGATCACCAACAAACTCTAAAACTAAAATTGATAACGTTACTTAACGATAGTGTATATTTTTAACCTGAGTACTTAAACAGTTAAAATTCTGACAGTTAAGGTCTGAATAATAATTTAAATCTCGAAATTTTCATTTTTATACACGATAAAGACACAGTTCTGCCAAACCCAAAGCCTTTTGCCTTAGAAATGTTTTAAATAAATAAAATATAATATATTGAAATTCATTCCAATTAATATAGTGCTTCTACATTTTTGAGTTCACTAAAATATGAACACGTTTGAAGAATGGAAGAAAATAATTACTAATGATTTAAAATTTTAATAATAATATTTTTTATTACGTCACCAAAAGAATTCTAAAATTAAAATAGATAAAGTTACTTAACGATTATGTATATGTTTAACCTGAGTCCTTAAACAGTTATGATTTTGACAGTTAAGGTCTGAATAATAATTTAAATATCGAAATTTCCTGTATACATAATAAATAAACACTTCTGACCAAATCGAAACACTTTTGCTTTATAAATGTTGGAAACAAATAAAAATAATATATTGAAATTCATTCCAATTAACATAGTGTCTCTACATTTTTGAGTTCGCTGAAAAATAAACACTTTTGAAGAATGGATGAAAATAATTACTAATGATTTAAAATTTTAATAATAATATTTTGTATTAGATCACCAAAAAATTCTAAAACTAAAATTGATAACGTTACTTAACGATAATGTATATTTTTAACCTGAGTCCTTAAACAGCTAAGAGTTTGACAGTTAAAGTCTAAATATTATTTTAAATACCGAAATTTTACGTTTTATACACGATAAAAACACACTTCTGGCCAAATCCAAAGCACTTTTCCTTAGAAATCTTGGAAACAAATAAAAACATTATATTGAAATTATTCAAATTAATGTAGTGTCTCTACATTGTAAAGTTCACTAAAATATGAACACTTTTGAAGAGTGGAAGAAAATAATTACTAATGATTTAAAATTTTAATAACAATATTTTGTATTAGATCACCAAATATTCTAAAACTAAAACTGATAACGTTACTTAACGATAATGTATATTTTTTACATGAGTCCTTAAACAGTTAAAATTCTGACAGTTAAGGACTGAATAATACTTTAAATAACGAAATTTCCTGTTTAATACATGATAAAAACACACTTCTGACCTAATCCAAAGTATTTTGCCTTAGAAATATTGGAAACAAATAAAATATAATATATTGAAATTTATTCCAATTAATATAGTGCCTCTACATTTTTGAGTTCAATAAAATATGAACACTTTAGAAGAATGCAAGAAAATAATTACTAAAGATTTAAAATATTTTAATAATAATATTTTTATTAGATCACCAAAAGCTCTAAAACTAAAATTGATAACGTTACTTAACGATAGTGTATATTTTTATCCTGAGTTCTTAAATAGTTAAGATTCTGACAATTAAAGTCTAAACATTTATTTAAAAATTGAAATTTCACGTTTTATACACGACATGTACACAATTCTGACCAAATCCAAAGCACTTTTCCTTAGAAATGTTGGAAAAAAATAAAAATAATATGTTGAAATTATTCAAATTAATGTAGTGTCTCTATATTTTTGCTTTCATAAAACAATAAAACTTTTGAAGAATGGGCTAAAATAATTACTAATTATTTAAAATTTTAATAATAATATTTTGTATTAGATCAGCAAAAAATTCTTAGATTAAATGTGATAACGTTACGTAACGATAATGTATATTGCATGATAAGAAACGTATATCACATGATAATGAAGCACAAAAGTGTGGATTATTATATAACCGTTTCCTGAGTTTATGACAGTAATTTATATACGAAACAGATTGCTTTCTGATTTTCTGAGACGTTGATATACAAGTTATTATTCAGTTATACTATAAAATATATCATATAAAAACACATATACGTTTCGATGCGTTTCAATGACATATTTGATAAAAAAAAAAGAATCTTGAAAATAATGCAAAATATTTTTTTTTATTTCGAAATTTTTAAGTCAGAAAAAAATGAACAATATCAGTAATATATTATACATTTTTTTCCTGTTTTCAGGACATTATATGATTTTTTTTCTTTCAGTAATGTATAGAATAATAAAACGTCTGCTACAAATCATTAACTCGAGACATACATTATTCACAGAATGATAGCTGCAGACATTTTCATTTCCATATAATCTTTAGTTTTTCATTGATATCTCAATTTTGAAAACTGCACTGAACTGCTGAAATTTATTTTCAAAAGTAGAGTCGTATGTGATGACATTTGCTATTTAATTGGGCTGAAAATATAGTTTGAAATTTCTGCTCTGAACTAATGTAGAAAAGAATAAGAGATCACTTTACACTAATTATTTCACTCCACTTTGGGAATAGGTATAAAGATAAAAAATGAATTATATGTTATAAATATAATTGTGTATGTGAATTTGCTGTACGTCATAGGTGGTTTCTTATAAATGTATACATAAATGTACTTAGAACATTTGAAGAAGCGAATAAAATATTTTTAAATTCATTTTATGAAAATTAATCTGATTTTATTTTACAAGTTATATTAAACATTTATAAAATTTAAAGCGTATTAATCCAATATTAATTTTTTTCAATTTGATCATCCGTGATACAATCCTGTTTTTCACTCAAAAATCTATCAAAAGTAATTTTCTAGTCCTATTACATGATGATTTTATTATTATGACTAAAATATTCATAAAATAATTATAGATTTTTTTGACGATAATTGTCATAGTATTTTTTTTAAGAAATGAAACTGAGAAAAGAAATATTAACCTTAATAACTTATTGATTCGCTGTAAAGAAAAATGATTGGAGTTTTGACTAGAATATCCATTGTGTATATTAATTTAAAGGCTTAAGGTATTACGGATGATTACCATATCTTTGAACAAATATTTAACCGTCATTCATACTTCAAGAATAATAATGCGGTTACTTTCTCATATATTTTAATACAAAAAGTATTTTACAAGAACTTATGTAAACTAATGAACATGAATTATATATCAAATCTTATTTCAAATATAAGTCATTAGTTTTAATTTGTTTAAAAGCGTTTAAACAGTAAAACTTTTGTATAATTGTTTTATCTCATATTATCTCAAACTAAACATTATCTGTTATCTTTAAATAAAAAGTATAAATTATTAAGAAATATATTTAAAAAGAACCATTAAATATGATACAACATTTAAAACCATTAAATATGACAAGAAATAAAATCCAATTACTTTGCTTCGTATATTTTAATACAAATAGTATTTTACAAGAATTTATGTAAACTAATGAACATGAATTATATATCAAATCTTATTTCAAATATAAGCCATTAATTTTAATTTGTTTAAAAGTGTATAAACAGTAAAACTTTTGTAGAATTGTTTTATTTCGTATTACCGCAAACTAAACATTATCTGTTATGTTTGAATAAAAAGTATAAATTATTAAGAAATATATTAAAAAAGAGCCATTAAATATGATACAACATTTAAAACCATTAAATATGACAAGAATAAAAATCCAATTACTTTGCTTCGTATATTTTAATACAAACAGTATTTTAAAAGAACTTATGTAAACTGATGAACAGGAATTATATATCAAATCTTATTTCAAATGTAAGTCATTAGTTTTAATTTGTTTAAAAGCGTTTAAACAGTAAAACTTTTGTAGAATTATTTTATTTCGTATTATCTCAAACTAAACATCTCTTATCTTTGAATAAAAAGTATAAATTATTAAGAAATATATTAAAAAATAGCCATTAAATATGATACAGCATTTAAAACCATTAAATATGACAAGAATAAAAATCCAATTACTTTTCTTCGTATATTTTAATACAAATAGTATTTTACAAGATCTAATGTAAACAAATGAACATGAATTATATATCAAATCTTATTTCAAATATAAGTCATTAGTTTTAATTTGTTTAAAAGCGTTTAAACAGTAAAACTTTTGTAGAATTATTTTATTTCATATTCTCTCAAACTAAACATTATCTGTTATCTTTGAATAAAAAGTATAAATTATTAAGAAATATATTGAAAAAGAACCATTAAATATGATACAACATTTAAAACCATTAAATATGACAAGAATAAAAGTCCAATTACTTTGCTTCGTATATTTTAATACAAATAGTATTTTACAATAACTTATGAAAACTAATGAACATACATGAATTATATATCAAAAATTATTTCATATATAAGTCATTAATTTTAATTTGTTTAAAAAGTGTTGAAACAGTAAAACTTTTGTAGAATTGTTTTATTTCATATCATCTCAAACTAAACATTATCTGTTATCTTTGAATAAAAAGTATAAATTATTAAGAAATATATTAAAAAAAAAACATTAAATATGACAAGAATAAAAATCCAATTACTTTTCTTCGTATATTTTAATACAAATAGTATTTTACAAGAACTAATGTAAACTAATGAACATGAATTAAGTATCGAATCTTATTTCAAATATATCATTAGTTTTAATTTGTTTAAAAGTGTATAAACAGTAAAACTTTTGTAGAATTATTTTATTTCATATTCTCTCAAAATAAACATTATCTGTTATCTTTGAATAAAAAGTATAAATCATTAAAAAATATATTAAAAAAGAACCATTAAATATGATACAACATTTAAAACCATTAAATATGACAAGAATAAAAATCCAATTACTTTCCTTCGTATATTTTAATACAAATAGTATTTTACAACAATTTATGTAAACTAATGAACATGAATTATATATCAAATCTTATTTCAAATATAAGTCATTAATTTTAATTTGTTTAAAAGCTTTTAAACAGTAAAACTTTTGTGTAATTGTTTTATTTCATATTATCTCAAACTAAACATTATCTGTTATCTTTGAATAAAAAGTATAAATTACTAAGAAATATATTAAAAAAGAACCATTAAATTTTACAAGGATAAAAATCCAATTACTTTGCTTCGTATATTTTAATACAAATAGTATTTTACAAGAACTTATGTAAACTAATGAACATGAATTATATATCGAGTCTTATTTCAAATATAACTCCGTAATTTTAATTTGTTTAAAAGCGTTTAAACAATAAAACTTTTGTAGAATTATTTTATTTCATATTCTCTCAAACTAAACAATATCTGTTATCTTTGAATAAAAAGTATAAATTATTAAGAGATATAATAAAATAGAACCATTATATAATGTAATGTACTAATATCTGTTTTCATTTTTTACAGCTGTTTTCATTTGTTAAATTTTAGAACAGTAATTTATATACGAAACAGATTGCTTTCTGATTTTTTGAGAAGTTGATATACAAGTTATTATTCACTTATACTGTAAAATATATCATATAAAAATACATGTACGTTTCTCAAGTTTACAAATTTACAAATTGTTTATTTTACAATTTTTTATGAAATATTATAAATGCTCAGCTTGTGTATTTTATATACATATAGAAAACATACCTTCAAATGATATTTTTCGTTCAATTCTGCATTTTTAAATGTTATGTGATAAGAAAATAACATAGAGATATGCGAGAATAATAAATATATATAAAGACTGACATTTAAAATGAAGAGTCATAGTTAAGTAAATAGAGCAGGCGGGTGTTTTGTACATGATGACTGCAAAGTGGATCCAGTATCATTCGGCTCACAGTAACAAGTGAATCAACTCACTTAGCAGTTATCTGCTAGTGCCCTTCTTTCTGCTTTATCGCTTCGAAGAAGAGGCTCGTTGTGATTTAAAACAACTGCATGTCTGATTTTCGAATTATATTTAGTCAAAGTCATTGCTGCTGTTTTATATTTAATTAAAAATATCACCGTTGATATAAATATTTAAAATACAAGCAACTGTAAGATTTATTTATTTAATTACAGTTTTCTTACTCTAAAGAACTTTGAATTATATTCAAATTCTATTTCTCTTTGGGAAAGGGAAAAATAAAATTTTCAAATCATTTGTACGGTATTGATAATACATTACTGTCAGAAGAGTAGTAACTAATAGGCTCTACTTAAACTGCTTTTTCTACTTTTACATATTTTTTACTATTATCAATTAACATGTCCTATTTTTGTAGCTATAATTTTACTCATGGAGCGCCCTCTGGTTTCATGCATTACTACAATTTGTTTTTTTATTTTGATTACTCTATTCCTTTTTCCCTTCCGTTAATTATTATCTTAACAGTAACTAAGAATAGAATATGAATATTATATATGGACTTTTTGTTTCAGGGACCAAGTTTCTCTGTAGTCAGGTGACAGCGCCTATTCGAAATGAAGATGGACAAATATGTATGTTTATTGTCAATTTTGAAGACATCACAAATGCCCCCTTTCGAGATGCGGTATCGCCTCTTCCAAGTCCCGTCAGAATCCGTGAGTATAAAAGATATTTTTTATAATAGAATTGGACATTTTAACCTACCTTGTAAATTAAGTACCACCTAGTTTAATTCACCCTAATAACTTTAACCCTTAAATTTTCATTTGTTTGGTTCAAAGTATATGTTCCCTTATAATCTAAAATTTCTATAAAAGATTTCTTTTAATTTTTAGATATAAAGAAGTAAATTTTAAACTGGCATGCCACTATTTTGATAGCAAATTCAGTTTTTAGAATTCATGTTTTAAAAATCATTTTATTATATAGTTGTTTAATTTTACCGTTATTAGTTTGAAATATATTCATTCTGTAATGCATTTTGAAACAAAACTAAAACTTCAAAATAAAGCTTATATATTTTTTTTCCTCAACATAAGGCTCTTTTTATCACTATTTGACCTTAACTATCAGAAATATATAAATGCTTTTAAAACTATTTTATTTAATTTTTATCTCAAAATGCCATAATAAAGGCCATTATATTATATTTAGACAAAGATTACCATTAAAGTAATGAGATATGTCTATCCTTTTTGGTGTATTTTCTCTATTTCAAAACACTTTCTACCTCACAGAAATATCATTCGTCATCTGGCCAACGTCCAAATAATTATAATAATTATAATTATTTAGACATCAACGCTATCCCAATAGAACCTGTACAATAATAGTGCTATCATTAATTCAAATATGTCCTTACAAATTATTTCCATAACATAGCTTAAACAGTGATAGAATTAATTGTAGATTTATATCTATGTCCTCAGTTGGTTTTTTAAGAAATTCTTCAAAATCATCAAGTTTAATAAGGCAAAATTATGCATACAAAGAAGATTTTGAGGAGTTACTCAAATTTGAGGTAGCTTTTATTGGTAACTACTCTTATGCCATTTCTGGTTTAAAAGAAATCATCTTCAACAATACATGCCTTTCAAAGCATATTACTTTCTCTAATGATGCACACATTCACCATTTTTATATCATATGATGATATGTTTAAATTTAAATTAATATCTCAAGGAAAGAATTAGAAACGTATACTTTTTATTACGTGCAAAAATATTTTATTTGTTATAGTTCATAGTAACTCTTGATAAGTAATACATTTATTTAGTGTATTAATATTTTCTTTCAAAGAATAAACATTAGAAATTTTGAAGCACTTAAATTTAAAATACTAAGTAGAAACTTAGATTTTAAGCAAATGAATAAAAAAACATGTTAATTTTAATGCATTACTTTAAACTCGGTCAACTTAGATGGCAGCATTAATTTTAAATTGCTTATAGCTATCAATATTTTGCCAGAAAGTTATATGTCCTAAAAATAATTTTGAAGTGAATATTTTGTAATCTATCTCCACGATTATTTATCAAGGATTTACAATTGGAATGATAATATACTTTGTAAAAATGAACCTAAATTATTAATATAAAATTATTAATTTTTACGTAATGTATTTCCTTTTATTTATATTATAATATGAACTACAAACTTCTTACATAGCTTAATACTTACATAATTACATTACGTAGCTGTTAATTTTACGTGTTGGCCACCGGTTCCTGCATAAGACTAAATAATTTACCTGTAATTGTTTATTTTATTGAGATATATCCCTTAAAATGTTTTTTACCAGCGAAAATGAACAATTGTTGTACAAATTTTGAATATTAATTCTTTTTTTTAAATATTTGTGAGCTCTGGAATTTTGTGTATCGAATATTGCAATACAATTTTTTTACTATGACTTTCTTTTAAATGATCTCCACCAAAAGTTTTCACATATAAGACAAAATAATTTATGCGTAACTGTTTATTATATTCTGACATATCTTTTAAAACATTTTCCCACCTTGAATTTGTACAATTGTTGCCCAAATTTTAGATATTGAGTTTCTTTCAAAATATATTTATTCGAAATAGCTAACAATTGTTTTTACTATGGCTTTTTTTAAATGCTCTCCACCAGAAGTTTTCATATAACTGTTTATTCTTTTCTGATATATCTTTTAAAACATTCTCCCACCTTGAAACTATACAATTGTTGCCCAAATTTTAGATATTGAATTTCCTTCAAAATATATTTATTCAAAATGGCTAACAATTTTTTTTTACTATGACTTTATTTTAAGTGCTCTTTACCAGAAGTTTTCATATAACTGTTTATTCTTTTCTGATATATCTTTTAAAACATTCTCCCACCTTGAAACTATACAATTGTTGCCCAAATTTTAGATATTGAATTTCCTTCAAAATATATTTATTCAAAATGGCTAACAATTTTTTTTTACTATGACTTTATTTTAAGTGCTCTCCACCAGAAGTTTCCATATATAATACAAAATAATTTATGCGTAACTGTTTATTCTATTCTGACATATCTTTTAAAACATTCTCCCACCTTGAAACTATACAATTGTTGCCCAAATTTTAGATATTGAATTTCCTTCAAAATATATTTATTCAAAATGGCTAACAATTTTTTTTTACTATGACTTTATTTTAAGTGCTCTCCACCAGTAGTTTTCATATATAAGACAAAATAATTTATGCGTAACTGTTTATTCTATTCTGACATATCTTTTAAAAAATTCTCCTACCTTGAACCTATAATATTATTGCCCAAATTTTTGATATTGAATTTTCTTCAAAATATGTTTATTCGAAATGGCTAACAATTTTTTTACTATGACTTTTTTTAATGTTCTCCACCAGAAGTTTTCATATATAAGACAAAATAATTTATGCGTAACTGTTTATTCTTTTCTGACATATCTTTTAAAACATTCTCCCACCTTGAACCTATACGATTATTGCCCAAATTTTGGATATGGAATGTCCTTCAAAATATATTTATTCGAAATGGCTAACAATTTTTTTACTATGACTTTTTTTAATGTTCTCCACCAGAAGTTTTCATATATAAGACAAAATAATTTATGCGTAACTGATTATTCTTTTTTGACATATCTTTTAAAACATTCTCCCACCTTGAACCTATACGATTATTGCCCAAATTTTGGATATGGAATTTCCTTCAAAGTATATTTATTCTATATGGCTAAAAATTTATCACTATGACTTTTTTTAAATGCTCTCCACCAGAATGTTTTATATATAAGACAAAATAATTTATGTTTAACTGTTTATTCTTTTCTGACATATCTTTTAAGACATTCTCCCACCTTGAACCTATAAAATTATTGCCCAAATTTTGGATATTGAATTTACTTCAAAATATGTTTATTCGAAATGGCTAACAATATTTTTACTATGATTTTTTTAAATGCTCTCCACCAAATGTTTTCATATAAAATACAAAATAATTTATGAGTAACTATTTATTCTTTTCTGGCATATCTTTTAAAACATTCTCCCACCTTCAACCTATACAATTGTTGCCCAAATTTCTGATATTGAATTTTCTTCAAAATATGTTTATTCGAAATGGCTAAAAAATTATTTTACTATGACTTTTTTTAATTGCTCTCCACCAGAAGTTTTCATATATAAGACAAAATAATTTATGCGCAACTGTGTATTCTATTCTGGCATATCATTTAAAACATTCTCCCACCTTGAACCTATACTATTATTATCCAAATTTTGGATATTGAATTTCCTTCAAAATAAATTTATTCGAGATAGCCAACAATTTTTTTAACTATGAATTTTTTAAATGCTCTCCACCAGAAGTTTTAATCTGTTTATTCTTTTCTGACATATCTTTTAAAACATTCTCCCACCTTGAACCTACAATTGTTGCCCAAATTTTGCATATTGAATTTCCTTCAAAATATATTTATTCGAAATGGCTAACAATTTTTTTACTATGACTTTTTTTAATGTTCTCCACCAGAAGTTTCCATATATAAGACAAAATAATTTATGCGTAACTGATTATTCTTTTTTGACATATCTTTTAAAATATTCTCCCACCTTGAACCTATACGATTATTGCCCAAATTTTGGATATGGAATTTCCTTCAAAGTATATTTATTCGAAATGGCTAAAAATTTATCACTATGACTTTTTTTAAATGCTCTCCACCAGAATGTTTTATATATAAGACAAAATAATTTATGCTTAATTGTTTATTCTTTTCTGACATATCTTTTAAGACATTCTCCCACCTTGAACCTATAATATTATTGCCCAAATTTTTTATATTGAATTTTCTTCAAAATATGTTTATTCGAAATGGCTAACATTTTTTTTACTATGACTTTTTATAAATGTTCTCCATCAGAAGTTTTCATGTATCAGACAAAATAATTTATGCGTAACTATTTATTCTATTCTGACATATCTTTTAAAAAATTCTCCCACCTTGAACCTATACAATTGTTGCCCAAATATTGGATATTGAATGTCCTTCCAAATATATTTATTCGAAATGGCTAAAGTAAAATTGTGTGCTCTGGAATGTTGTGTAGCGACTATTTCTTTCAGATCTAAAACCATCTTCTTCCTCGCAGTGCTCAACAGGTTTCCTACTTTGTGGCGTCTTGTTCCACGAAGCAGACTGAAGCTGGGATATGCAGGAGACATGCCGATTAAAGATATCGAAGGTTTCTAAATGCAACCATTTCATTTTGAGCTCTCTTCTTCACTAGCACGCCAATAGAGAGCTTCTGCCCACCTCGCTAAACTAACAGTTTACTGAACCTGTAGATTGTAGACCTAGCTCATTAACACAGCTCATCCTTTATATACCTGGGTTGCCAACAAAATTTTCTATATTTGGTAGTTGTAATATTATATTTCAGGGTACATATAAGGTTTTTGTAAATGAGTATTTCAGCATTTTAAAGAGGTACGGTAACCATAATATCAAAAAATATATTACATTTGATTCTTTTAATATTAAAAGCGTCTACAAACTTTTACATGTAAAATAAAACAAGCTAAATTCTTTAACAATATTGATGACATACTTTATTTTTTCCTCTATTATGTTGCTGAACAACACTGTCTCTTCAGGGGGTAATCAGCCTTGAAAAATGTTTTTACATGTAAATTTTTCTGTGTCCTAAGCAACTGTATTAAAAAAAAAACGATTATATAGTCAATGGATTTACAGTCAGTTTCATTAATATCATTAAATTTATCTTGATAGAAAATGCAACAAACGGTTTGTATGTTTAAAAAATTCGAGTATTAAAATCTTCAAGTCAAATGATTATTTTTTCAGAATTTTTCATTTCGAAATTGATTTATTTTAAATTCTATTTTCCCTACATGTTTGAAATTGCGTATAGATATTTTTGTATATTTTCTTTTATATGTTTTGGGGGTTATAAATCAAAGTCAAAGCTTTCAAAAAAAATTGCAACAAGACAAAAATCCTTTTTTTTTTTTTTTTTACTTTATGAACTATAAAAGCAATTTGTATTCAATATTTTTGCAAACTCCAAAATGAAATTAATTTATTATTTTTTACTTGTATAAAATTGATAAAAGTATTTAATAAAGCTATACACTCTTAATGTATATTAAAATTCTAATGCATACAAATATATTAAATTTTTTAAACTTTGAAGCTTATTTTATGTATAGTGATATTTCTTGAGAAAAAAATTCATTACAAAGCGATTACACACAAAAATGGAATTTTATGTTCCGGTCCCACTTAATGCCATGAGTTAATTAATATGAATTAAGAGTGAGTTTTTGAAAAACTTGTTAGAAATAGCTTAAAATATGAAAACGTATCTTGTGAGACTGTGTTCGTTACATTTGTATACTTCATTTTATCTGCTTCAGCTCAGAATCTATTTTGATTACTTTTGTTTTCTATCTCCTCTTATCAAGCCGAGATGGTAATTGTGGCTGTAAAACTAAAGAGTATTGTACATTACATAATTGTAATGTTCACGTACTCTAAATGCATCGTAATATTCTTTAAACTCACATTTACTACAAAAACTTTTCCACAAAGTAATGTGCATAATTAAGTATAGAAAGAAAATCGGTTGTGATTATAGAGACTAAATTTCATGATGCTACAATTAAATAGTAGCTTAAAAGTTTGCAGATTAAACGTTTTTCAATAGGTATTTAAAAATAGTATATGAAATAGATAAAATATTAAAATTAAATAGTGTAGGATAGACAGCTTTAAAAATATATTGTAAAAGAGATGAAATATTAAACTGTTTTGAGATGTCAATTTAAAATTGACACAAACTAATAATTAAAATAAGAAACTTTCAACCTATTAGAACATTTGAAGTTTAAAGTTTACTTTAAACTCTTTGAATTCATTCTGAAATAAATTAGATTACATTAGGCTACATTACATTATAAAGTTTTTCAATAGATATTTAAAAATATTATGAGAAATGGATAAAATATTAACGTTAAATAGTGTAGGATAGACAGCTTAAAAAATATTTTGTAAAAGAGACAGAATATTAAACTGTTTTGAAATGTCAATTTAAAATTGACACCAACTAATAAATTAAATAAGAAACTTTTAACATATTAGAACTCTTGAAATTTAAAATTTACTTTAAAATCTTTCGATGCATACTGAAATAAATTAGATTAAATTAGACTTCCTTTTTTGTCATCCAAATTTACTATCACATATTAAGTTTAATATATATAAAATTATATTAACAATTCTGTATAAGAATTTTATGAACTTCCCAAATTATTTTGAATATTTTCAACGAAAATTAATTCTATATTATATAGAGAACAAATAATAAAATCTTAAATGAAAAACATGTTTTCGGTTTTGTTGTGTAATTACTGTGCTAAAATGAAGTCACAATCTTTAAATCATGTTTTACAAAAGTTTGTTTCCTAATTTTGTTAGTTTTACTGGTAAATTTAAGGTTATAAAAAATGGTTTTAAATAAAAAGCCATATTTATTTCAGTATTTGTCTTGAATCTTAATATTCCATTTTTTATCTATTGAATATTATCTATTGAAATAAAAATAGTGTTAACATTATATGATTATATTATTAAATAAATGGTAAACTAATTTTAAAAGATTTTAGTTTAATAGCGAGCAATATTATAGATAACATCAGAAAGTTTATTTTGAAAGAAGACCTCTAAAGAACTGTAGATAAAGTTTAGCATAATTCCTTAACGGATTAATGTCGAGAGTGAAAAAAAAAAAAACATACCCAGTTGGCAACCCTCCAACTAACCTAATGACTTCAATATCATGCTTTCAGTAATAGAGTAATTTGGCACATTTGATTGAATTTCCGTTTATTTTGACACCGTCTATTGTTTACTCACCTTTCTAACCATATTCCAACCCAAAGTAATCCGAAACGATGCATCTCAGAAGTTCGCACAAAGAGTGGAAAAGGTTTTTGGTTGAACTTTACTAATATTTTTGCTTTGCTTCGAAAAGCTGATAATGCTTTACACGCACTGGCTTATAATTAGATATAGATAGCTGCCTGCAAACGGATTTTTCTGTTTAAGGATGAATTACTCAACTTATTGATAAAAGTGTCCCATTATAGAACATAGAACATTTACAGATTGTAAACAAAACTTTCCATACTGGAAATTTAAATGATATTGCTGGTTTGATTTGGTCAATTGTGGTTGGCTTAAATTAATAAAAAAAAAAATTACACAAATCTTGTGTATATAAATGCATAAGAAACTAGTTTTTAATATACATATGTGTCTGTCCGGAAAGTTTTGTTTGCAATTATCTGCAACAAAGCAATCATAATTTTCCTATAATAGATGTCACTAATTAGAATTTTAATTATATCCTTTTTAAAGTTATTAAATAGTAATTTTAATCATATGAACTTTTGTATAGAAAAATAATCTTTAATAAATGACTATCATAAATGACTATCTGAATTTCAGTAAGAATTTAATAAAGGTATATCAATATTATATTAATCAATATTTGTATTTAATTGGTTGATTATTTAGATGCTGATTATATTACAGGTAAAAAAATAAAAAAAGTTGTGGTGTAAAATAAGAAACTTTATTTTTATGTATTTTCTTTAACACGTATTTGAAATGAAAGTTAAAATATTTTTATGATTAGTTTAAAATGTGTGCTGATTGAAAGCAATTTTATTTCTTTAACCATAATATGACTTATAAATTATACTTTTAAAGGTAAAAATGCAGATGAGGTTAAACTATATTCCATGACAAAATTATTTAGGTTGGTCATGAAATATTAATGAATGTTACCTTAAAATTTAAATGTTTTTATTATAAAGATTTTAAACATGAATTTACGAAATTATTCGTGAGATATGAAATGTTTTGTGTTTTATTTAATGACTTATATATTTGTGCATTGGAAGTAGAATTTTATCTAATCTCTTATCTTGATCCTCTTTGAATTAAAAGGGAAGACACAGTACCTGCAAAACTATAAAAATTGCAAAAATAGGAAGATTTTCCTTAAAATGTGAGTCTTTACCCTTAAATTATGCTGGTTCATAGGGTGTTTTCTCATTCTCTAAATATTACCTTTTTAGGAAATCAAAGTAAAATTTATATAATATAAAAAAGGAGAACAAATCACACTCGAATATACAAAAATCTCTGTTTTTAAAAATGGACTTAGTGTCTTTTACTTCCGATGCACAAATATAGTAATGAGTGATTGCTTGCAGATTTAGTAATACTCTACTAATATATATCTTTTAAATATTACCCTTTAAATAATATTTTTTCAATAAGAATATATAATGATATTCAATAAAATGTATAACACTAAACTGAACAAGTAAGGAAATTTGTTAAAATATTCCTAGTGAACCATAAAAAATTAATCAATTGAATTTATATTTTTGCTGTATATTTAGGTTTTATATTTTAACAAAACTGGATATCTAATTTTACTGGAGACAAATACAATTTTTAAATATCAATTATTTATACTTGTGGAATATTTTAGCAAAATTTCACTTTGTTTTATGCTATTACTTATTCTATAACTAGCCAAAATACTGATCTTTCTTTAAAAAATTAGCTTACCCACTTACATCAATTTAAACTAAAAAATTAATAGACAATGTTGAAAATGAGAGAAATAAAACAAAATGTAACACCACTGGAAAATTTGAAATTCATCATTAAGGAACAGAAGCATCAAATGTATTTTAGTTTCAAATAAGTATATAAGAAAATAAGTAAGTTTTAATGAAATAAAATTGTAGTTTGAATGCAAAAGTTTAGCTTTTTATATAAAATACACTATCCTTGACTTTTTCGGGAAAAGACAAAACATTCGTATTTTGGATCGAATTCTGGCATTTGAAGGTCCCTTTGTCACTTCACCCCTTCACGACCAACGTCTCGTATACGTGACGCAGCGATTTCATTCTCATCAGTCCAGATGAACTCTACAAGATGAACTCCGGTTGATATTGGTCAAACGATGGCCGATTGGTTAGGACGCTGATCGTCGGTACCGGAGTTCGTGGGTTCGAATCACATTAGGGCATGGATGTTCGTAGCCGTTCGGAATCGGCTTTAAGCAGTAGGTCCCGGTCTCATTAGACCTCGTGTGCAAAACAGTAGACCGTAGCGCTCCAAACCAAACCGGTTGATATTGAAATACCAGCGTCGCGTATGCATAATAAGAGATCTGAACGTTTTATATTAATTTTTAAATGCTAGATTTAAATACTAGATGGCGTAAATGGCAACGGTTTTCACAATGTCGACTCGTATATGTCGACTCATGTATGTCGACTCGTATAGCATTTACGTGCTGGTCCTCAAGGGGTTAAACCTTGATTTATAAAAAAATTTATAAATGTAATTTTGAATGAATTTTGTGACTTATTTCTACTCATCATATTTATCTTGTGTTGAGCTGATATTTTATTTTATGCAAAATTAATGAATTAGTAACTTTAACAGATCTCGGAACAATTCATGTTTTGCTTTATGAGAGATTACCTGTGTTTTACCTGTTGAGATTATGTTTTAATTTCGATGTCTTTATCCATGTAGTAGTAATACTGTGTTTCCGTTGCATCAACAGACCGCCTTAAGAAAATGCGCCTCAAACTTTCCGGTGGCCGAGCAACCCAGGAAGACCAAGCCGAGGTTCCCGAGTCACCTGAACAGTCGCGGGATCACACGGTGGTCACCATGGGGGGCAACAGAGACCCGGACTCGCAGTCGACCAGGGGTGACTACGCAGCGCCAAGGCAGGAGGTAGCAAATGATAGGACGAAACAATTTGCAAGTGAGTCACCCAACCAACCATCTCACACAATTTTACGTTTATCTTTGACTAACTTTTTTACAGTGCACCAATAAGGAAAATTTTCTTGTTAAGAGAGCATTGTACATTTTGAACTGAAAAGTTTCCGTTATAGAATTCTATTTTTGATTTAGTATGAAATAAGTTTTGCTATGTTTATAAGCAAATAATAGAATGGAACAATTTGCAAGTGAGTCACCCCAACCAACCATCTCACACGATTTTACGTTTATCTTTGACTAACTTTTTTACAGTGCACCAATAAGGAAAGTTTTCTTGTTAAGAGAGCATTGTACCTATTGAGCTGAAAAGCTGAAATTTTCTAAAGAATTTAGAAAATTCTATTTTTGATTCGTTATGAAATAAGTTCTGCTATGTTTATAAGCAAATGATAGAATGGAACAATTTGCAAGTAAGTAACAATTTGCATTAAATTACCCAGATCAAACAAAAATCAATATTGCATCTATTTTCGACTAAAGTGCAGCAGTTTGTGAATGTTCCTTGTTAAGCGGGTATAACACTATTCGAGAAAAAAAAAACTTTATTAAAAATAACATATTTTCAAATCGTTATAAAATAAATACTTTTGCTCAATTTAAATTAAACTTTTTTAAAATCATTAATAAGTATCTAACTTTATAAAAAATACTTAGTTTTGTTATATGAAGAATTACATTTCTTAATAAATCATAAAATATATTCCACAAGTAAAAAAAAAAAACAAATATTCACTTACCTCAAAAAGAACTTTTGTAATTTGTAAATTAGATACTTAAATTTTACATTAAATGAAAAATTTTATAAATCATTAATAAGTAACTATTTTTATAAAAAATACTTAGTTTTGTTACATGAAGAATTAAATTTAAAAAAAAAGCATAAAATATATTCACCAAGTAAAAAAAATATTCACTTATCCAAAGAGGACCTTTAGTAATTTGCAAATTAGATACTTAAATTTTACATTAAAAGAAAAATTCTATAAACCATTAATAAGTAACTATTTTTATAAAAAATACTTAGTTTTGTTAAATGAAGAATTAAATTTTTAAAAAAAGCATAAAATATATTCCCCAAATAAAAAAAAACAAATATTCACTTACCCCAAAAAGAACTTTTGTAATTTGTAAATTAGATACTTAAATTTTACATTAAATGAAAAATTTTATAAATCATTAATAAGTAACTATTTTTATACAAAATACTTAGTTTTGTTACATGAAGAATTAAATTTTTTAAAAAAGCATAAAATATATTCTCCAAGTAAAAAAAAAAAACAAATATTCATTTACCCAAAAAAGAACTTTTGTAATTTGTAAATTAGATACTTAAATTTCACATTCAATAAAATTTTTTTTAAATCATTAATAAGTAAATATTTTTATAAAAAATACTTAGTTTTGTTACAAGAAGAATTAAATTTTTAAAAAAAGTATAAAATATATTCCCCAAGTAAAAAAAAACATATTCACTTACCAAAAAAAGAACTTTTGTAATTTGTAAATTAGATATTTAAATTTTACATTCAATGAAAAGTTTTATAAATCATTAATAAGTAACTATTTTTATAAAAAATACTTAGTTTAGTTACAAGAAGAATTAAATTTTTAAAAACAGCATAAAATATATTCCCCAAGTAAAAAAAACCAAATATTCACTTACCCCAAAAAGAACTTTTGTAATTTGTAAATTAGATACTTAAATTTTACATTAAATGAAAAATTTTATAAATCATTAATAAATAACTATTTTTACAAAAAAATACTTAGTTTTGTACATGAAGAATTATATTTAAAAAAAAAGCATAAAATATATTCCACAAGTAAAAAAAATATTCACTTACGCAAAAAGGAACTTTTGTAATTTGTAAATTAGATACTTAAATTTTACATTCAATGAAAAATTTTACAAATCATTAATAAGTAACTATTTTTTATAAAAAAAACTTAATTTTGTTACATGTAGAATTAATTTAAAAAAAAGCATAAAATATATTCCTCTAGTAAAAAAAAAATATTCACTTACCAAAAAAGAACTTTTGTAATTTGTAAATTAGATACTTAAATTTTACATTAAATGAAAGTAGATGCCGGTCTTATTAGCCCTCGTGTTGCAAAAAGTAGACCGTAGCACTCCAAAACCAAAACCAAACCCTTAAATAAAAAATTTTATAAATCATTAATAAGTAACTATTTTTATAAAAAATACTTAATTTTGTTACATGAAGAATTAAATTTAAAAAAAAAGCATAAAATATATTCACCAAGTAAAAAAAAGATACAAATATTCACTTACCCAAAAATGAACTTTTGTAATTTGTAAATTGGATACTTAAATTTTACAGTAAATAAAAGCTAGTTAACTTTCATTATTTTGTGATCATCAATTATATTCAGGCAACACAATTTACTTTGTAGTATGATAAAGACTAATTTTTTTCAATGTATTAAGTTTGTATTTTTTTATTTTATAAAGTCAGATAGCTTTCTAAATTAAACAATAAAATAGAATTAATATAAACAATTAACATTTTACTTCATTTCCTCTTAAAAGATTAGTTTCCATTGTAACTATTTGAAAAGTTATGACGTGGTTATGTTAATATCATTCTTTTCGTTTCTCGTACCTTTATTATATTATTTAAAAAAAAGACTTAAAATGCCAAGCAAAATACATTTTTAAAGCTAGGGCATTGTTGAAGACCTTATAAAATAGAATGAATTTCGAAAGGTCTTACTAGAATGAAAATTTTAATCATAACCCTTTTTTCAGTCCATGTTAAAATAAAAATTCTGCTTCTTTTAGAATGGAATTTTACAAGTTATTTAATAACACTAACTTTAAAAAATTATTTAGTTTTGTCATTTCTAATTTATGTACTTTTAAAAATATGCAAGATAAAAAAGTGTATTTTTTTACTTAAAATATAAATTGTGGATTATGTGTATTAGAAAAAAAAATAATATCAAATTGATATAAAATAAGTGCTTCTTCTATAGGCTAAAACTGTAAGGTTATGTGATGATTTTACTATTTAAAATCTTAAAAACCATTAAAATATTGAAAATTAAAAATCACATTATGATGTAAAATTAAGTATATTAATCTAATAATTTTATTTTATATAGCAGAACAAACAAGATAATTTACTTCTATTTGATATAAAAATTGAGTTTATAGTTTATATTAAAAAAGAAAAAAATTGCAGGGAAGTAGACTTTTAGTGTTTTTATTACTTGGTGTAAATATTTTATGTTTTTGTAAGCATTACTGCATAAAACAAAATGATATTTATACTATTAGGCCCTTTTTTATAATCTGGAACGAATTTATCCTAAAGACAGAATTGTGTTTTTATAGTCAATTCAAAATTGATTATTATAATAAAGACATTTTAGTTCAAAAAGCACACTATCTCCTTAAAAGCACGGGAAATACGTCAGTAGCATATGTCCATACAGGGATTTGGCTCTCTAAATATGGTCAAAATAGTGAGTTTTTAATTGGTAGAAATTTCTACAAATACTTTCAAAACCCAAATTCTGTACATCATCAATATTTTAAAATTCTTTGCGTATATAGGAAGCATATAGTATCATTTTTAGGAGCTTTTCTAAGCAAATGAAAATTTTATTTTAAATAACTTTTTGCCCCCGTGTTTTTTTTAATTTTTTTTTCTTAAATTAAAAATGTTCAGGCTCTTTCTGCATTTAGAATACAAACATATAAATTTTACAGATTTTCTATAATATACTGAATAAAATAGTGCATTGAATTTACATTAATAATTTCACTATTTCCTTTTAATATGCAAATATATACCAGATATCTATCACACATTATTATTTCTCCCTTAAGTTTGGGTAACGAATTTTTATAAATATAATTTTTAAGTTACGTTGAATTTTATCTATAGTTCTGCAAGTAAAAAATAATTGAGATAGAACAAATAGTTTCACAGCAATAGTATTAATAACTTTAAAAATACATACACACACACACACACACACACACACACACACACATATATATATATATATATATATATATATATATATATATATGCACTGAATCTGAATATGCTCACACGATATTTGATTATACCATTTTATATTACTCCATAATTTTATTACAAAAATCATTAAAAAGTTACTAATTAAAATCGTCACTATCATTATAATAAAGATATTTTAGTAAATTTGATATCATTTGCTACAGAATATTTATGCTGTTTTTCAAGATAATATAGGAATCTTTTGAAGGGTAGGATAAAGAGCAAGACATAAAAACTGTACAAACCAACATATTTAAAAATATACCGGGCTGTAATGCAGTTGAAAAATATTGAAGCTCTGCATACTGAACTTTTCCACCCTGAAAGTCAATAAAAATACCATTATTAAAATAATATATATATATATATATATATATATTTATATATATATATATATATATATATATATATATATATATATATATATATATATATATTATTTATGTCCTTATATAATATTGCGCAGTTTAATATCGTTCTTAGTAAAATGGTAATAAAAACCAGTTTTAATTCCTCTTTACACACTGAAAATATTATTTTCCAGTGATTGAAATTGAAATTTTAAACAATTTTATGCATTTTTGTATGAAAATCTACTCAAAAATAAAGGAAGATTTCAAAATTTTAACAGACAAAAAGCAAGAAATATTCAGTATAGCTAAGTGTTATGATTTATTAAGTCTTGAAATAATATTTTCAAAAATAAAGATAACTTTAATAATATCCAAAACAACATTTGATATTTTAATAAAAACTCACTCACATAACTTGCAATAAATAAAAAAGAACTTTACCTTTAAGCCTTAAAACGTAGTCTTAAGTCAACATTTACCCTGTCGATTCCACTCAAGGGTATGAAAGAAAAATACTTTCTTATCTCTGTAAACAATACCTTAAGAAATATCATTAGGTGCTATTCCTGAGAGCTACAAACTATTGTATTTCATTAATGTAAGGTAATATTTCAAGATAATTATTCCGGTATTTCCCGAAAGTTTGTCTAAGAATGTTTCGTAAATAAAATAAGAACTGTTTAGCATATTTTAACCATTTTATCTAATTAATTAAGTGATATCTACATTGGAGATTTAGATTATATTATTACGGATTCATTACAGTAAAAACTAATGGTAATAAAGCACTTTGCAAGGTTAACTTGATTATATTCACTTTAAAGTATTTAAAATAATTTCTAAAACCTAAGACCATTTACAAAAAATGCTTTTATAACAGTCTCAATTACTATGCCTTAGTAATGTCTTTTATTTTGGAAATATATTGTTTGGATTTAACACTTTAATAAAAAGCATTTTTATTTATTTGTTAAGTAGCGACTTTAACCTAGATGTGCAGACTTAATAATGCAATAAAATGATAAAAGCTCATAAATAGTTTACTTCATACTATGTCTTGTATCTACTACAGTATAATATACAATGAGTAATTTGTATACAATGAGTAACAGATTCATCTTCTCTGTAATAACAATTTCAACCTAGATCTATTCATTTTACAATGTAATAAAAAGAATAAATAACATAAATGAATTTTTTTATATAGTACCTCAAGATTGTTATAGTATAATGTACAATAACATATTTGTATTAACACTTTTTTTAAAAAGAGATTTATGTTTTCGCTAAATAACAATTTTAACTTTGATTTACACACATTTCGATGCAATAAAAAATTATGAAACATAAATATATTTTCTCTGGAATTACTTTGTGATCCTTAATTGTACAATAAATTATTTTTATTAACATTTTAATAAAAAATAGATTTATGGTTTTTCTAAATAACAATTTTAACTTGGATAAACACACTTTACTAAGTAATAAAAAGATTATATAGCATAAATGAATTTTCTTATATATTACCTCAAGATTGTTATAGTATAATGTACAATAACATATTTGTATTAACACTTAAAAAAAAAGAGATTTATGTTTTGACTAAATAAAAATTTTAACTTAGATTTACACACTTTGAGATGCAATAAAAAAGTATGGGACATAAATATATTTTCTCTGGAATTACTTTGTGATCATTAATTGTAAAATAAAATATTTTTATTAACATTTTAATAAAAAATTAGATTTATGGTTTTGCTAAATAACAATTTACACTTTACTAAGTAATAAAAAGATTATATAGCATAAATGAATTTTCTCATATATTACCTCAAGATTGTTATAGTATAATGTACAATAATATATTTGTATTAACACTTTTTTAAAAAAAAAGATATTTATGTTTTCGCTAAATAACAATATTAACTTAGATTTACACACTTTGCGATGCAATAAAAAAGTATGGGACATAAATTTATTTTCCCTGGAATTACTTTGTGATCATTAATTGTACAATAAATTATTTTTATGAACATTTCAATAAAAAATTAGATTTATGGTTTTACTAAATAACAATTTACACTTTACTAAGTAATAAAAAGATTATACAGCATAAATGAATTTTCTTATATATTACCTCAAGATTCTTATAGTATAATGTACAATAATATATTTGTATTAACACTTTTTTAGAAAAGAGATTTATGTTTTCGCTAAATAACAATATTAACTTAGATTTACACACTTTGCGATGCAATAAAAAAGTATGGGACATAAATTTATTTTCCCTGGAATTACTTTGTGATCATTAATTGTACAATAAATTATTTTTATGAACATTTTAATAAAAAATTAGATTTATGGTTTTACAAAATAACAATTTACACTTTACTAAGTAATAAAAATATTATACAGCATAAATGAATTTTCTCATATATTACCTCAATATTGTTATAGTATAATGTACAATAACATATTTGTATTAACACTTTTTTAAAAAAAAAGATATTTATGTTTTCGCTAAATAACAATATTAACTTAGATTTACACACTTTGCTATGCAATAATAAGATTTAGGTTTATAAATATATTTTCCCTGGAATTACTTTGTGATCATTAATTGTACAATAAATTATTTTTATTAACATTTTAATAAAAATTAGATTTATGGTTTTGTTAAATAACAATTTACACTTTACTAAGTAATAAAAAGATTATACAGCATAAATGAATTTTCTTATATATTACCTCAAGATTCTTATAGTATAATGTACAATAATATATTTGTATTAACACTTTTTTAGAAAAGAGATTTATGTTTTCGCTAAATAACAATATTAACTTAGATTTACACACTTTGCGATGCAATAAAAAAGTATGGGACATACATTTATTTTCTGGAATTACTTTGTGATCATTAATTTACAATAAGTTATTTTTATTAGCATTTTAATAAAAAATAGATTTATGGTTTTACAAAATAACAATTTACACTTTACTAAGTAATAAAAAGATTATATAGCATAAATATTTTTCGTGAATATATTCCTAGATTGTTATAGTATAATGTACATAACATATTTGCATTAACACTTTAATAAAAAAAATATTATGTTTTCGCTAAATAACAATTTAACTTAGATATACACACTTTGCTATGCAATAATAAGATTTAGGTTTATAAATATATTTTCCCTGGAATTACTTTGTGATCATTAATTGTACAATAAATTACTTTTATTAACATTTTAATAAAAATTAGATTTATGGTTTTGTTAAATAACAATTTTAACTTGCATAAACCCACTTTACTAAGTAATAAAAGGATTAAGTAGCATAAATATATTTCCTCATATATTATTCCTCTTGACATTATAGGAATATTAATTATTATTTACAATAATTATTTTATTCTTTTAATAAAAAATGTATGTTTTAAATAACAATTTTAACTTCTATAAACACACTTTAATAAGTAATAAAATGATTAAGTAGCAAAAATATATTTCGTCGTGAATTATCTCTAGATCCTTATGGTATAATGTACATTAAAATATTTGCATTAACACTTTAATAAATAAAATTATGTTTTCTCTAAATAACAATTTTAACATAGATATACAAACTTAACAATGAATAAAATGATTCAGGAACATACATATATTTCCTCATGTATTTCCTTCAGACCGTCATAGTATAATATACAGTAAACTATTTGTATTAACTTTTAAATGAAAATGAAATCTAAAATTTTCGCTGAGTAGCAATCTTAACTTAGATGTACACACTTTAAAATGTAATAAAATGATTAAGGTACATGAATACATTTCAGCGTTATTTCCTTATGTATGAGAATATTTAATTATTTGTAAATTATTTCTTATAAATGTGTGTATTAAGGCAAATTCTATTCTAAACGAAAAGAAAAACAAACCTTAAAAATAACAAGCCCCTTTTTTGTAATATTTTTATCCTTGAAACGAAATAGGTGTGGTCCAAACATAATTTAAGCTTCATAATGTTATGATAAAATAAGTACTAGACGTTATTTCGTGTAACTGTTTGCATCTTGAATAATATTTTATTGTTATTCCTTTGGTTCATTCAAGAATGTATTTGTGTAAACATTTTGTGACGTTTTAATTTTCATTAAATGTATTGTATGAGGAATGTTTCTCACTCATTGTCAATTTTTTGTGTTTTCATAATTGTTTTTATGAAACTTTTTATTTATATTTATTATATTGAGATAAATATATCTGCTTTATTGTGAAGATAATCCTCAATGTCTTTGTAATTGTAGATAAGTAATTTATATTATGCTGTTAATTGTATTATATTTAATTGCTTCATACAAATATTTGCTCCATAGATGTTCTTTCAATAATTTTTTGCTAAATTGTTTATACAATTTTATGTGGCACAATCATTCACTTTATATTGGCACAATGGTGTTTTATTTTGTTTTATTTAGTTTTACATTGTGATTTTTACAAAAGCTTACTGGAATGATGAATTTTAAATTTTTTTGCATGCCTTCTGTTTTAATAATGTAAAAAATTGTTTGTATGCATGCTTGTGACAGCTAATGAAATGCATGTGCCTTATTTGATTGTATGGTCTCTTTATGCATGTGTCAATGAATAATATGCAATGTTTGTTTAGTTGTTGTGATGCATGTGGAATTTAAATGTACTTTCTTCGATATATTTAATACACACCTACTTCAAAATATGAAGGATGCTTCCTAAAACACTCTCTTTGCATTATGCTGATAAATGGGCAAATTTTTCATGTGTTAAGGACTGAATTTTGTTAGTTATATTTAAACAGTTTCCTTAGATTGAAAAATTATATTTTCCTTTGATTACTAGATTACAGAAAATTTTGGTTTTCAGTCACTTCTTTCAGTCAGTTTTTTTTCAAAATGCGACGACATTTTATCAATATTTTTCTGCACTCTTTAGATGCACCAGTTTACTAGAGTCGGAACAATGTTTTTTTGGAGTTTCGGAGATCTGAAATGAAGTTTCACATAGCTTCTAGCACATGCACGCATCGCTTGAAAAGATTTTTTTGATCTATTCGATTCCAGTTCATTTCCATTAGATAGCTTACATTGTACCTTCCACCCTTAAGGTGATATGAAGACTTTTTTATGTATTTAGCGCGCCAACCAGACTTCGCTGTGTCCCAGCCAGACTTGAAGAGGCCGACAGAGTTTTCTATCGCATCCCAGAAAGGTAAAAATTGAGATTGGATTTAATACTGAAATAAAGTTTAGAGGAATTCACACTTTAATATTTCTTGACAGTTATAAATATCCGTAAAAATACTGTTACCCTTCCCACGACATGATGATTTCTCCGCAATCAGTTAAACTATTTATTTAAATCGAATTACATTATCGTTATACATGAGTATTTCCAATTTTAAAATATTCTTACAAACTATTGCTATTGGCTAGTAACTAAATTGTACTTACGAAGTGTTTATTGACTTAAATTAATTCAGGTTTATATTTTCCTTCTCGAGTTTTAATAAAACTGGAACAACACCTGAAGACCGTTTTTTATACACCTTCCCACGACGTTATTCCCCTTCCTACGACATGATGATTTCTCCGAAATCAATTGAACTATATAATTAAATCGAATTGCATTCTAGTTATACATGAGTATTTCCAATTTTAAAATATCCATATTTACAAACTATTGCTGTTGGCTAGTAACTAAATTATACTTAAGAAGTGTTTATTGACTTAAACTAATTCAGGTTTATATTTTCCTTCTCGAGTTTTAATAAAACTGGAACATCACCTGAAGACCATTTCTTACACAGCTTCCTACGACATGATGATTACTCCGTAATCAATTGAACTATTTAATTAAATGGAATTACATTCTAGTTATACATGAGTATTTCCAATTTTAAAATATTCATATTTACAAACTATTGCTATTGGCTAGTAACTAAATTGTACTTACGAAGTGTTTATTGACTTAAATTAATGCAGGTTTATATTTTCCTTCTCGAATTTTAATGAAAAAGGAACATCACCTGAAGACCGTTTCTTACACACACATTTCCCTTCCTATACAGTAAGGATTTCTCCGAAATCAATTGAACTATTTTATTAAATGGAATTACATTCTAGTTATACATGAGTATTTCCAATTTTAAAATATTCAAATTTACAAACTATTGCTATTGGCTAGTAACTAAATTGTACTTACGAAGTGTTTATTGACTTAAATCAATTTAGGTTTATTTTTCCACCTAGAGTTTTAATAAACCTGGAACATTACCTGAAGACCGTTTCTTACACACATTTCTTCTAATACAGCAGGTCGAATGAAGTCCGATTGGTTAGTGTGCTAGCCTTCTGAACAGGACTTCATGGGTTTGTAACTCAATGTGGTATGGATGTTCGTAGCCGTTAGGAATCAGCTTTAATCCGTAGGTCCCGGTCTCATTATCCCTTGTGTTGCTAAAAGTAGACTTTAGCACTCCAAACCAAACCAATCTAACAGAGCAGAAATTTTCCTTTTATTTTTCATACCTCCCCTTTTATAAATACAAAAACCATATTGATTCACGTTCTTGAAATCAGTTAATTTACAGAAGCCCCCCCCCCCCAATTTTCAAATTTTAGTCCCATATTCTACTTTTTTAAGCAGTGATTCGATGAAGATTTTCCAGAAAGTCAAGTAAAGTAAATAATAAATTGAGAAACATAAACAATTTTTTAAAATTACAGTATTGAAAGCTATAATTAAAATGTCGATTGCAAATATGTATTATTAAAAAAAATTGAAATATTTTTAATGAAAGGTCAGGGCTTGGTATGTTGATAGTAAGTTTTTGTTATTTCATGCCATGTGTGTCACCAGAAACCTTAAATCGCTTAAATAAAACCTTAAATTATGTTTTCGTTTTTTTTTTTTTTTTTTTTTTTTTTTTTTTTTTTTTTTGTAATTAAACTCTTTGGGTCATTATTGCTAGCATTTGCCAAGGAATTGTGGATACTTTTCAAGGTCTATTAAATATGTCCAGAATAAAATTTTCTTCAATGCACTATGTAGAGGAGTACCAACTATGTTGGAAAACACTGTTATAGACAGACTGAACACTACACATTACAGATTAAATCCCATTAGCTTACCTAATAGGTCATCACTTGCGATTTTCTTTCGAAATACAACGCTATACAGAACTCACCTTAATTTTTGTGCCTATGTAACTTGTTATTGTATAAGTACTTGAAAATCATATTAGTGTTTATGCTGTTATGCTAAACGTTGAGCATCCCTCTCTAAATCTTTTAAATAGTCTTAATACCTTTACGTAGTTTAATGAGTGATTGTTTGTAGATGTAGTAATACTATGCTAATGTTTTAAATATTATACTTTAAGCAATATTTTTTCAATAAGAATATATAATGATATTCAATAAAATATATAACACTAAACTCAACAAGTAAGGAATTTTATTAAAATTTTTCTAATGAACTACAACTTATTAATCAATTGAATTCCTATTTTTGCTGTATATTTAGGTTTTATATTTTAACATAACTGGATATCTAATTTTCCTCATTTTAAATACAAATTTTAAATACAATTTTTAAATAATAATTATTTGAGAATTATTTAACAATTATTTGTGAAATATTTTAGCAAAATTTATCTTTGTTTTATGGTATTATATATTCTATAACTCGCCAAAATACTGATCTCTTTTTTTAAAATAACATACCCAGTTACATCACTTTAAGCTAAAAAATTAATAGACAATGTTGAAAATGAGAGAAATAAAGCAAAATGTAACACCATTGGAAAATTTTAAATTCATCATTAAGGAACAGAAACGTCGAATGTATTTCAGTTTCAAAAAAGCATATACGAAAATAAACAAGTTTTAATGAAATAAAGTAATTATTTGAATGCAAAAGATTAGCTTTTTATATCAACTACCTTATTCTTGACTTTTTCGGGAAAAGAAAAAAAATTCGTATTTTTAATCGAATTCTGGCTTTCATTTTCCAAGGAATTGTGGATACTTTTCAACGTCTATTAAACTTGTCCAGGATAAAATTTTCTTCAACGCACTTTGTAGAGGAGTACCAACTATGTTGGAAAGTACTAATATAGAGACACTCAAAACTACACATTACCTTAAATTCCAGTGGCTTACCTAATGGGTCATCACTTGCAATTTTCTTTCGGAATACAACGCTATACAGAACTCACCTTAATTTTTGTGCCTATCTAATTTATTATTGTATAACTACTTGGAAATCATGTTAGTTTTTATGCGGTACACTAACTTTGAACATCTCTCTTTAAATCTTTTAAATAGTCTTAATACCTTTAAGTTGTTTCATAAAATAAAAATAATGTTAAATTATTTATTGTTAGCAAAGCTTGTTTTATTTTTTAAAAAAATGAAATATATATAAAAGAAAAATCATCCATATTTTGATCCTTTAAGTACAGAAAACATACTAACACAGATGAATTATACGAATCGGTGAATTACATAGCTGATATTTAGTAAATCATGCTGACTGTTTTTCTTTAAATAAAAGCATATTGTTTTCGGACAATTTAAATTATTATCCATTAGTCAAAACACATGTCTATTGCTGAAAATAAACCCCTAAGAAATATTCAATGTTTCAAAAGTTACAGTATAATATTTCTACTGATGATGAGACACATTCATTCGCTGTATATCACAAAATCTAATTTTTTAAAATATCTTTTAAAGTTATTCTTCATTATCCATTTAAACCTGAGTCATGTTTTCATAAAATATTTTCAAAAACTATAAAAACTGTTTTTGAACAGAAAATTAATTTTAAGAAACAAAATCGTAACGATAATCTTCCATTAATCATATAAAATTTATTGAAAAAAATCAAGCATGCCCAAACTGCTAGAATTTTATATAGTATTTAATATTTTAGAACTACAATATTTTAAAATACCAGTTTATACAGTATTATATAGTTACTGTCACCAAAATGTTTTTAAAGATCAAGTTCAAAGAAAAAATATACAAATGAACTGAAAAATAAAAAATGGAAATATTTCAATATAAAATATTTACAGAGGCATATATAAACTTTAATATTTTGTAAAACAAGCATATCTAATTTAAGTATGTTTATTTAAAACTATTACTACTGTATCTTAATGAACAAAAAAGAATACTGGTGATGTCGAAACTAATAAAGATACTGTGCAGCCTCTTTTAAATATTTGCGTTAACTTAAGGTCATTCAAAATCATTATAGCATAAACTTATTTTACCTGAGACATAATGATAAATTATTCCTGAAAAATGTTTCTAAGTTTAATTAAAGTTTAACTTATTTTTATTTTTAATTTCATTTTTACAGATAGCTATGAAACTATAAGATAATTGGATAAAAACATATTACGCCACAAGTACTAACTATATTAATTTAATTAAGTATTTCAGCATAAATTTAATCATATTTAAAATTTTAATTTTACCTGTTTAACTTCAGTAAATACTATTCTCTAATCTATTTTTTCCGATAATAGAAAAAAAATTCTTACTTTTTAATTTTGAAAAATAACTACGGATATTTTCTTCTGGACCATTTAATAATCTTAATATTTAGTTCTCACAATATTAAATTATATCAAACCTGTCTAGCATAACAATAATGAAAAGTCCTGATAAAGCATAGGATTTAAAACTTTTGATTTGGTATAAGCTATAGAGTTATTGAAATTTATATCCTTCTGAAAAAAATTATATTTTATTATTTTGAACAGCTGTAGTTCTGTTAATATATGAATAATCCGGATAAAATTTAGTCACTATAATCGGTGACTAAAACATTATTTCATTATGTCATAGAGATTTCCAGTATATAAAATCTAATTAAAATAAATGATTCAGAGTAAAATTTTAATTATTTACCTAAAAGTTATTTACTGAGCACATGTAGACTTACTAATTTTTTATGAACAAATAGTTTCGTTACAAATGATTCAAAATTTAATATAAACAAGGTAATTTCAATTGATATAAATATGCTTTAATTTTTTTTACAAAAAGGTGAGCGGGAATTCTTTATACAATATTAAAGTAATAGTTCCAAGTAATTAAGGATATTTTTTTGGTATTTCTTATTCTCAATCTAAGTATTGAATTAGAATTATTAATAGAGCCAAATTCTTCGATTTTTATTACAAAACAAAGCTTTAGTATTCAGATAATTAAGTTCAAAAAGTTAAAACAATTGATTTAAATAAAAATAAAATTTTTATGATTAAACATATTTATTTAATCCATATTTTAATACTGAATGTCTTACTTAATTATTTAAATTTGTAGAACTTTATGTTTACTATAAAAATTAATTATAAATGTTAATTTAATGATGAGATACTTTTTTTAATTTGGCAGTACATACTGCTTTTGATAATTTGATGCATTTCTTCATTTTGATGTACATTCTATATGCCTACATTTGAACGTTTTACAAAATGTATATTTTGTCTTGTTAAAAATTCATTGTTATCACTGACTACTCACAAAAAAAATTCTGTCAATATGACATAACATTAAATACATTTAACTGGAAAACCTAAAATTATTGATATAAACTCACTACATTTAATTTGAAGCTTTTTATTTCTTTACTTTTTAGTAATAAGCAGTATTATGTTACGTGTAATTTTTTATGTAATAAAAATTTAGTTTGTGTTGATAAACATTTTTGATGTTAATAAATTTTAATGAGACCTAAAATACTCATTAAACTTATTTTAATTAATTATATATTTATTGTATCTAATTAAATAGTCTTAAATTATAATTCAAATATGAAATTTTAAAAAATATGTCAAGAAAAATACTTGTATTGTCTCTCGAATTGCGAAGCATTATATTTTATAACATTTATAATTGATTTGTATTATGAATAACGAAAGGGAAAAGAAATTAAAAATTTATTTTAAACAGTTTTCATTTATAAAACAAAGAAGTATTTACAGGTATTTTCTTCAGCTGGAATGTCGTTAATTGGAAAATGTAGCTTTACTTAGATCATTCTTTTATGACTTCTGTTCACGATAGATGGCAGCACCATAAAGTCTTCCGCACTAGAGAGTAATTTGGTGGAATAGTAATTATAAATATTCAAAGAATGATTACTTTTTCTCTTATTTATAAACATTAATTGGATCAATTGATAGAAATTGCATAAAATTTTGCTATCATATAAATTTTAAGCCTTAATAAATACAGTAATTATTTAATTATTTTAATTCATATTTCTAAAAAGACTTCACCTAAATCATACTTATAAATCCAAAGTATTATTGCATATTTACAGATAATATATGTTGAAACAGATAATTTTACAGATGATTTGTTTGAAACCTCTGAAACGTTGAATGTAACTCGAGCTATTGCCTCTATATTACAATGCAATCGTCCTTAATCGCAAAACAATATCTGCCAAATAATTTTGAAAAATATTTTATATTTTTAATTTCAAAATTAAATATATCACACAGTAAAATAAAGTTCTATATATATAATAAAACAATGAGGGATTATATAGATCACTCTTAGCCAATCACAGTTTTAATAATTTTTTCCTTAGTTGCATCATAATTTGCAGTTATCTTCCTTTAAAAGATCTTTTATTTCCTTCAACATAACTTATATCTACCCTGTCCTTCATGCATCTATCTTTTTTTTATAGTGTTCCAACACTTAACAATTCGTCTTATATTAGCTGAAGCATGAAGGATTGGTCTGTGTGCATATATATACATATTTTATGTGTTACTTTCTCTCTCTCACTATCTATGTGTCTGTGTGTACGTGTGTGCATACATATACATATGGTTTACATGTTCATCTCTCTTTCTATATATATGTAGATATTACTCTCTCTCTGTCTCAATATCTCCTCATTCTTTCTCACTTTATTTTCTGTCTTCCTCGCCCTTTTTTTTTCTCCTTTCCTCATTGTCTCTGATCGCAGTTTCCTTATTCTTTCTACATATCTCTCTATCTCTCCTCACTCTTTCGACATTAAAATAGCAGTTAGCATCTTTTAAAAGACAGATGTTTTTCCTTCAATAAAGCGTATATCTACCCTGTACTTCATACATCTATCGGTTTTATAGTGTTCCAACATTTAACTATTTGTTTTATATCAGCTGAAGCATCATGGATTGGTCTGTTTGCACATATATACATATTTTATGTGGTACTTTTGCTCTCGTACTCTATGTGTGCCTGTGCGTGTGCTTGTGCGTGTCCGTGTGTGTATGCATATACGTATATGTACATAGGGTTTATAAGTTGATCTCTCTCTCTATCTATATATATATATATATATATATATATATATATATATATATATATTATATATATATATATATATATATATATATATATATATATATATATATATATATATATATATATATATATATATATATATATATATAATATATATATATATATACATATATACATATATATATATATATATATATATATATATATATATATATATATATATATATATATATATATATATATATATATATATATATATATATATATATATATATATATATATATATATACATATACATATATATATATATATATATATATATATACATATATATATATATATATATATATATATATATATATATATACATATATATATATATATATATATATAGTCTATATATATATATATATATATATATATATATATATATATATATATATATATATATATATATATATATATATATATATATATATATATATAGTGTGTGTGTGTGTGTACCTAGCCATTTTAAAGATATACTTTTTTCCCATTTTGATATTATAGAGTCATAAAAATGTGTTATTTTGTTACAAATTGCTTCTGTAGGGATTGATATCGATAACATATTTTATATTTCTGATAGGTAACATCATTATGTTATATGTACGACTGATAATGTATATAAGAAATAAATATACAAGCATAAAATATGTAGACATACACATTTATGTTGATATAGATTCAAAACTTTAAGTGTTTATTACTAATTTTAGGGAATGTCGGTATATACAGGGTGTCTATAAAAGAACTCCGGGGTTTTAAAAATTCATATCTCACTAACTATAAAAGATAGCAAAATTTAGTCGATTTCTCTGAAAAGAGTAGCTCAAAAAGTTTTACTCATATCATTTGGGAATGTTTGTATAAACTATTGGCTGCGCTGCAGGGCGTTGACCTTGAAATGACGTCGCGAAATTTGAAATGATGGCGACTCCTCAACAAAAGGCTCAATGTGTTATTTGGCTCATAGAAACGAAGTCTGTAGTTACCGTACAAAGAAACTTTCGACGTAACTATGGTGTTAACCCGCCTTCTGACAAAACCATTCGTCAATGGTTCAGTGCATTTAAGGAAACAGGGAATGTTTTGAAGCAAAAGTCGCCGGGTAGGCCGAGTGTGTCTCAAGAGAAAGTGGACAGAACTCCGTTGGATTTTTTCTTCTGGGGGCATATCAAGAATCTTGTGTATGCAGAGAAAATTCGTGATGTTCAACATCTCAGGGAACGAATAGTCAATTGTGTGGCAACCGTCCCCCAGACATGCTCGCCAGGACATGGGAAGAGGTAGAATACCGTTTAGACTTCTGCCGTGCCACTAACGGGGCTCATATAGAACTTTACTAAGTGTTAAAAAAAACTTGAAAATGTAAGCTTGCCAGTCATGTATAAAACATGTATGTATGTTTTTTATTTCATTAAAATATTTTGCCTCAAAACGGAGTTCTTTTATAGACACCCTGTATAAACTTCATGGGCGATCAAATTGATTTAGAATGCAAAATTGGCATTTTAGAGTAAAAAGAAAGCTATTTTCATACCAAATTTACTTATTTATTTCACATTAATATTAATATTCCAATATATTAATATTATTTATATATTATTTCCATTAATATTAATATTTTATGTATGATATTAGAAAATAAATGTTAATCATGTTTATATAATTCTAAAATATACACCGACATTTCATTGTTTAATGTCATTTAATGCTAAGGACTTTTCTGAAACAAAATACTGATACATGTTTCTATAAAAATAAATATATTCAAATTTCTTATTTAGAAAAATGGATAAATTTATAAGATAAAACTTAATAGTATTACCACATAATTAATCTTCTATTACAACTTCATTATTCTTCACATATAAATTTGTTTCTTTTATTGTAATGTGTCTTTGAAAGATATTCTTCTTTTACAACTAGTAGAAATATTAAGTGCTTTTTTCTCACATTTCAAATATACAACACAAGTGTTCTTTTTCTCTTGTACAATCTCACAATTGTTCTTCATTCTCTTTTACAAGATTTAGTCAAAAAGGTATTTACAAGCGTATATCGAGGAAAAAATGTAATCCTCATAGTACTATCTACAATCTCTCCATTTTAAAATATTTTGCGTAACTGACTTTCTTACATTTTAATTTATAATTCTGTAAAATCCTTAATTTCTTTCAAATTCAACTATTAATCTTTTTGTCCATTTATCCGTAATGATTTTCCTGGATATATTTTTTTGTGACGAAACATTAATCCATTAATAAATAGACTACATTTATTTGTAATACCTTACCGTATGTAGAGGTTTAGACCACAAAAAATTCATTGTAATCATATACAAATATTAATTCATTGAGATGTTTGTTTTTAAGTGCGTTGAATGGTTTGAAATTAAATTTCAGTTTTTGCAAGTTTTTATTTTTGAACGATTTCAATTTTTTGTTGCAAAAACTCTATTATTTTCTAAAAATGATTTTACACATTATATAGTTTTATCTAAAAATAATAGTTATGTATTCCTTTAATAGTTATAGTGAACCATAAGAAACGTTTATACCCTAACAAATTAGCAAAACACATTAAGCAATTAAATACCACGTTACAATTTCTTTTTTCATCAGTGACAGGAGTTTTGCAACTAGTTATTCTTTCACGTATCCTCCACTTGAGTTCTTCGTAGTAATTGGGAGAAAGACAAATATTTAGACTTTCTAAATATCCCTTTTTCTAATTCTTCTACTTGATGATTGTTTTAAAGTTAGAATTACTTATTAAGCAACTGTGAATATAATTAAAAACAAAACAAAACAGAGAACTAATGAAGGATCTATATTAGATTTTAATATTCTGTCATTTCCATTATCAAGGAATTTTAATAAATTCACACAGTGTTTTTTAAGACTATATGAAGGATACATATACTAAAAGATAATTCATGCTAAACGTTGACCAACGCCAATCTTAAGTGTGGGGTTGCCTACAGTGGAAATACAGAAAAAAGTCGGTCAAGACATGTCTTTGACTGGAAGTAGCATAAATTAATTCACAGGAAATGGATATTTGTCGACTAAGGAACGGACCCCATGTAGCGTAAATCATGGTATAATTTTACTCTCCTACTCGTCGAATATTTTTGGCTAAAAATATCCTTTTCTTAGAAGTATCTGGTTCAATGATATAAACACAAAATTATTAATCTTCTAATTAATTATACTTTAGTAGCCTTATATTTTAGTAGTAGACATGTTATTTTTGGAAGAGTAAACATTTTTTTAGTCTTTTTGGCAGTATTTTTAAAAAAAGAACAGGGGATCGAAAGGAAATTTGATTCAAACTCATCCGAGCCACAGACTGTAAAATGAAGGCTAATTATTATGAATTAAAGACTGTAAAATATACGAGGTGCTACGAGGTGTGGAGCTAGAGACTGGTAAGAACACGGGCGAAAATCAACATATACAATTTCAACCCGGTCTTGGTCGGAAAACGACCGACACATGCCCCGACAGGATGTACCACGAACAAAATCATTAAAAATATATAGAAGAATTATTTACAGTGCCCTGACAGGGGCATGGCCTGTACTTGTTATATCCCTGCCCCATGTAACGTGAATCCTCTTAGCCCCATGTAACGTGAATTATCATATTATTTTTTGATCCAACAATCAATTGTGCCATTTATTCCTCAAGTGATTGAAATTGGTTTTCTTGGCAAGACGCTGTGTCTCTTCAGTTCATGTGCTAAAAGGTGAACTTATTTTATTTTTTAATTCTATTGCAGCGACTGCCAACAATTTGGTGAAGTCGTTGCCCAACGCCTCTTCGGATTCGGATTTGCCCCGCTACCGGCACAAGTCACCCTCGATCAGCAACGAGGCCCCGGAGGCCAGAGCAGGAGGCAAAGACAACAGTCAGTCCTCCACTACCTCCAAGTTCCTCAGGGACATGCAGGCACACAGTAAGCACCACGTCGGAGAAAAAGTCGCACAGGTAAGACACCAAACGCTTCGCAAAACAATGATTTCTTCCAGTGGATGAGCTTTTTTAATGCTTTTCCACTACACGTTTATGAGAGTGTCATGCTTTATAATGCTTTTAAAGCGATAACACACCATTAATGTCAAGAGTCAGCAAATTACTGTTTGTCCAAAATACATCAATTGAAGGTGGTTCGCCCAGTCATTCATTCCATCATCCTAATTTGTGTAACTTTAAAACCACTATGATGATATATTGTCTCTGGAGAAACAATTCCGTCCGTTTTCTATATTAGTACACATATTCACAGAAATACATAGTGCTTTTTGGTTTCTAAATAATTTGTATATATTTTATTTATGTAAAGATACCACTTCCGAAAAATAATATTTTCTTTTCCTTTAGCTTTACAAGTAGAGGTACCTATTAAAATGTACCCTTCGAGTGTATCTTCTCATAACTTTTAATAGTCTGGCCCGGCTCTAAAACAGTTTACCTATTCCTCATTTAAGATATATGTCATTATCAAAATTTAAATTTGGCACAAGTCACCCTCGTTCAGCAACGAGGTCCCGAGGTCAGAGCAGGAGGCAAAGACAATAGTCAGTCCTCCCAACACAGTAAGCACCATGTCGGAGAAAAAGTCGCACAGGTAAGACACCAAACGCTTCGCAAAACAATGATTTCGTCCAGTGGATGAGCTTATTTAATGCTTTTCAACTACACGTTTATGAGAGTACCATGCTTTATAGTGCTTTTAAAGCGATGACACACCATTAAAGTCAAGAGTCAGCATATTACTGCTAGCCCAAAATACATCAGTTGAAGATGGTTCGTCCAGTCATTCATTCCATCATCATAATTTGTGTAACTTTAAAACCACTATGATGAAATATAGTCTCTGAAGAAACAATTACATTGTTTTCTATATTACAACACATATTCGAAGAAAGACCTAGTGCTTTTTGGTTCCTAAATATTTTGTATAAATTTTATTTATGTAAAGATTCCACTTTTTCATTTAGCTTTACAAGTAGAAGTAACTATAAGATATATCCATTCGAGTGTATCTTATCCTATTTTTATAACCCTTAATTTGGCTAAGTCTAGCCGCTACACCGGACATGTATATTTATAACTACTATATAACATAATTGTCAGTGTTCGCCACAGAGGACATTAATTATCTCAAAAATGGAAAATGATATATTTTTTTGTTTATGTTGCAGAGATCTTAATGTCTATACAGACATGGGAAAATAACAGAAATTAAAAAATATTTGAAAAAACATCTTGTCAAATTAAGGGTTAATGGTCTGACCCGGCCCTAAAACAGTTTGTCTATTGTATTATTATCTACAGTTTGCCTATATTATTTAAGATATATGTCATTATCAAGATTTAACTTTGGGTAGAAAATTTAGGAGTAAACAAATGTTGTACGGAAGCAGTTGAAAAATGCTCAACATAAAGTATTTTGCACGATGATTTTTTCTCATTATATATCTGAATCATATAAGTGACATAGTTCTGGTGTTAATGGGGTAGTATTTTATTTAGATAACTGAAAAAAGAATCATTGGATGAATTTTCGTAATTTTATCAATGATTACAAGTATCCGAGGCTATCTATTCTACTGTATCATAATTCTTTTACATGTCAATTATCACATATGGCGAAATCCCAAGAAAATTTTCTCAAAGGATTATTTCTCCTAGTGAAATTGTTTTGGAAAACAGAAATGAAATCGTTTTGATATGAAAAGGATGTGTTTTGTCCCTTACTGAATATTTATTTTACTGAAATTTATATCCGTGTATCATGTCTAGTAAAGTTAAATTGTATATTTAAATTCATTGTTATGTGGAGACGTTTTACTGTTATACAGATAACTGTTAAACAGAATAAATTTTCAATCTTCATAGCCTATGTATATACCATTACTTTTGTGAGTTTAGGAAAGTACTAATAAAATTTCAGAAACTTCAATAGTACAATTTTTGATTTAAAGAAATCAATAAAGAGGAATTTCTGAGTTATAGTACCATTCTCTTGTTGCTTGAATGATTTGATATAGGATATTTGATAAGTTATAAGGATTAATTTTTGAGTCGATATTTTCCTTAATTTAAAATCTGAGACACCTGTAAAATTATGTTCACAGAAAAAAAATAACATTTATTTCTATTTAATGTAAAAGTTTAAGTTCCGATAAATATATTAAAAATAATCTTTAGGATAAGAAAATTTAGTCTTTTTCATCATTTAATGCTTTATTTTTAGGTTTATTCATTTATTTATTTTTCAAAAATTGTATTATTCAAAAAGATAATTAGTTAAATTTATTTATTGTTTATTTGGGATATAATTTTCATAAAGTTAAAATATAAGGAAAGAACTTTTTATGTTAAATTAAATAAAATTTATATTTTATGATGAATTAAATAAAGCAATTATAACGAAAATTATTTGTCTGTAAAACAAATATATATTTTCGATAAATGATAATTTCACAAAAAAATGAATTTGCTTCTCATAAAAGTATGACAGTGGGTAAATTTATCAAATAAGTATAAAAACGTCATGGAGCTTAGAATGGGTTAATTATCCGTGAAATTGTACTAGTGCATTTTTTAAAACATCATGCTTTTTACAGCTTTAACTTGTATAACACAAAATTTCGAAGAAGTTTTAAAGTAGATTATTATAAAATTTATTGCAAACAATACTCATTTTATTGAAATATTTATCACTTCAAATTATCAAAAGAGTTAAATATCATGTTTTTGCGGTAACTATGCATAACTTTATGTATAAACGTATAAACTTTTAATTTCAGGATGTGTGAATGTGCATGATCATGTGTGATCTATAAAATTTAAGAAGTGCTTTGATCTTAAACTATATACTTTTTTTTAATAATGGAATGGCCCGTTCCTATGGTGGATGTCGCTTAGAACATGTTCTTAAATTCTTTTTAATCTAGCATGTTGTATAGTGCTAATCATACAGAAAATAACAATTCGCTTCTTCTTTGAAGATAAATCTCAATTTGTTTCGAAGGTAATTGTAAGAAGCTTTTATAGGGTTATTTAACAAAATTGAGAAAACTTTAAGAGGTGATAATTTACACGAATGCAAACAATTTCTATGAAATATTGCATCGTCTAAAATGCAATCATGCTATAGAGTATAACATGGTAAAGTTGAGAATGTAAGAAGAAAACATAAGAATATAGTTAGAGATTCAATTTTAATTGATACTTTACATTAATTTCTCAAAAGAACCGTGGTGTAAGACCAGTAGAGAAGTAAGGATTATAAAAAGCTTTGAAATATTTGAAGCATAACATAAATCTCGCCACCCATGAGTATTCAAATTAGATCTTTTGTATAGTTGGTGGAAATGTCCTAAACCAGACCTCTTTCGTTGTCCATATGACAAAGAAATCAAGTTAATCCTTTCGTGGGCCGTGGGAAGATTACTTCCCACCTACACAATCTTACAAAACACACCTGTGGGAAGCGCAAAACCCATTCTAATGTATTGGTCTTGCTATTAGAATAACGGGAAGACTAATTCCCGCTTCAGTTTTTTGTTGTCATCTATTGTTCGATCGATTGAATACAATTAGTAGTTCTGTTTTGAAAGTTTGGAAAACTGGAGTGAGAAATAAATAGCCCACGAAAGGGTTAAGGCAGAATAGGTGATTTTGGCTACCAAGTTACAGTAGCACATTGTTCATTCTATCGATCTGGCATAGTGACACCCAACTAATATTGAGCTCTTTCATTCAGTGTAATGCAGATTTCTTTTGCTTTCTCCTCCAAATTACATTTGCATGTAAAGTTTTATTTTTCTGCAGATAAAACACTACAGTAAAGTCTCTATAACTCAAGTCTCGATTAATCGAGCATCCGATTATTCGTGTTTCCCATAAATCCGAGCTGAATCCGAATTAATAAAAAATAATTATAATAAATAAATTTTTAAAAATGTAGAGATAAATTATGCTAAAATAGAATATAGAATAATATATACAATGAATTTAGAATAATAAATCGCCATGAGGAGCGTAGAACAACAGCCTGGGGCGACAGCTACGATGCTCAAAAGACGACAAGATATTGCTGGCCTTAAAATAAACAATACATTTAAACAAAAACAATTAAAATATCTTTAAAATTTAATTAACTCATTTTTAGCAATTAATGTAATAATATTATATAAGTACATTTTTTTATAGACATATGCTTTAAAATTTCGAAATTGTGTTTATATTTCTATTTCTATTTATAAATTAATCGTTTTCCATAATTCGAGTTTTTAATAATTCGAGCTATATCCGGTCCACCGCGAATTACTGAGATTCTACTGTGTATGAAAATAGTTTTAGCGTGTGAGTAGTGCTTATTTAGAAATCCGTTAACTCGTTGGATTTCTTATTAGATCATACATTCTTTGATGACGTTGTTTGAATTAGTGTGAAGTATCACCTGGTAATGTTTATTTCTTTTTTTTCACATAATAATTTGCTTATTTCTATATGCTTACATGCAATGAATTCATATAAAATATATGCTGTTGTATAGAATTAACATTATAACGTATAATTTAATGACGTAGACTGGCTTTGTGGAAATTGTGTATCAGTTGAATGCTTAGTTTTCATGACTTATTAAGGTGTCTCAGAATTATTAAATCATCTACGTTTTAGATGTACTTTTTCAAATGCACCAAGGAGCTAAAACATTCTGACCATTATGAAGTTCCAACATTTGTTTATATCTTTAAAAAATACTTGGATTTATGAACTAAATTTGACCATGTAAAAACCCATACTTAAACTCACATTGTGTAGTAAATTCTCAGGGATTCATGCAGTTAGAAGTTCACCCTAACAAATTTTATAACTCTGTATTATAAATATCTGTAAAACATTTGTAATTTTTAATTAACATTAATATGGATATTAGCAAAAGTTATGTGGTTTTTCCGAAACAGAGCTCATATTAAAAAATAAGATAAACCATTTTTTTTTCTTAATATTTCGAGCTAAGTTTTGAGCTCAACAAAGTTAGTTAGGAAGCCAAAACTTTTTAATTATTTTAGAGTTCAGATATTTGTTTGAATTTTTGAGTTTCTAATACTTGACGACTCGGCACTAACTTTCGTAAAGTGCATTTTTAACTCATCCTTTATAGTGAACTTTCGGGGATTTACGCAGTTAGTACACACTTAGTACGTAATTAGTGGATTACACAGAAAGGAAAAGAAAAAAATAACTCTGTGTTATAAATTGCTGGAAATAATTCATAATTTTTTAATAAAAAAAATTATTAATGATATTTATTTGACTATATATAATAATTTGTTTTTTCCGAAACGTATTTCAAACATTGAAAAATAAATAAAAAATATTACAATCTAAGTAGTTTCTTTATATGGCAAAAGTAATTTAATGATTCCACAGTTATTTTTTAGATATTTTTAAAAGTGCTTACACTTCAAGGTATTCAGAAATGTTTTGGCAATTTGGAGTATACATAGGACAAAAATACCAATTGGAGAAAAATCTTTAATATAAAAAAAATGGCGGTAAAGCTCTTGTCTGTTCACTTTGGATATATTGTTAAACCTTAGACCCCATAAACATATAACATAGACTTTAGCAAGATGGTTTCAAACGGAGGGGTTGTTACTAAGTATTTCAGTTTTTATCACGAGTACATTTGTAGTCAATGTAGTACTGCTTATGATTAAAACAGAAAATAACTGGCAACTTATGCTATATATAAGCAAAAGAATATGTTTATTTAAATAAAATTTCTTGAAATTATATATAATTAAACTTGCATATATGGGAATTCTATGTTGTTTAAAACTCATGCAAAAAACAATTTTTTTTTAGTATAAAGCGTAACGAGAGCATATATGTATGCAAGATATTACATATTTGAATTTATAAGAAATATTAAATCAGATTTATTTAATATAATTTCACTTATTAATTTATCCTTTCTGAATATTTTCAATTTTTAATTTTCATTAATATAAAAAAAGTTATTTATAAAAAATAGAAGGCTTTAACGAATGTCTCTTTTAAAATTAGCAAAAAACATTTTATAAAATTGAAAGAAGAGTTGGATTATGAGGTAGATCAAAATATTTTCAATTATATTTGGCGATCTTCTGTACTAAATTGTGCATTAAAATAATATAAAACATTTGGATAAAAATAACATGTTAGTATCTAATAAACTCACTTGAAGGATGTATTTAATATTTTTATCATATTTATGGTGTGCAATGTGTTTATACAGGTTAATTTTTTTAAGCATGAAGGATAAAATCTCAATCACTTTCTATCCAAACAATGATGCAAGCTGTCTTTCCAAAATTGGTTCTAATATTGGTTGGTAATACAAAATTATTTGGTTACAAAATAGGTTGGTAATCTTATACAAGTTGATATTTTAAACATGAAGGATAAAAATCTCAATCAATTTCTATCCAAACAATGATGAAACCTATCCTTCCAAAATTAGTCAAAGTTAAAAGTTACAATTCTTGACGATAGATGGCAGCACTACAGACACTTCAAGTCTGATGAAACCATTTTTTGGGATTTAAATAATACAAAACAATCTTAGGTAGTATAATTTTGTATACAATTAAAAGCGAAGAATATTTTGATACAGTTGGGATTACTCAAGAAAATTAAATAGCTGTAATTTTTTTATTCCGTGGATATTAATATTCTCCCTTTCTATAGTTAAAGATTTTGGGGAAAGTCTCTCTGCCTCTTCACCAAGAGCCAACGTGGGTAAGTTGCTTGGAACGAACTTAACACTGCAAGATTTGAAATGAAATCCAGTTTTAAAATGAGTTTGCTCTTTCTTACACCTTTTGGACTTTGCTCATCTTGCACTTGAAGCACATCTTCATTTATACTTTGCATTACATGAAATTTTATTTTATTTTATACACATATGAATTCCTTGAAATTTATTATTTGAAGCAACATCTGAATAACAAACTCCACTTTGTAATTAGCAATTTCACCACCTGCTTTGAAAAGGGTTTCTAAGTGTTAGGAGGAAGTTGATATAAAGGAAAAATTAAAAGAAAATTTAGGGTATTAGTTAATAAATAAAGATAATAATCACATCTTTATGTATATTTTGCCTTAAAATCAATTTCGATTTACTTTAGATAGAAATTAATTTATTTTAACTTATTTAATTATTTTTTTAATTACAGACTGG
>CM063505.1:67756248-67761248 GCA_032207245.1 Pardosa pseudoannulata | reverse complement strand
CTCATATATATGTAAATAGAGTGTCTAAATTGCTTTTACAGAATGAGAGACCCATCGAAATACCCATCGAAACGAACAATAACTTTTATAGGGAATAGGATAGCATTCCCCTTTAAGGGACAGAAAATAGTATAGACAAAAATCTTTGAACATGATAAGTCATGGTCTCTCCAATAATTTTGTACCTACCTGCGTAGCATATCCCCATAGCAAGTCTATCAAGCATTTGCCGGATGCAAATTTTCAGTGAGGAGAAGCAATATATTTGCACTTAGTAGGTTCTGTCGAAAGCCAATCAGATAAAACATTCACCTTTAAAAACTGCACAACATGAAGTCTAAATTATTGAACTCTGAAGACTTCCTTTAGTACGCTGTGCAACACTACACGTTTCCACCACTTTGACTACTTGCAGTGTGTTTTCTCTGAATAATAAACCCGATTGTGAAACTATTGGTATAGTTTATTACCTTTCCCAATAGTTCTGAATGGAATTATAATTTCAATCATTTGGGGAAATCCTTATATTCTTATATTCCAGTATAATCATTGCTCATCTCGGTACTATAGCTTCTCTTATTTTATAAAAACAATTAGTTATATAACTACAAAATACTTACAGAAAAATCTTTTTTACAAAGTAAAACATTCAGAAAACTGGTTGCTTTACATCATACTATTCAAAAAGTAGCTTTAAATTCTGCATAGCACTGAGAAATAAATTTAGTCCTAAAGTAAGAACAACAATGTAATAAGCTTAATCCTAAACTAAGTTCAACAATGTTTCAACAATTAAAGCTTAAGAAATTAAAATAAATCATCATGTAAATTATTACACAAATGAAACAAATTGCCAACTTTAAACCAATGTTACATTTTAACTTCATTCAATAAAAAATTCAAAAAAAAAAAATGAAAGCTAACCTTTTTGTGAAACTTTCTCTAAAATAATTATGAATATTCTAAGTATACATATTTACACACACTTACAGAAATAAATTGCATAATAGAAGAGTGCAAAAACAGCTCAAGAAAAACATAGCAAATGCAGCTTTAAATTCTGTATAAAACTGCGAAATCAACACAAAACAAAAGTAAGTATAATAGCGTTTCAACAGCACATAACGTAAGTTTTTAAAATAAGAACACATCCACTGAAATCAATGCAAATATGACAGAAACTGCAAAGTTGCTAAAAGTAACATTATCTTACGTAACAGATATTCAAAGAAAAATGCGAACTAAACTATTTATCAAATTTTCCCTAAAATATTTAAGGAAAATACATTTTATTTCATCGTAAATAGGGTCAAAATAACAGCAATTTTACATATTTTTAAAATTACAATTTTTTTTATCTTAAAACACACCGCAACTCAATTGCTTAAACGTGTACGCAAACAATAAAAAACTATTATAGTATGTGACACTCAAAATGTTGATCACGTAAACACAAGTAATGCTATTATATTTCCAACTGTAGCCTAGCTATTTTAGTCCATTCCGGAAAGATTTGGTTAGGAATATGTAGTGCGTTTCAGCATGGCAATGAATTGCATTTAAATGCATGGTTCACAGAAGAACTACAACAGATACTCTACTAAATATAAATTAGAATAGAATCAGAAAAGGAATGAAGTCACCGCATGTGTTGTAGTATTCTGAGGAATAATTAAGTAGACTAATAAATGGTATGTCAACTAGAAAGTAGCATGCGCTGCATTGTATCTTAGCTATCACTTCGGGTGCACTTTTTTTATATTTGGCTGATTTGAAAATTAACTTGACTACATAATTTTGTATTCATATTAGAATTTTTACCATTGTTAATTTCTTTATATTTAAAAAATTATCAATTTCGGTAATTGAAAATTATGAAATTTTATACCCCTCTAACTGTTTATGATGTAATCAAACTTATTGAATATACTTGCTGAGAAAAGTATATCGACCTATTTTAGATGAGTAGAAATGATAAATAAAATAATCAATAATGTTAATTTTTAGAATTAAATATCGCTATGATATAAGTCTCTTGATATATCAATGATATAATAACTTTGCTTATTAAGAATATAGTGCTGGGGAAAATTTTTATTGAAAATCTGGTATTTTTAACACAATGACTAAGGATTTGTAACTAAAAATTAGAAATTAAAAGGTCCATCAAATATTTAATGTGCTTTAATGAATAGAGTTGTTGCCATAATATACATTACAGTGATTATTGATAATTAAAATATTAATTTTTAATTTTAACTCGTATTGTTGATTTAACTCTTTTTTCAACATAGTTATTTGCCACTTAGTTGAATCTTATTCGATATAATATTGAACTGTTAATTACTATCCCATTAAGGGATATAGTTTGCGGAGATAAGGGTATCAGAACCTCCTTCATAAGGAAAAAAACGAGTAATATTAGAATACCAAGGTTTAGTATTAGAGGAATTATTATAAATTATACTTGCTGAGAAAAGAGGATATCGACCTATTTTAGATGAAAGGATGAATAAAATAATGAATAATGTTAATTTTTTAGAAATAAAAATCTCTATGATATAAGTCTCTTGATATATCAAGGATATAATAACTTTGTTAATTAAAAATATAGTTCTGGGGAAAAATCTGACTGAAAATCTGGTATTTTTAACACAATGACTAAGGATTTATTACTAAAAATTAGAAATTAAAAGGTCTATCGAATATTTAATGTGTTGTAGTGAATAGAGTTGTTTCCGTAATATACATTACAGTGATTATTGATAATTAAAATATTAATTTTTAATTTTATCTCATATTGTTATTTTAACTCTTTTTTCACATAGTTTTTTGCCACTTAGTTGAACCTTATTTATATAATAATGAACTGTTAATTACTACCCCGTTTAGGGATGTAGTTTGCTGTGAGAAGGATATCAGAACTTTGTCCATAAGGAAAAAACGAGCAATATTAGAATGCCAAGGTTTAGTATTAGAGGAATTACTATAAATTATACTTGCTGAGAAAAGAATATCGACCTATTTTAGCTGAAGGGATGAATAAAATATTGAATAATGTTAATTTTTAGAATTAAAAAACGCTATGATATAAATCTCTTCATATTTAAAGGATATAATAACTTTGCTTATTAAGAATATAGTTCTGGGGGGAATATCGGACTGAAAATCTAATATTTTTAACACAATGATTAAGGATTTATAACTTAAAATTAGAAATAAAAAGCTCCATCAAATATTTAATGTACTGTAATGAATAGAGTTGTTGCCATAATATACATTACAGTTATTATTGATAATTAAAAATTAATTTTTAATTTTATCTCATATTGTTATTTTAACTCTTTTTTAACATTTACCACTTATTTGAATTTTATTTGATATAATAATGAATTGTTAATTACTAACCCATTTAGGAATATAGTTTGCTGAGAAAAGGGTATCAGAACCTTGTTCATAAGGAAAAAACGAGTAATATTAGAATACCAAGGTTTAGTATTAGAGGAATTATTATAAATTATACTTGCTGAGAAAAGGATATCGACCTATTTTAGATGAAAGGATGAATAAAATAATGAATAATGTTAATTTTTACAATTAAAAAACGCTATGATATAAGTTTCCTGATATCTCAAAGATATAATAATTTTGCTTATTAAGAATATAGCGCTGGGGAAAAATCTGACTAAAATCTGGTATTTTTAACACAAAGAGTAAGGATTTATAACTTAAAATTAGAAATAAAAAGCTCCATCAAATATTTAATGTACTGTAATGAATAGAGTTGTTGCCATAATATACATTACAGTGATTATTGATAATTAAAAATTAATTTTTAATTTTATCTCATATTGTTGTTTTAACTCTTTTTTCACATAGTTATTTGCCACTTATTTGAATTTTATTTGATATAATAATGAATTGTTAATTACTACCCCATTTAGGGATATAGTTTGCTGAGAGAAGGGTATCAGAACCTTGTTCATAAGGAAAAAAACGAGTAATATTAGAATACCAAGGTTTAGTATTAGAGGAATTATTATAAATTATACTTGCTGAGAAAAGAGGATATCGACCTATTTTAGATGAAAGGATGAATAAAATAATGAATAATGTTAATTTTTAGAATTAAAAAAACATGATATAAGTCTCTTGATATTTCAAGGATATAATAACTTTGCTTATTAAGAATATAGTGCTGGGGAAAAATCTGACTAAAATCTGGTATTTTTAACACAATGATTAAGGATTTATAACTTAAAATTAGAAATAAAAAGCTCCATCAAATATTTAATGTACTGTAATGAATAGAGTTGTTGCCATAATATACATTACAGTGATTATTGATAATTAAAAATTAATTTTTAATTTTATTTCATATTGTTATTTTAACTCTTTTTTAACATTTACCACTTATTTGAATTTTATTTGATATAATAATGAATTGTTAATTACTACCCCATTTAGGAATATAGTTTGCTGAGAAAAGGGTATCAGAACCTTGTTCATAAGGATAAAAACGAGTAATATTAGAATACCAAGGTTTAGTATTAGAGGAATTATTATAAATTATACTTGCTGAGAAAAGGATATCGACCTATTTTAGCTGAAATGATGAATAAAATATTGAATAATGTTAATTTTTAGAATTAAAAAACGCTATGATATAAGTCTCTTGATATCTCAAGGATATAATAACTTTGCTTATTAAGAATATAGTTCTGGGGAAATATTTGACTGAAAATCTGGTATTTTTAACACAATGATTAAGGATTTATAACTTAAAATTAGAAATAAAAAGCTCCATCAAATATTTAATGTACTGTAATTAATAGAGTTGTTGCCATAATATACATTACAGTGATTATTGATAATTAAAATTTAATTTTTAATTTTATCTCATATTGTTGATTTAACTCTTTTTCAACATAGTTATTTGCCACTTAGTTGAATCTTATTTGAAATAACAATGAAATGTTAATTACTATCCCATTTAGGGA
>CM063505.1:67748748-67751248 GCA_032207245.1 Pardosa pseudoannulata | reverse complement strand
CATTCGAAAATAGAACTTGCTGAGGGAAGGGTGTGATAATAACAATTATTAAAAATTAATTCTGCTGTATTTTGTGTTTATAACAATGTTTCTTTTCATACCCTAACTATATAAACCATACCCTATTCCATTTCGATATTGCGAAGTCATGTTTATGACCTCATTCGAAAATAGAACTTGTTGAGGGAAAGGTATAATAATAACATTTATTAAAAATTAATATATCAATGTTTCTTTTTATCATACCCTACTTATATAAAACATACGCTATTCTATTTTTATATTGGGAAGTCATGTTTATGACCTCATTCGAAAATAGAACTTGTGGAGGGAAAGATATAATAATAACATTTATTAAAATTTAATTCTACTGCAGTTTGTGTTTATAACAATGTTTTTTTTATCATACCCTACTTATATAAAACATACGCTATTCTATTTTTATATTGGGAAGTCATGTTAATGAACTCATTCGAAAATAGAACTTCCTGAGTGGAGGGTATTGATCTGGTATTTGTTGGAGGCAAAACGAATGATGCAAGAAAGTCAAACTTTATTAATGGAAGATTTGTTATAGAAAGAAATTAATATATCAAAAGATACAATGACATTATTTAAGTATCTTTGCTTATTAAAGCGAAAATCCATTTCTATGAGGACTTTACTTCATCACCAAGAGCTATACCTCATCTGAAAAAAAAACATTTCATGACATGTTCTCAGTATTTCCCAAGGCATGCTATCTTATGGTTTCATATGTAGCAGAAAATGATCATAATCATGTTGAACATGTCTTAGTGTTATAAATATTTTTAACTAAAGTAAATGTTGGCTGAATGTGTAGTTTAAAAAAAAAGCTCTCTCTAAACTTATTTTTAACTTAATGTTTTATTAGCTCAAACAAATTCCGATTTCTTTATTATGAAACACACAATATTTTGTAACTTTCTAAATGAAATAGTTTCGACGTTAGACAACATTTAAATAGGGAAGTTAATTATGGACACCCTGTATATATAATGTGTGTTTATATACAAAAATATACACACATGTATATATATATATATATATATATATATATATATATATATATATATATATATATATATATATATATATATATATATATATATATATATATATATATATATATATATATATATATATATATATATATTATATATATATATATATATATATATATATATATATATATATATATATATATATATATATATATATATATATATATATATATATTATATATATATATATATATATATATATATAATATATATATATATATATATATATATATATATATATATATATATATATATATATATATATATATATATATATATATATATATATATATATATATATATATATATATATATATATATATATATATATATATATATATATATATATATATATATATATATATATATATATATATATATATATATATATATATATATATATATATATATATGTAATATACATATATAAATATATACATATATATATATATATATATATATATATATATATATATATATATATATATATATATATATATATATATATATATTATATATATATATATATACATATATATATATATATATATATATATATATATATATATATATATATATATATATATATATATATATATATATATATATATATATATATATATATATATATACATATATATATATATATATATATATATATACATATATATATATATATATATATATATATATATATATATATATATATATATATATATATATATATATATATATATATATATATATATATATATATATATATATATATATATATATATATATATATATATATATATATATATATATATATATATATATATACATATATATATATATATATATATATATATATATATATATATATATATATATATATATATACATATATATATATATACATATATATATATATATATATATATATTTATAGATAATACATATGTATATAAATATATGTATATATATAAAAAAATAAATAAGAAGAAATAAAGAAATAATTAAACAGATTTGTAACTAAAATTTTGAAAAATAAAAATAGGTTTTTTAATTGTTTAATCGTTTTTCGTAATTTATGAGATTCTTGGTGTGTTCTATTAGTTTGTGCATTTTAATCAATTATAAGTTTTTAAACATTAAATAAAATAATAATTTATATAATTAACATAATAATTTATCAATAATAAATGGACTAAAAGAACAGTTAAAGACATTTTTTTTTACTTAGAAATTGATGAATGCACTATTTCTATTAATTCTGTAAACATTTTGCTTGAATTCATTTAGTGACAACTACATTTAATCATTAGAGTAAAATATAAATTACGGATAAACTGTAAATATTTTCTGTAAAAGAAATACGCATGCAGCGTTTCTAATTACATTATCCTACTTTGGAAAAATGGAATATTGAATCA
>CM063505.1:67736248-67741248 GCA_032207245.1 Pardosa pseudoannulata | reverse complement strand
AATATTTTCTGTAAAATTCAGTGTACTAAATAAAGCAGATATTTACTTTAATTTGATACAACATTCTGTTTCTAATTCATATTTTTTTCTTTCAAAATTTGGCTTGCGGGTAGTTGAATTTAATTTCTCTCTTTAATTTCGCAAAATACTTTTTCAAATTAATAAATTAGAAACTTATTTTTTGTATCAAATTGAGGCTAGTTATCATTTTAATATGTGAAAGAATATATTAATAGAATTTTTTTGTTCTATGTTTTAGCATTCTTTTATTTCTACTATTTATATATCACTACTTATATTTCTTTTCTAATTTCTCTTCTTTAAAGATTTTGAACTTTTTAAAGATTGAAAATATTTTCTGTAAAATTCAGTTTACTAAATAAAGCAGATATTTATTTTAATTAGATATAACATTCAGTTTCTAATTCATAATTGTTTCTTTCAAAATTTGACTTGCGGATAGTTGAATTTAATTTCTTTTATTTAATGCACGATAATATTATTTAAAAAATTTACTACGTGAAATGAGAAAATTAAGTATTCTTTTAAAAGTTAGAGACTTTAAAAACCATGTAAAAATTTCGTTCTAAAGGACATTTTTTATGATAAATCGAATAAACGGAAACTAATGAAACGTTTAAATCTAGAAAGGAACTATGTCCCTTTAATCTATAAATGTTTTATTTTCCGGTTAAAAATTGCATCGGTGTTTTCGGAACTCTTTAGTAAATCATATCGGATGATCTAATTTTACCAATTTTAGGAAAGGTTTTTTAGAATCATTTGTCTTCCTTGAGCGCTACACGTGTTTTACTCTAAGTCACTTAATTCCGAAATCGATTTGGTCGGCGTTAGAAAGCGCTCTCTGTTTCTCCGCGTTGTTGCCAAGAGACGGTTCTAGACCAGCTGGGAACGGCGGAGAATGCGTGCAAACAGAATTTTTAAGGAAGAATATGCTGGATTCGGAGAAGACGGGATTCTTGTAAAATTGGAGGGAGACTGGAGGAAAATTCTTTCGTCATGTGGAATTTATGCAAATAGAAATGAATCAAACATAAACTATATTCTTTGTCTTTTTGGATCATTTACTGAATTAAAATTAAAAAAATAAATTTCACATTAATTGTCGAAAACCGAATCTACACTCATACGTAATGAGAAAAATAATTTATGTCACTAAAAATTGAGTTCAAACCAAGTCCCTGTAAATGTTTAATCACATGTCTCAAGGCTTTGAAAAACCAATATACACACACACACATATATATATATATATATATATATATATATATATATATATATTATAGATATATATGTGTGTATATAATGTATATCTATTTATGTTCATATATTTATTATATATATATATATATATATATATATATATATGATTTTACAAATGATTTTCTTATTCACTGATTTGTTTTAACTAGATATTTACTTTTAAATCAAATTTATTCGAAGCGATTCTTCAGAACTGGCATACCCAAAATTTAATTGAATATCAGAAAAAGGTAATCATTTATAAAGTTATAAATTTCATACAGACTTATGTGCTTAGTTTTCAAAATTATAAATCAAGTAGGCAACAAATGATGTGATTAAAAATTAGACATGTTTTTTATTTTACACTTACGTAAAATCCTTTTCGAAGGTTAACAAATTTGATTATGTTGGCTCAATTAACCATTAAAATCCTCTTAATGAATGTATGTTTCCAATAGTATTTGAAATCCTTGAATAAGTTATGCCATCTTCTGAACAAAGACGATGTATCGGTTTCATTAAGATAATTACACGAGAAGAGGGAGACATGCATAAATTTTCCCTTCCAAGTGCTTACGTACGAAATTACTCCAAGTTATTAGAATGTTAGCCTTAATACGTCGGCGGCGAAGGCTGTAATTAACGCTATCAGTTTAGAATTCCTTCTCCTGATGAAAAAAGGACCAATTTTTCGTATGATAGCGTTTACTATACTATAGTTTTTACCATTACCTACAAGCACCCTATACCTTCTCTCCAACCAGTTCCCTTGAACAGTACATAAATTTCATTATATCTCAATATATCAAGATACAGTGGTACCTAATTTTATAAAGTTTGAAAATTCGAATCCTACTGTACTGTTATCATGAATATTCATAGCTGTTCAGAATTAGGTAGGAATCAATAGGTCCTGTTCTCACTACTCCTCATGTAGCAAAAAAGTATGCCGTAGTGTTCTAAACCAAGCCAAACCTGTATCTATGAGTACCCTATGAGAACCTATAATTTTTTCAAGTTTCAAGTTACTACTCAATCAGTTTTAAGTAAGTAAGAGGCAAACATCTGAAATGTAAGCAATCTTAGTAACAAAAAAAAAAAAACGAATCTAGAAAAAAAAATTAAGGGAAAATGAAATTTTATAAATGTATATTTTTATTGTAATGTAGCTTGAAAAAACTTATAAAATCAGCTTATTTTTTTACATTATCTTTTATTAAGTTTTATTATGCTTATATACAATATTCATTCTCGATATATACATACTTCTTCTGTTAAAAACTCATAATACAAAAATTAGAGAAAATATGTATAGTTTATATTATTTTTGTTATTTTAAACAAGAAAAATTGATTTAACATCACTTAATTCAGCTTTTCTTAATTTTTATCTAATCCATCATAGTTACATACAGCTTTATTGATATGTAGAAAAATATGTTTAAAAACTTACATGTGAATAAGTAGTTCATCATTTGCTATCGTTTAATAAGATAAAACATCTTATAGTGCTGACCGATAAAAGTATCTTATAATTCTTATAATACTAATAATATTTTTTGGAGGGAGGGGGGAGGTTTCAGGCTAAAATCTGATAATTTCTTTAATTAGTAGAAAAACTTTCGCTATCATATGAAAAATTCTTCCTGTTTCATTAAGAAAAGTACTCGTAAATGGAAACTTTTGCTTTTTAAGGAATGCAAGTTGATCTCTGATAACACGTTTAAGTAAGTATTATAAAATTGAGGTACTAATGTATATGTTACAAAAAAAGAGGGTAACATAATTACAAAATAGATGTTCATTACAATAAATGATATAACTTTGTTCATTCAACCATTCCCATCGCATGATTTATTGAAAAATTTTAGCTCAATTCGAGATGAAAATTTAACGGAAAACTGATTACAAAATTTGCATGAGGCATATACTTACAGTTAAATTTAAAAGAGCTTAACATCCATATAACTTAATCCATATATTAAGTTATGGAATTCTAGATCATTAAAATAAACTATTTAGTATCTATCATCTTATTATTTAAATTCAAGAAGTTTCAGAACTGTCAATTGTAGTGCACATTAGACCGAATAAAAGTACATTAAATGATAAATTTTATCCTCATATTACAATTTTAAATTGCTATTGATGGTATTTTAAAAATCATTATTACTAAATTCGATTATCATTAAAATTATATCAAATTCGAATTTTTTCATCCCTGTTTTACTAACTGTTATCGAGAATTAAATCAAATATAAAGACACACAGATGGTCTACAAGTAAATGGTGTATCATTGAAGGTTAACAGCCTGTTGAAAAATATAAACTATTTTATACCCTTAAATTATGAACCTAATATGTATGATGAAGTATTACATATTTCTTTTCTCGTAATTTTTGTTTTCATACACTGTTAACAGTGAATAAAAGAAAAAATAACAAAAGAGTTAATGAAATTACTAAAATTAATAGAGTTTTAAATAAGTACCGAGTTATTTAAAATGAGTTATTTTTATCAAGATTAGGATACGGAAATGAATACCTGATACTAAATACTTGTAATATGAAAGTACATTTAAAGTGTTAATCAACAGATTCTTGTGACTATTTCTTTCAAATACTTAAAATTGAATTATTGTTAGAAACTGACAGTTCACATTTAGACGATTGTTCAAATTATGCATTTAACATTGTAAATTACGTATTGTTCTTTGAACAAGGTCGGAAACATGTAATCTCAAAACTTCCCCTTAATGAAGTTCTTTTTTCTTTGCAAATTAACATTTTTATAGTTCAAGACCTCGACTGTGAGAGTGCCTTGTATATTCCATTTAGGGGACTTACATATGTATGAAAGGAGGGAAATTTGAATCACTTCTCCTCTGCATTCTATAAAATGGAGTTTCGATTCTTTATTCTGTGTTCTTTTATATTTTCGAATAATTGAGAAGTAATAAAAGCAAAAAATGTTCTTGATTTGCTCCTTTATTTAATATTATAATCTTAATAGAATAACATAACTTCGAATACTTCATAAACAAACTCAGTTTATGAAACGAAATCGGGTATTATTTTCAGATATGTGCAGATGTGACGAGTAGTCTTATCTGCTCAGATCCGTAAGCGTATTGTGATTATACGTGTAACAATTGTAATGTTTTTGTTATGGCCAAAAGCAACAAATATAGAAACTTAATTTTTATTTGTTATTTTTAAAATATCTCTATATAATCCAATCTAAACGTAGTCTAGAGTTTATATCCAGAGCACTACACTTCTTCCCCTGTTTCGTGAGATATAGGAAGTCATCATTCCACAATTACTATGAACGTAGAGTTTGGTACAATGTTCTAAACTGTATGTTCTCCATACTGCGAGATATTTCTGTTCACGTCTTCCTGAAACCAACCAGATTAACATAAAATATATGTAATTTGCAACATTATGTATTAACGAATCAATAAATATACGGAATAAATATTATTAAGCAATCTATAATGTTTCTTACTTATGATTAAAAATATACGAAACCTTATACACATAAATATGTTTTTAATACTCAATTTGATGATTTCATAGTTGATAGTAATTGTATCATTTATTTTAAATCTTTACCACCACTTGAAACAGAATACATTTGATAACATTTTGCACTCTTACTGGAACTTTATATGAAACTTTTCCGACTCTTAATATATATTATCGGAGCATGTGAATAATCCAATACAAAAT
>CM063505.1:67721248-67731248 GCA_032207245.1 Pardosa pseudoannulata | reverse complement strand
TAGAAATAGAATGTAGAACTAATTGCTGATTTTATTTTGAGTTTTTGCAGTTTTAAATAATGTTATAGATTAATTTTCTCCTTATAAATTTCTGGTTTGAAGTACGGCTGCAAGCAATAAGAATCTGTTCCTATATTTATGTAAAGTATTATTTTCTCAAAGGTTTATTTAATTTTAATATCCTGATTCCATAAATAGAAATAAAATGTAGATTTAATTACTGATTTTATTTCCGAGATTTTGCAGTTTTAAATAATGTTATAAATTAATTTTATCCATATAATCTTCTAGTCTGAAGTATGGCTGCAAGCAATAACAATCTGTTCCTATATTTATGTAAAGTATTATTTTCTCAAAAGTTTATTACATTTTAATATCCTGATTCCATAAATAGAAATAAAATGTACATCTAATTACTGATTTTATTTCCGAGTTTTTGCAGTTTTAAATAATGTTATAAATTAATTTTTTCCTTATAAATTTCTGGTCTGAATTATGGCTGCAATCAATAAGTATCTGTTCCTATATTATGTAAAGTATCATTTTCTCAAAAGTTTATTACATTTTAATATCTTGATTCCATAAATAGAAATAAAATATAGAACTAATTACTGATTTTATTTTCGAGTTTTTGCAGTTTTAAATAATGTTATAGATTATTTTTCTCCTTATTAACTTTTGGTTTCAAGTATGGCTGCAAGCAATAAGAATCTGTTCTATATGTATGTAAAATATTATTTTCTCAAAGTTGTGTTTAATTTTAATATCCTGATTCCATAAATAGAAATAAAATGTAGATCTAATTACTGGTTTTATTTCCGAGTTTTTGCAGTGTTAAATAATGTTATAAATTATTTTTTTACATATAAACTTCTAGTGGGAAGTATGGCTGCAAGTAATATGTATCTGTTCCTATATCTATGTAAAGTATCGTTTTCTAAGGATTATTACATTTAAATATCCTGATTTCACAAATAGAAATAAAATGTAGAAACAATTTCTGATTTTATTTCAAGTTTTTGCAGTTTTAAATAATGTTATAGATTAATTTTCTCCTTATAAATTTCTGGTTTGAAGTATTGCTGCAAGCAATAAGAATCTGTTCCTATATTTATGTAAAGTATTATTTTCTCAAAGGTTTATTTAATTTTAATATCCTGATTCCATATATAGAAATAAAATGTAGAAATAATTACTGATTTTATTTCCGAGTTTTTGCAGTTTTAAATAATGTTATAAATTAATTTTGTCCAAATAAACTTCTAGTTTGAATTATGGCTGCTAGCAATAAGAATCCGTTCCTATATTTATGTAAAGTATCATTTTATCAATTGTTTATTACATTTTAATATCCTGATTCTATAAATAGAAATAAAATATAGAACTAATTAAGGATTTTATTTCGGAGTTTTTGCAGTTTTAAACAATGTTATAAATTAATTTTGTCCGTATAAACTTCTGGTCTGAAATATGGCTGCAAACAATAAGAATCTATTTCTGTATTTATGTAAAGTATCATTTTCTCAAAGGTTTATTATATTTTAATATCCTGATTCCACAAATAGAAATAAAATATAGAACTGATTACTGATTTTATTTCCGAGCTTTTGCAGTTGTAAATAATAGTATAAATTATTTTTTATCCTTATAAACTTCTGGTCTCTAAATGAGTACTTTATCAAGAAACATTAAACTTTCCTGACTTAAAATTAGAGATTTATCGATGTTTTCTTATCTTTCAAAAACAGATAATATATATTAAAATGAAATGCATATAATGCAGTAATGCAGTTGAAATAAACATCACTAATAATGATACATAGTAAACGATAGACAGAAGTATTAGGAATTTGTTCAAATGCGGTGTTTGGTTGACTTTCGTGGTACATTTATTGAGGAATTTATTTTTAGAAATTCGTCATTGGAGCTTCAAAAGTCATGTATTTTATAGTATTTTTATCTTTCATTTTTAAAAGTGATAATGAGGTTTAATACCCTGTTTACACATATGGTATTTAAATATTTAGAACAATACCTTTTCATCTTATCTATTTTTTTTACTATATTTAAATACATTTAAGAATCCATATCTATATAAAAAAGAAACTTTATAGGAACTGCACAAAGAATAAAACTAATAAATATATTAGGTAATTAAATATATATCCCATTTAACCTCCTTTTATTCAGTAAGAGCCCTGTCCCTCGTTTATCTCTTTATTTTCTTTACATCCTTTTTCTCCATTTTTACATCTTCCGCTTCTATACCCCTTCTTTCTTTTATTCTAATGCCCCCTCTCCCTTTCCATCCCCCAAAAAGTTGTGATGACATTCCGTTTTTCGTTCGACACATAATTACTCGCCGGCCTTGGACTCTCAAAATCCACGAATTTTTCATCACAATGCCTTTTCCCAGTTATTGTCGAAAACTCCTCCACCTTCTCTCCTCTCTACCGTGTTAATAACTTTGGAGTAGAAAGAGGGAGGGATTCGCAAAAGGGGAGGGGGAGCCGGAATCCCTTATAAATCGCCTGTTGAGTATGAAGGCCTATCACTATTTTTTTCTGGCGCCGTCAGAGAGCAGAAGGAAGTCTTTTCCACTGCCAAGCACGCAAGGGCGCCAAAAGAGTGTTTGGGTGGTAGATTCATAAAAGAAGACGAGAGAGGGCGAGAGATATGAGAGGCGTTATTAGAGGGAGTTTTAGATATCGGCCGTGTGTCTTAGCGAATGTGGTTTGCAAGCTAGACAAAGTGTCAACACTGTGCATCAGTGCTTGCATAAGTGCCGCATCGAATAAACTTGCTGTTTTCCTTACAAACTTAATTTTTCAAGTTTAGAAGAAAACGCTTTCTCGAAAGTGGCTTGTGATAAAATAAAATTACTTGTTGAACTCTGCCGAGAAACTTTGATACTCCTCTCGAGTTTGGAGATGCAAGACATAAAAATAAATATTTTACTGCCTTGGGATTTCAATATCAGCAGCAAATATGTAGTTTGTTTTCCATGACAGCGTGACTTATAAGAGATGTTATTTCAGGTAATTTAAATACTGTCCCGTGTATCTTAAGAAATGTGGTTTGCATTCAGAAAAGTTTTTACAGCAAGTATCATGTGCGCATGAAATAAACAACTTTCCACGGGGATCTATTTTTTTTTTCAAAATCAGTATCAACTCGCTTTCTCCAAAGGGAATTGTGCTAAAAAGTTACTTATTGAATTCTTTCGAAAAACTCTGCTCCACTTGTCTTTGAAATACGTATACAAAGCAAAAAAAGTGTATTTTACTATCCTATGCTTTCACAATATCAGCCAGTAAATATGGAGCTTGCTATCTTATTCAAAGACTTGCTGATCAAAAAAGCGTTTCGACATTTATTCTTCCTAAATCTCGGGTTGTTTTACACAGCTGAGAAGGACTACTGCTTGATATTTTTCTTAGTATTTTCTTTCATTTTGCACGGTTAATCGAAAAATCTACTGGTGATTAATAGTTTTCAACAATCTGATGTATTTTATGTACAATAGTACTGTGCCACAAACTTTATCTTCACAGGCAATTTGCGGAAACTTATGTTCAAACACAAACTATATGTAATTCGTTAAAAAGAAGTTTTTCAAATATGAATTGCACAAAGAACCAAAATGAATAGAATGTTTATATACATATATTTATCATTTCTTTACAGTATAATACAATTATACTGTAGTTGAAGCAATATAATTAATATGCCTCGAGAATCTAATGGTTAGTGAATTACAAATTTTTCCATGTCAGCATTCATATGACTTCTTTCTCGATGAATAGATGGAGGGATCCTGATAAGAAAAAGTATAGTAAGAAATTTTATGACTTCATCACTGTGCAGGACACACCATGTTTACGCAGGTGGATATTGTTCTATAAAAATTAAAGAATCGTGAAAGGAAAATGAGCTTCATTCTTAGCAAATTTTATACAGCAAATTCAATTTTAACTCAATATTAAACTAAAGAAAGTGAAAGGTCGAAGGAAATAAATGGAATTTCTAATTATAAATATTCTCGGTCAAAATATATAATTGTTAGAACAAAAAGATTTTGCAAAATTAGGTTTCTTCTGTTAATAAAAGGTTTTATGAGATAATAAATATGTGATTCATAGGACATAGAACAATGGTGATCCATTTATCACATTGCTTTAATATTTATTTCAAAGCCTTATTCTTAATCTTTATTTAATCTAGAATGAAGACATCTTTTATATATTTGGTAACATCAATGACAATTTTACCAGTTTAGACGAAATTTAAATTTTAAACAGTAGATAAGTTGTACATTTTTACTACCCAAAATATACAAATATTCATTAATTTTCTACTTATCCCCTCTTACATTACAGGATTACATAAGAAAGAAAAATTTAGCTCACTAACTTCCATTTATTTTGTAATGAACAGTATATGCTATGGTAAAAAATGTCTACTGGATTATATAGAATTATCCTCAGAGGTAAGAAAAAATTGCGGAAAAGAATAAGTAATTGCAATTGCAAAATGAATTAAATGTTAAATTATAATTCATTTAAAACTGATCATTAAAAATATTACTCTGAAAAGTCTTAAGCATTCGCGTTACTAAAAAATAAGAAAAGAGAAAAAATTATATGATAAAAGGATTTAAAATAACCATTATTATATGAATGTTAATTGTATCAATGTCATCTTATTTATATATTGAGTTAAAGTATTAAATTTTATGTGAAGAATTGTTATGATATAAATATAAATTTTGTTATATCTTTTAAAGTCATATCATTATATTTTTTTATATATTTTGAACATGTAATACATAAACATTTAAAAAAATCTTGAGTGCAAATTTATCTTCCAGTGTAAACAGGTAAAAGAAATTGGTTGAACTTTTAAAATACTTTTAAGAAAAATCTATTAAAAATCATTGAATGAAATGGAAGTAAATTTTAAGTATAATTATACAAATATTTATACTTATAAAGTAATAAAATAAGTAACAAATTTATTTTCATTATCATTATTGGCAATTTTATAAATCTTAAGTTTGTTTTAAATATTTGAAATATATTTCTAACTTTAAATCACAATTTCTAAAAATTTATTCGTGATACATTATTTTTATAGGAGGATTTAAAGTTTATTTTTATCCTAATAAAATTCCCTAAATACAAACCAGAAAAGTTTTAATAAATTTTAGGATAAGGGTTTTACGATTAATCCCATAGCTCTACAAATTTTAAAGCCGTAAGTATGATCCTCTTTTAAATTTATCTACAGCATTCAGACTAATTTCAAAATATTGCTTTTATTTTTAATACTTATCAATAAACATATCTATTGATCGTAAAATTAAAGATTAATTCTATATCTATGCGTAATGCGCTAAGCTTTAGGAAAAAAATAAATTTAATGTAATTGGTTCAAAATTTTAATTAATTTTTTATGAATAGCACTCTAAGAAACACGTTCTGACATTTAAAATGTTTGGAAGTGGTAAGAAATCATTTTTTACTTCATCAAAATCAGCGACAGATTTCACACACGAAATACAAAATTTGAGTTACGACGTAGTAGTGGACAAATACAAAAGAGACTCATGCAAGAGCGACTCGCATTTCGAGTCCCATGAACCCCAAGCGTATTTCAAATGTCCTCCTAGGAATATCTGTGTGAATGGATCGAAAAGGGATAACACTGACAGCAGTGATGTCTTTCTTAAGAGGTTAAGTAAATTTATGATATCGAAAAGCGCTTCCAGCGGCATGCTGAGTGATGCCAGGCCAGAGGACAGCAACAAGGATTCTAAAGTAAACTTGAGATCCTCTGTTGAACCACCAGTGCTGATTTTGTGTTTAGACGAAGGTGATGAAGAGGATGAAGTGAATGACACATTTCAGGTGTTTGATAGTTCTCTGGAGTGTAGATCGACGGCGAATTTGGATCCGTTTTCTTTCGCCGCCGGGGGAAGTCATCCCAAGGGGGTTTTGGTCCAGTCCGGCAACGCCAGAAACAAACCACGTAAGAGCGTGCTCTTAGAATTCAACGAAGATACTTTAAGCATAAGAGACGATTTGAAAACCGCCTTCTCAGAGACTAGGAAGAAGTCGAGCAGGCACAATAGTATCGTCCCACAGGTAAGTGCCAGTTCTTTTCTTAGCATTTCGTTGAATCCTTATTAAGAGGTCTCATATCTTCTAAAAGTATACTGGGGAATGCTAAAAGTGCATAAAACTTATAATGCTTAATAAAATTATATAAAAAATATGAAACAGTTAATACTTTTTAGACTTTTCTATAAAATCACTAGATAATAAGACTTAATTGATTATGATAGGAAATCTAAAACAAACTATAAGGCGATTTCACGCAGTAGAGCAAATTCTCAAATTAGGACAATTCTGACTTTAGTTTCAAACGGAAGGGCAGTTTATTGTTTGTCTATTGGCTGTTGTACACGTGAAAATGAATGGGAAGGGCATTATAGTAGTTCGTGACTTTGCGACAAATTGCCTTATACTGCAGAGTAGAGAAAAAATGATATATTATGACAAAAAAATTACTTAATCAGGAATACTCGTATTAATCAAAATTAAATACCTATTAAAACTAAAATTCACTGTTAAATTGATTTTTAGTTAAGTAAAATCACTAGATAATAAGACTTAATTCATTAAAATGGAAAATCTAAAACAAACTATACTGCAGAGTAGTGAAAAAAAATGATATAATAAAAAATGATATAAATGATAAAATGATATATTTGACAAAAAATTACTTTATCAGGAATATCCATATTAATCAAAATTAAATATCTATCAAACCTTAAATTCAGTATTAAATTGATTTTTAGTTCAGTAAAATCATTAGATAATAAGACTTTACTGATTATAATCGAAAATCTAAAACAAACTATACTGCTGTGCACTGAAAAGGAAATGCTATATTATAATAAAAAATCACTTAATTAGAAATACCCGTATTAATCAAAACTAAATATCTGTCAAAACTATAATTCAGTATTAATTTGATTTTTAGTTAAGTAAAATCACTAGATAATAAGACTTAATTAATTATAATAGAAATTCTACAACAAACTATACTGCAGAGTAATGAAAAATGCTATATTATTACAAAAAAAATTATTTAATCAGGAATATCAGTATTAATCAAAACTAAATATCTATCAAAACTAAAATTCAGTATTAAATTGATTTTTACGTAAGTAAAATCACTAGATAATAAGACTTAATTCATTATAATAGATAATCTAAATTAAATTATACTACAGAGTAGTGAAAAAAAAATGCTACATTATGAGAAAAAATTACTTAATCATTAATACCCGTATTAATCAAAACTAAATTTCAGTATTAAATTGATTTTTAGTTAAGTAAAATCTCTAGATAATAAGACTTAATTTATTATAATAAAACATCTAAAATAAACTATACTGCAGAGCAGTGAAAAAAATGCTATATTAAGAGAAAAAAAAATTACTTTATCAGGAATATCAGTATTAATCAAAACTAAATATCTCTCAAAACTGAAATTCATTATTAAATTGATTTTTAGTTTAGAAAAATCACTAGATAATAAAACTAAACTAATTATAATCTAAAATCTAAAAAAACTATATTGCAGTGTAGTGAAAAGAAAATGCTATATTATGACAAAAAAATTACTTAATCGGGAATACCCGTATTAACCAAAACTAAATAACTATCAAAATTAAAATTTAGTATTAAATTGATTTTTAGTTTAGTAAAATCATTAGATAATAAAACTTAATTCATTATAATGAAAATCTAAAATAAACTATACTGCAGAGTAGTGAAAAAAATGCTATATTATGACAAAAAAGTACTTAACCAGAAGTACACCTGTTAATCAAAACTAAATATCTATTAAAACTAAAGTTCAGTATTAAATTGATTTTTAGTTCAATAAAATCACTAGATAATAAGACTTAATTGATTATAATAGAAAATCTAAAACAAACTATACTGCAGTGTAGTGAAAAAAAATTTCTATATTATGACAAAAAATTACTTATTCAGGAATATCCGTATTAATCAGAATTAAATATCTATCAAAACCAAAATTCAGCAGTAAATTGATTTTTAATTTAGTAAAATTTTGATATAAAGAAGTTCAAATGCTCATACAAATTTGAAGGAAAGCAGAAGTAGAATGAAGTTGAAACTAATTAGTTATTACAAATAGATTTAATATTTAAGAAGTCCTCAACCAAATTGAACCAAGCTTTTTTTTCCAAAAGAAAATTTTTTTTCTCGAGGTTAATAAAACATTAATTCACATGAATGCATATACACATGTTAGAAAATATTGTATGTTTGAAACACTTTTAAAGTTCAGTTAAATTTACAAGATTTAATAAACTTTCGGGTACTTTAAGGTATTACTGTAATTCCTGCATTTCTTTCTTTAGTATTAATCTACAAGAAAAAGAAATTCTGGTCTTCTCGCTTTTTAAGAATTTTTTTTACAAAATTATACCACGTGTTTTAATAATAAATTCTCTTGGATATATTTTTTTACAATTTATAACACATAAATGTTTTTAATTGCACTTGAAAAATTCTATACCAAAATTGCACACAAATAATTAAAAATTAAATATATATTTTCTGTTGTGTATTAAAAAAAGGAAAGATATTACCTTAAAGAATTTCCTGTTCTGTTATGTGGTATAATGTTTTAATGGGTCATACAGCTCTTAAAACCGAAAAAAATGTTTAAAAAGTATCATTTTCGACTTATCATACCTTTAAATCTACATATTTTACAAACATAATAGTTTTTACATAGTTAGAAGAAATTATAAGTTTTACATATATATCTCATTCATTTTTATATCACAAAAAATATTTTTCTTGCGAAGTTTTAAATAAGAGACACGTTGTTGTCAACAAATTTGATATCTAGGTTAACGAGCATGATTACTAAAAATATAATTAAGTTTAAGACAAACTTATTGTTTTAAAATGTACTACAATATCTCAAAATAAATTTGAACCTATACTTTTATATATAATACATATATATAATTAAAAAATATTTTTAAAAAGTGAATTTTTTTCCTTAAAAATTAAAGGATCAGAATCGGAAAAGAAAAAATATTTTGGGAAATAAACAAGAAAATTTAAGTTCAATTGGATGAAAATTATATTCTATTCAAAATGTAAAAATTTCATGAAAAAATATTAAAAACTTTAGAGATAACATGCACGTTTCATGAAATAAACACAATTTGAGAAAAATCAAGTTAAAGTTCTATAAGTTCAAATTTGTTTGCATGTTACATGAAATAAACATAATTTGAGAAAATCAAGTATAACTTCTGCAACTTTAAATTTGTTTACAATAAACTTCTGATACGTTTTTATTTATAACTCCTCTCAGTATTGAAATTATTTTAAGCGTATTTTTTTTAAAATATTCAGAACTGAATTTCGTTTCACAAATTTTTTTCTGAAGAATCCAATTTTTTGTCTATTTAACAGTAGTATAACCCCTGAAAAAATCTTTAAAATATGAGCATTTAAACAAGACGAAATTGCAGTAATAAGCCCACCTTAAGACTTAATTTCATTAATGTTTTCAAAGGGCTTGGTTTACTTTGATTTTGAAACAATTATTTGATTATCTAATTTATATTAATTTATTCTATAGATAACATAACTATATCCACACAGTAAATAATTAGTCTAATCTGTTAAATATTTTTTAAATGTTACGGATATTTACATCTAAAAATTGAAATTTTTGTTTATTAATAGTTCTACAATTTTACTGTAATCTATCAAATTAATAATTTTATAATTTTATAAAATTTTAAAAATTTTAAAAATGCTTTACAATTTTCCGTATAATTTTGTTAAGCATTCTAAAACTCATCTTATGCACAGAGATCAAGGCATGCACCAAAAATGTTTTAGAAGATTAAGACCGTCTTAAAATCCCTTTC
>CM063505.1:67701248-67713748 GCA_032207245.1 Pardosa pseudoannulata | reverse complement strand
ACCACATGGTTTGGAACTATCGGGGGCATTCAATCAGCCCCATCGCTGATTACTGATCACTGTATCACTGAGTATCGGTAGATTTTAGAGGAGTATGAAGATAAACAAATTATTGATCGTGTACCATATAATACTCAACCACGGAATAAACCATTTTTACCTGCTTGATAGGGTACTTTAAAATTCTGGAAAATTAAAAATTTTACTGATCCCGTTATATGACGAGCTATATGCTAGTAAATAACACCGTAGATTTGAATAGAAAACATATAATATTGGAAATTTCATAATAGACAGAACACAAACAGAACGTAATAGAAACACAAAAAATATATGACTGACGATAAGTAAGTAATAAAATGGATGAAATGATAAATACAATACAATAAATTCAACATAACGCAATAATATGTACACAATTAAAAAGATATACTCATATACACAAGATACAAGAGAATATGATACGATGATACAAGGCAATATGACAATTATCTCTTGTACCATTGTGTCTTTTACACACAATGATGCAAAAGAATATGACACAATGATATTTGTGTATTTTTAAACTTACTTAGATAGAAAAAAGTCTTTGAAATTCATGATCAGCATTTGCAGCTGACTCATTATTGTCTAGCAATTTTTTGCGTACACTTAAAAAAATAGTTTGTAGAATTATTATGCAGAATTGTCTCGAAAGAATATTTTATTTTTCATTAACGTAGATGGCAGGCAGTCCTATAAACATTTAACATTAACCTACGTTTATGTAATTATTTATATTTTTCTCATTTGTATTGAGTATCGAGTATTTCATTTTGTGGGTATCAAACATTAAATTTTAATTTAAGAATAAATTTTCTTTCTTTCCCTAACGGTATGCATCTTTGAATTTTTAAAATTTGAGATACAAAATGTACCCGAATGGAAATAAACAAAAAGCTTTAAAATACTTGAACTGAGTAATTTATTAATTTTAGGAAATGGGGGGACAATATTTAAGAAAACTTAATTTTAGGCTTTAGGATATTATTTATAAAATTTAGATATTTAATGATAATATAGGTTTTAGAATATTCAGGTTTTTTAATCTATATTTTAAACGATTAAATATTCGCGTTTGCTCTTTCATTAATTTATTCTTTTCAAACAGTTTAACGTTGTAAATATATTTTTAATTTAAATAGAAATTACTCTGTTAAGTTATCTTAGTACTATATATTTTCAAAATATTTTTTTTATTTCTAATGGCAAAGAAGGTTACAATTATAAAAATAACAACTGTGAAACAACTGTACAAGTAACTGTACAAAAGTAACATTGACCTAAGTCATTACCTCAGGCGTTCTCTGGCTCTCCAATACAGATTTTCAAAATATCCTATAGCCAGTTTTTAATTTTATGAATTTGATAAGAAGATTTTATGAAAGTGACTTGGGATTTTAAATAAGTTTTACTCAAGTATTGATTTCATTTATTAAATATTAAAAATATAAATTAATTAAAGTATATTACTCGGTTAAAACTAATATAAGAAAAGGAACCTATTGTGAAAGATGTATAGAGCAAAGTTTGTACAATTAGAGTAAAAAGATTTGTTGATAAATAGATTAATATATAAAAAAGGTCTTTAAAAATATGTAAATGGGCAGATTTTATGTAATAATATATTCACACGTAAATGTACGCAACTATACGTGCAGTACAACTACCGTAATTGTTAGTTGAGCTCTATACTGAATTTGTTATATAAAGTGAATGAAGTTGAGTCAGGTTTGAGTAAAGTTTAAGAGCATGATTTCGGAAAAATTCTCTTGTTATTCGGAAGGGAAAAACAGAGAAACTAATAATATGAGGCACGCTAGCACAAAATGGTACCAGATGCTTAGATCACGCAATAATTTATCTTGACCATATGTTAGATATGTCTGCAACGTGAGGGAAGTATTAATACATTTATAGTATGTCTTAATTCGTTTAGTGGCAAATAATTCATATTTCTCCATACGGCAATGATTAGTTCATGAAAAAGGTAGAAAATTGTATCGATCATCAATAAATGGTCAAAGCATCTACAAAATAGCATTTCTGTGTTTAATCTCTATATCTGAAGGGTAATTGTTAACGACTGGCATCTGTTTTAAACAAAAGAACTGTACAGTGGATAGTGGATGTTATAAAGCATTTTCTAAATTATTAATTTAAATTATGACACTGATGTATACAGTATGTATCAAGCGTTTTATCTTATTCAACATTTTAAATTAGATTTTTAAAATTTCATTCTGAAATACACTTACTACTTAATTTCTTTACAGTTTTCTATTAGTTTTATTAAGCATTCCTAATATATATTAAAACATATCTGCTTATCTATTGTGTAAATTTAAATTTCGTTTAAATTATTAAAATCAATTATAGATTAAAAGTTCGAATTTTTCAGGAAAATTCATCTTATATAAACTGATTTCCTGTACAACACATTTGAAAATATTGCCGCATAAAGCTACTTTAGCCAACGTGCTCAGTGGCCGAATGGTGAAAGCACGAGATCTAGATCCAAAGTTTGTGGGTTCGATACAGTGGACATCATTTTGTTGATTGGTTGAACAAGTATAATATATGAACTATTGTCCCAAAGATTCGAATGAACACACCGTTTAACACCGTTTACAGATGAATTTATTGAGCTAATAGAAAACGGTGTTTACAGTTTTCTATTAGTTTTATTAAACATTCCTAATATATATTTAAACAAAACTGCTTATCTATTGTGTAAGTTTCAATTTCATTTAAATTATTAAAATCAATTATAGATTAAAAGTTCGAATTTTTCAGGAAAATTCCTCTTATATAAACTGATTTCCTGTACAACACATTTGAAAATATTGCCACACAAAGAAAAATTGCCAACGTCCTCAGTGGCCGAATGGTAAAAGAACGAGATCCAGACCCAAAGTGTGTGGGTTTGGTGCAGTGGACGTCATTTTTTTGATTGGTTGAACAGGCATAACATACGAAACATTGTCACGAAGGTTCGAATGAACACACCGTTTAACCCAGAGGCGGGCCGGATCCGCTCATTTTGCTTACTTTATCCGGCCCGATGAAAAATCCTGCATGCAATTTTTTTAATCTCTTATATTCTATTTTGTTGAAATCAACAGTATTTGTATGCTTAGTGTACATATAAATAATGAAAAATATATAAATAATAAAGTGTATCATAATTTGATCAGATGTAACCATATCCCTACTTTAATGTATGCAACATACATACTCTCATAAAACATGTGGTCGGCTTCCTACACAGATTTAAACGCGCACTATTCTCACTCTTCGATGGACGACAGACCGCAGTAAGCGTACTGTTTACTTTGATTTAGCACTAGTCGCATACTCGTCATTTCTTTTGAGACTAATGTTTGTTATCTTTCAACTATATTAATAAATTGAAAAAGTGGACTTTTTGTAGGTAAAATTTTAAAACATTGGTTTTATTTGTTCGCATATACACCTAAGTAAGAAAATTTATTATTACTATTATCTTTCATGAACTGTCAAATTTCTTTGTCCAAATGCTTTAAAATGATACTTATAGTGTTTTTGTCAAAAACATATCTTAGGCAGGGAAAAAACTCCACCCAAAACATTCGCGAGTGCACGGCGTACGCGGTATAGTTCTCCGGCCCGGAAGACATTTTGAAAATTTCATTTTGGCCCGCTCTTAAAAGTTGCCCACCCCTGGTTGAACCTAACAGACGAATTTATTGAAGCTAAGTAGCAACTAATAGAAAACGGTGTTTACAGTTTTCTATTAGTTTTATTAAACATTCCTAATATATATTTAAACAAAACTGCTTATCTATTGTGTAAGTTTCAATTTCATTTAAATTATTAAAATCAATTATAGATTAAAAGTTCGAATTTTTCAGGAAAATTCATCCTATATAAACTGATTTCCTGTACAACACATTTGAAAATATTGCCGCATAAAGCTACTTTTGCCAATGTACTCAGTGGCCGAATGATGAAAGCACGAGATCCAGATCCAAGGTTTGTGGGTTCGATACAGTGGACATCATTTTGTTGATTGGTTGAACAGGTATAATATATGAAGTATTGTCCCAAAGATTTGAATGAACACACCGTTTAACACCGTTTACAGATCAATTTATTGAGCTTATAGAAAACGGTGTTTACAGTTTTCTATTAGTTTTATTAAAGATTCCTAATATATATTTAAACAAAACTGCTTATCTATTGTGTAAGTTTCAATTTCATTTAAATTATTAAAATCAATTATAGATTAAAAGTTCGAATTTTTCAGGAAAATTCATCTTATATAAACTTATTTCCTATACAACACATTTGAAAATATTGACTCATAGAGCAACTTTGCCAGCGAGTTCAGTGGCTGAATGGTCAAAGACAAGAGATCCAGACCAAAAATTTGTGGGTTCGATGCTCGCCATCGCAATTGATCCAAAGGTTCTGTTTTTAATTAGAAAATATTATTTATTGTTGCCTTATGTTCTATAACATTCTAGATCTTTCTTTATTATGTAAATTTGTTATTTCTCGAATATTCTGTTCGGGTATAAAAGCTAATACCCACTAGCTATAGGCAACTTCCCTATCTTGCAAGTTGCTACTTAGCTTCAATAAATTCGTCTGTTAGGTTAAACGGTGTGTTCATTCGAATCTTCGTGACAATATTTCATATATTTCCCTTTATAGAAAGCTATCTTAAGACCAAGAAAATAACGTAGTATTTTTATGACGTTGGATATGTGCTGTGAGTTTGAGAATGAAAGTTAAATAGACTAATAAAACATGCAGCAGTGTAATTATCATATTATAGGACATTGCTTTAGCTCAGCGTTTAGTAGGTGCTATAAATTGCCAAACGTAGGAGAAAGTAGACCAAACTATGAAAATTGCCAAGTTATTTTAAAAGTCTCATCCAAACAGTTCAATTATTTTTCAGCATCTAGATTTTATTTCAGTACAGAGCACAAACTACTACTGGACAAGTAAATACACTAAACAATTCTATCAATTCAATTATCTATCTAAATTCCGAAGAACCTAGCTTTCATGTTCGGAGTCTACCATTACCTCCGACGTTCTCTCTAATACCACTTACATTCTTTATAGGCCGAACGATAGCCGAATGGTTAGGTTGCTGGCCTTTGGAACAGGAGTTTGTGGGTTCGAATCCCACTATGGCATGAATGTGCGTATCCGTTCAGAATCGGCTTTAAACAGTAGATCCCGATCTCGTTAGCCTTCCTTCTGCACAAAGTAGATCGTAGCACTCCAAAGCCAAAACCTTTGTTATAGATGGCGCTCTTTCAGCAATTACGATTACTTACCTGTCCCTTATAAACATGTTCCAAAATCTGAATGATTTACCAATATTTCACGATAACAACAATGATACATTAAAAGAATCGCAAGTTAATTGTTTTTTCCCTTTCAAACATAATTGCACTCTCTGGAATTGGGCTAATTTATACACCACAATGTGGAATTAACATTTAAAAAGATTTTTTAACTACTTATTACTAAAATTTTTATATATCACATACATGTTCATGTTTATTTTATTATTAAAGCATCAGTGACACTTATACCATTCATGACAGCGTTTTTACCCAATCTGTTTTGCCCTACAAACTTTAAAGTTGTCTTCCAATAATCAATTATCATTGAAATATAATGACGTTGAATTCTCCTATTAAACAAAAATATACTTCTAATAATATAAAGGAGCCAAAATATAAATCCAAAATAAATCTAAGCGAAACGAAAATGTTTGTTGTAGAATCGCATTCAAACAAGTGTTGCAATTTTTATAAACCTCAAATCAATAGCCATCTCATTCTGATAATTTAATTAATTATTAATAAATGGGTTTAATTTTGAAAAATATCATATAAATGCAGTGTAAGTTTTGAAACCTAGATGAATTTGTCAATCATAGTCATTACTAAACTTATAGCGGAATAATTTATCAAGTGCTGCCATCTGTAGGAATAAAGCTTAACTATTCTATGAAAAATAAATTAAATTAAAATCATCGGTATAAATTGATTATTTACCGCATAGGTTTCACAACAAATATGCACTTATATTTCGCCAGTTTTATTTGAAATGTTTCTTAAATGGAATTATTAATATCTTCATGTAGCTTGCAGTAAAACTGAAATTTTATGAAATATAATTTGCCTTCTATTACTCGGTAAATTTCAAATTGATGTAATATAAATCGGGTTTTATCAAATATAATATCTGTTGCGAGCGAAAGAGTTTTAAAAAGAAATATAAGAGATTGGATTCTTTTTACATTTTTAGCGTCCCTTAGTTTGATTGGAGTTCGTTTCGAATTTCATATATCATTTCTTACAGAGTTCTCTTTTTGTATTTTTTAACAAATAAAAATAATTTATATTGATTACGCAACAAGCTGTGACAATTTCCGAAACCTGTTCATAAAAATTGAGCATTCCAAATTACTTCTAAATTTACTTCTGTTAATTCAAACATACCGTGGAGGTTTGTGGTTTATTTAAATTTAAATTCACAAAACATATTTTGAAAGTTAAATATACAGATGCTATGTAACTTGAAATTTAAAATACATTTAAGTTTACGACTCTTTTATTTTACGTCCACAAAATAATAAGAAATATTTATCTTCTATTTCATATGAAAGCATTACTTTCGAATTTACATACTTTGGTAATTTTTTATTGATGAATATATTTCATTTTAAAGTAAGTCTTGATATGACACAATTAAATAATTTCTTTTAAACGTAGACCCTTATTAAATAAGAAGAATTAATGTTGAATTTTAATCGCTGCATTAAAGCTCACGAAGCAATATTTATTTATTAAAATTTGAATTAGGTGAAATTATAAAGGCTATAGTAAAGTGAATCTCCACACACACATATATGTGTATGTGTGTACATATATATGACAGGTCTAGGACAAGTTAACGAAACGATGATGTTTTAATAATGTCTTTATTCATGATTATTACACAGATTAACGGTCAATCATGAAACAAGGCGGCGAGTGTCCAGCGCCCACCCTCTATCAAAGAAGCTACAATTGGCCAAGGTTCCTACAACAACTTTTTCTGAAGACGATCGCTCTTAATTCCTAAACGTCAATCGCTATTATGTGGATATATTAGGGATTCAAAGAAAATTTGCATTTATTTCAGAGTTAGCTTTGGGAAATGAGTTGGAAGAATTGAAGTCACCGACATTCCTGTAGTTAAGATAGTTTGTGGATGAGAAAATAGATATGAAATAATTGAGAAGGGGAAGATGAGAATTATAGAGAGGTATTTTAAGGGAAATAATTTTGACACACACACGCGTATGTATATATATATATATATATATATATATATATATATATATATATATATATATATATATATATATATATATATATATATATATATATATATATATATATATATATATATATATATATATATATATATATATATATATATATATATATATATATATATATATATATATATATATATATATATATATATATATATATATATATATATATATATATATATATATATATATATATATATATATATACATATATATATATATATATATATATATACATATACATATATACATATACATATATACATAAATATATATATATATATATATACATATATATATATATATACATATATATATATATATATATATATATATATATATATATATATATATATATATATATATATATATATATATATATATATGTATATATATATATATATATATATATATATATATATATATATATATATATATATATATATATATATATATATATATATATATATATATATATATATATATATATATATATATATATATATATATATATATATATATATATATATATATATATATATAGTGTGTGTGTGTCTGTGTGTGTAAGGGATTTTTGGCCTGTTCCCGCACAGGTACATCGGTGTCTGTATGTTACATTGAAAATAATTTTATGAAATTTTGTAGAGTGAAACACGCTAACGTTCTCTTTTCATACCGTACAAATTTGTTTTCTTAAAATAATATTTTCCTTTCTATTCCCATACCATATTTTTTAAAGTAAAATTTTATGATGTCGCTATATGTTATCTAATTAAATCTGATTTGATATTCTATATTTTGGAAATTTTTAAGAAATGTTATGGCAAAAGTGGTAAAAAAGCCTTTTTTGTGATTTTCTGTAAGTTATAGAATTTATCAATCAAGATCGTAATCATTAATAGAAAATAAAAAATATATTTAGTAGTATTTCGAAATTTTACAACGCATTTTAACAAAACTTAGATTTTAATTGAATTTTAAATCATGTGTTCCAGTATAAAAACACTAACGTGTAAATGGTTAAGGATCTGCAAAAAAATTTGTTTTAAACAGTTTAAACATTTTATTTTTCATTAAATCAAAAATTATCAAATTTATTAATGATTTCAATTCTTTAAAGGTATCACATTCCCTTGATTAAGAATTAATTTGCTTATATATAAATATATAAATTAATTTTATATTAAGGGAATAAAAGAAATGTTTTTTTTTTAATTTAAAAGGAAACCTTAGAAAAGGAATATTTGCTAAATTTAACTTTAATGTCTTGAGGCTAAAGAACGTTCAAAATAATTTTTGAATTTTATTCAATTTTAACTCTTTGAATTTCACTGAATTCATTTCTAACAGTTAAAAGGGAAGGAAGTTGCTGTAATGCAATGATTCAGCAAAAGTATTTTGAAAGATCTTATCATATTTTTATGTTGGGAAGTGCAGAGTTTATATTTCAGTGCAACCACATATCGCTTCAGGGAATTTTAGCATTAATAAACTGATGTACGTATTTTTTATGCTCCTTATTTCTTTTTTTTTATCTTATATAAGTCTGGCATTGTGAAGTCTGGTAAAATTGAATTTTGTTTTAAATATAAAAGGATCTTATAGAAAATGAAAACTACTGTAAAATATAAAAATTAATAATTGAATAATAAAAAAAATTTAATATTTTATGATAAAAGGATGTTAATGTTTTAGTTTCAGTAAAAACATCAGCTTTAGTTAAAACAAGTTAAAAAAATAACTTAATAAGCTTCTTTCTATACTTTATCACTTTATTTAATTACGACATTTGTCCTCTGTGCAAATACGGTTTCTCAAATTATTCGAGGCCATTCTATTCCACTAACTTTACGGCAAAATTCTGATTTCAGGATTTCAAATATATATGCAAATATAATCAATAGTTCTTCGCTCCGCTTGAGGGCAAATGGATGCTGTGCTATGTAATATCGTGATCCTTGTTAAGCAATTAAATTAATCTTCTAATAATTTTGATTTTAATACGGACACAAGTTTAGATGGATTGTATGTAATATTTTTCGGTGAGTTGATTTAATTTTAGTCTTTCACAGTTTTTAACTCAAAATAAATAGCTGAACTAGAAGTAAACAAAGTTAAATGAGTTATAAAAGTTGAGTATAAATTGGTGATTTGTTGATACAAACAATAGATGTGTTCCCAACAGCCATAATTATCAATATCATTGTAGTACCACGTAACATGGTTCTTTTTTTTAACTAAAAACAGTAAGAATTTGTAAGGAATTATATAGAAAACTGGGGTAAGAACCCGATAATTATTTCTATATACAATCCCTCTTATATTTTAGGAACCCATTAGTAAGATCTTTACAGTAGGCTCTTAATGTGTTTAGGGACTCTGTTAGAATCAAATTAGAAGGGAAAGAAAAGGGTTTTCTGGAATACAAATCTTTTACTTAGGTATTTAAGTTTAGATGGAATGCATGTAATACTTTTCGGTGATATGATTTAATTTTACACTTTAACGGTTTTTAAATCAAATGAAAAATAAATAGCTGAACTAGAAGTAAATAACATTAAATGAGTTATAAAATTTGAGTATAAATTGGTGACTGGTTGATATAAACAATAGATGTGATCCTAACAGACATACCTTGCAACATCATTGTAGTATCACGTAACATCCTTACTTTCTTTTCACTGAAAACAGTAACAATTTGTGAGTAATTACATAGAAAACTTGGGTAAAAACCCGAGAATTATTTCTTTATACAATTCCTCTTATATTTTAGGAACCCATTAGTAAGATTTTTAAAATGGGCTCCTATTGTGATTAGGTACTCTGTTATAATCAAATTAGAAGGGGAAGAAAAGGGTTTTCTGAAATACAAATCTTTTACTTAGGTCTTTAAGTTTAGATGGATTGTATGTAATACTTTTCGGATTTCTTTTTGAAAGGATTTAATTTTAGACTTGTACAGATTTTAACTCAAATGGAAAATAAATAGCTGAACTAGAAGCAAACAAAATTAAATGAGTTATAAAAGTTGAGTATAAATTGGTGATTGATTGATTGATACAAACAATAGATGTGGTTCCAACAGGCATAATTTCCAATATCATTGTAGTACCACGTAACATGGTTCGTTTTTTCACTAAAAATAGTACGAATTTGTATGTAATTACATAGGAAACTGGGGTAAGAACCCAGGAATTATTTCTTTATACAAGCCCTCTTATATTTTATTAATCCATTAGTAAGATCTTTACAATAGGCTCTTAATGTGTTTAGGGACTCTGTTAGAATTAAATTAGAAGGGAAAGAAAAGAGTTTTCTGGGATAAAAATTCTTTACTTAGGTCTTATTATTCTTACTTAGGTATATATTTTCCCAATGTTGTACATCGTTTTCATTTACATAATTAATATTAAAATAAAAGTAACAATTTATGAAATCCAATTTTGTACAGTAAAACTAGTTTGTACTTGCTCTTAAAATTTGATTTATTACATTTTTCCGCTATTATTTTAAACGCATAAGAAAAAAAAATTAAAGCGAAATTTCTAGCAGTATTATCTCCTTGGGTAGTGGTTTTTAACCTGTGGGTTGGACCGCAAAACTGGTTGACCAATTAGTTATGTTAAGGAGACACTCAAAAGAGGGTGATTAAATATTAATAATTTAATTACACATGGCACCAAGCTAGATTTAAGCCTTAATCAGTGAACAACCATATTTCCACACCTTCTAATAACTCATTAATACTTAATTTTTTATAGCTGTTGTTAGAACCTAAAAGGCTTTTTTTAAAACCGCAAGTCGGCTTAGTGGTCAGCGTACTAAAATAGAGTTTGAGAAGTATTGGTGCATTACTGAAAGTTCATCCGTTTTGATAACCTAAATACTTAAATAAATTATAAAAAAAGTTGTCGGACATGAACGACTTGTTTCAGCACTTATAAAGTTTCAAAACAATCTGTCTAATTTGATTATTATAAGAAGTGGGCGACAATTAATGCAAGAGAATCTTGAAAAAAATTTCTGTGTCAATTTACAGTCGAAGCAATAACTTAATTTATAGTGTACAGGCAATAACCAACAACTGAAATTAAATTAAATTCAAACCTACGCTTTGTTGAATGAATTAATAACACAGAAGTCTTTATGATATAAGAAATTCCTAAACTCGAGCAATTATGAAGAAATGTAGGAATAAAATGAAATCAGAACTAATTAGTCTTTTCAAATAACTTAAATGCTTAATTATCTGAACAATATCAATTTATGTATAATGTAATTATACACCCACACAAAAATATGAGCTTATATATCGAATAGAATGTTTTTATCATTACGGATTGTGCTATAATATACGATTTAATTTTTTTTATATAAATTGTTTGATATGTTCTTTGTAATCAATAAAGAGATATAATTTAATGATTTATAAAAGTTAAAATATATTCTAAATATCTCACAAATGTTTGTATAGTTTTATTAAAATTAATATTGTGTAATTTTATTTTATAGAAAAGCTCACTAAAAAAGACACACTAAGACGCCTTTAGACGATATAAAACTACTTAAATAAGATTAGAAACAACCGACCTAGGTAGAAGCACTATAAAAATTAAATTTTTTCTATTCCAAATCCACAATATTAGCTTTTATAACAGCATAAAAAATAGAAAAGCTTGTTTTTATGCTTCCTAGACATGTTTAACATAACGTTATTTTTTGTCTGACCTTCAATATTTTCCCTTTCCTTACAAGCGCATGTCTATAAGAATGTTTTTATAGTAGTACTTTTACTACATACTTTCTTTCGTGACTGTGTACACGCCTTTGTGTTAGGAAACTTTAAACTACTTTACTCCAGATGCTCTATAATTACATCGGCGAAAAGAGATATGTGCACAGTGGAAAAGATTTCGACTCTTTTAGAAGAGGGATATACACAAAACTTTTGCTTTTGAGGACGATAATAATTGTGATATGTTTATTTTATCTACAAAGGATGAATTACTTTCATAAGAGAAATTTTTTGAATTTTGTTTTTTATTTAGAATAAGTAATGTCTTTCTGA
>CM063505.1:67688748-67696248 GCA_032207245.1 Pardosa pseudoannulata | reverse complement strand
TTATAATGACGAAGAATAATTCTAACGCGTAACTCTTAGTAGCAACCACATTGATTTCTATAGCAGTCGCTTTGATCTAATCTGTTGTTACATGTTACATCAAAAAACGTTATATCAAAGAATATATGGCTTTTAATATTTAAAATAGTTTTCGTCTAAAAGATATTAAGTAAGAATAAGTTTAATTGTAAAAAGCAAATAACAGCAATAAACAAAAAGGGAACCTATCTTTAATTTGAACACATATTTTACTATTACTTTTATAGTACGCATTTCCAAAATTAATATTTTCATATATGTAAAATAAGAACTTTTTCCATAAATAAAACTATTCCATTGTAAAACAATTGGTATCTGTAGTTAGGAGAAAGCTTATGAATATTTATTAGAATATTTATATAATGTTTATATTTGATAAATTTCAGTAAATGAAATTTAAACATACACTATCAAAAATACATTTCAATTCTAAAATTTAACTTCCAGTTGACAAACGATAAAGGAGTATCGTATTAACATTTAGTACCTGTACTACTTCTACAAGTTACATTTTTTGCTACACGTGGTCTAACGTTACCGGCTCCTACTGCTCAAAGCCAATTCATAATGTCGACGGACACATGTACAATCAGTGGTATTCGAACACGTCAACTACGTCCTAAAATGTAAGTAAACACCGACCCATCCCGAAGACATACAGCAGTATGCATACTTTAGAAAAAAGGTTATGACAGTAACCACAATAGCTATTGAGCTACTGCTGACCTATGAGAGTTCCGCCATGGCCCTTGTTATTTTTGTACCGATAATGAGCAAAGGTAAGCTCGTCTGTCAGGAATAACTCAAGACCCAGATCACTCAGGTGAACCCCGGGTGCTTGAAACTCGTGTATACCTAAAGGAGGTAAACCTCTGAGATTGCCTCCCATTTATTACTACCCAGATGACAAATGTGGCTTGAGTTCGTGGCCGCGGAAGCGAGAGATGTTGTCCTAAAGGGTAAAGGACTTACACAGGGTGATTGGGCACACTACCCAATCAGTTATCGTTTGGTCTATCCAGAAGAATATTCAGAATAGAATCTGTTACCTACTACTGTTTGCACTCGTAGTCAGTGAAAATCAAAGCGTGGAATATTCTTAAAACTCTAGCAAACGTTTCAGCTCATTTAAAATTAAACTCCTTACAGTAACTGGATTTTCGTATTCCGACAACAGTTTCTTCTTGTATCTTCCTACTACCTCACATTCCAGAAAGGTAAAGTTGAGATAACGAATGCCCCTTGTATACCTAAAGTAGGTATACCCTGAGGTTGTCTCACATATAGAACTACCCGGAGGACAAGTACGGCTTGAGCTCGAGGCAACGGAGGCGAGAGACGTTGTTCAAGTCCTAAAGGGTAAAGGATGGGCTGATACGTTGTGATTAGATACACTACCCAATCAATTATCGTTTGGCTCTATCCGTAGGAATATTCGGAATAAAATATATCAGGTGCTAATGTCTGCACTGGTAGTCAGTGTAAATCAAAACGTGAAATATTGTTAAAGCTCTAGCAAACGCTTCTGCTCATTTAAACTTAAACTACATACAGTAAAGAAATTTTCGAATTTCAATAACAGTTTCATCTTGTATCTTCCTATTGCCACGCATTCCAGAAAAGTAAAGTCAGACAACAGATGTCTTCTATTTATGACCGACTTATGATGCCTTCTATTTATGTCGGACCTACGACTCACACAGTACCAAGTTCATCCTCTTACTGTAGATCCCGACATTGAAAGATGCACAATTTGTTGACAATTGTTTAAGAATTGACATTTTAAATAACAATTCTATTTTTGAAAATTTAGCCAAAATATGCATTTTCTAAAATTCCCTATAGGAAAGATATCTCTCTTTTTATTTTACGGTTAAAAACTTACATGCGAATCATACGTAAATGTAAGACCTCTGGTAGCAGACTATGCCGGTTATTCTATTCGAATTTAAGAGATATAGTTAAGTGAAATGGGGAGATTAAATCAATCCTCATCTATATTCTGTAGAATAGTATTGTAATATTATTATTGTGCTTTCAAAAGAGTGCCAAGAGCCGTACAAACCAGATTCTTCTCTAAGGCGGTAAATTTTAGGAAGTTTTGGTCGAATACTTATAATATGCTTTTTATTTTGAAAAAATGTATAAAAATACTTTGAAAACTATAATTAATTATACCTTAAAAAGTAAAAAAAAATTATTGTAGAAGTTTATTATAAAATTTATTTAATTAAAATTCCATCCAGCTATTTTGATCATGAAGAAGGGGAGTAGTGAAATTTTGCATTTTGCCAGGGGCGGCAAAATTGTTAACCCGGCATGTGTTCATTTAAACATTTGTTTGACTTCCTAATATCCCAGTACAAATAAAAACGAAATTTAAGCACAATTATGTATTACATTTAACGTTATAGTCCCCCAAAATCTTGGAACTCGAGATATTTTATGAACAATCTCAACGTGCCGAACAGTGACTGAATAGGTATGGCATTGCTCTGTGGTATCATATTTCATGCGATTGAATACCACTGATGGTATAAATCTGCTTAGCGTCTTTCGGAATCGGCTTTAAGCAGTAAGTCCCAGTTTCATTAGCCTTAATGTAGCAAAAGATAGGACCGTAGCACTTAAAACCAAACATATGAAACTTGACGTGGAAAACGGACTACCCTATTTTTAATTACAGATTCCTTCTTCAGATATATGAAAAGTACTGGAAATATAAAAGGCATTTATTTGGAATTTTCTAAAAATTTTAGATAAAATGATAGTATTATTCGGTGCTTTTGTTTGCATATCAAAAGTGTTATTTACAAATTAGTAATACACTCAACAATTTGCAAAAATATTTGTTCCTTTTAAGATATAAAATCACATATATATAATAATAGCCTAAGTTATCTGTCCTCGAATTTATGAAGCGGTGGGATTTGGAAAGAATAAAAGCATCTATTAGGGTTAGCAAAATTCAAAGCAAGTCTTTAAAACGTTCAAAATCCACCCTTTCCTTCCTTTTCGAGTTTTTCATGCCACTATTCCAAGTTCTATTTTCTCCGGTTAAGAGCAGGTGATTAAATTTATCAATTTATTACATTCTAAGTAGATGAAAATACCATTTTTTTCTAGTATTATGACGTCACTCTTTTAACCATCTCATTTAATCATTTCTTATTTTAAATTATTTAAATATCGTCTGCATTATTTTCATACGTTTTATCACTCAACTTAGATATTTCCTAAATAATTTTCTTTTATATTTGGCTTAAATAGTAGATTAGGTACATAAGCAATAATTTAAAATTTAATCATCGATTATTTTTTGTTGCAAGGAAAATTTTATCACCGGTACTAACAACAAATTCTTTTCATAAAAGTCGTTTAAGTTATATATTTTTTGCAAATTAAAAAGTTTGTTCGTTTGTGTGTTTGTTTTTATACATAACCACACGGTTTGAATAAATGAATTCAATGTGATTCTAAGCTGCATTCACAATATCGGTCGATTTTAGAGACGTATGAAGATAAGCAAATTATTGAGAAGTCTACCAAATAATTCTCAGAAAAAAAAACTATTTTTTTTACTTACCTCATAGGGTACTTTACAATTCTTGAAAATTAAAAATTTTTCTAATCCCATCAAATGACGGGCTATATGCTGGTCTATAAAAATAGTTTAATATTTTGATTGAGTCAGTTAATTTATGTTTAGATTGTAAAAACTGATTGCATCGTATTATTATTAATGTTAAACAATCAATCAAAATTTAATAAATAATACGTCCTCTCTTACCCCCAAAGAATGTCGTTAAAATTATCAGCAAGCAATGTCATCGTAATCGATCTATCAAAAAGAGATATCGTTTAGAGCTGAATATATAATTTATTTTCGCGGACAACCCGAAAAATATAATGCAGCATTTATATCTCAGTTCTTTCAAAGTAGCTACAAAAATGCATTATTCATTTAGCTTCGTGCTTTTTTTTATAGAAAGCAAATAGGATTTCAAAGTTGGTTTTTCATTTCTTCGCTGGTAATAAATTCATGTATAACTATTTTTTCTTTTGTGACAAAGGAAAATGATAAAGGAAGAAAAAAATACTAAATTATACAAAAAAGAGTCATGCGTATAATGCGATTAAATACACGAAAAACAAACTATTCTTAAATAACTGTCAGTTCATCTAATCACAGGAAACTTAATTACTTTACAGTTTCATTTTCTTCAAATGTACCTTAATTTTTCCAGCTCTGGCCCGCTAATTTCAATCACAGAAGAAAAAAAACTTCGATTTATTACGATTGCTTATAACACATAAGAAGTATTTCTTAAGGAAGAAATATCTGATTTGAAGTTTACCTTTTTTGTGTGTAAAGTAAATAAATTTTTTTTAAATGTAGTTATTGATAGATTTCATTTGGTTAGGTTTTAAATATCTTAACTATTTTTGTTCATTTATAACGTAGACTATGAAACTGCTGATCCCGATATAACAGCAAATGGGGAGAAATTTGTCCAGTAGATTGCATTGTCCACTCAGATGGGCTAGCCGGGAATTCGACAATGTCATTCTTTTCATTATATCTGATGAAATATATATTCTTAAAATTCTTATTTATTTAATCCACACTTTCCTGTTTTAGGTGCAATTCAATATCAGTTTCTTTTTCTTACATACACTTTTGATTTAATACTTATGAAGTCTGTTTCATAACTAAATGAAGACTCCATCTATTAAACAATAAGGCAATTTATTCATTTATTCAAGCGGATTTAATTTTATCACGACTTATTTCTCCTTTTAATACTTTTTTTGCGCTTTGTTACTCCACTTGTTTTTTAAGCCTTGTTTAAACTTTTCTTTCACATTATTTAGAGATAAAAAGCAGCCACACTTTTAATACATGTGTAATTAATACCACAAAGGAAATATCAGAGCAAGTCTTAAATATTTATTACAAAGGTTCTTTAATAAATAAAAGTACTATGATTGCAGAAAAGACATTAACAGTAATTGTCATTAGGTATGAGGTATTTTTCGAAGCAAAAACCATGAGAAGCAAAGCATTTGTCTCAACATTCTGTCCACTTATTAAACACACGTTACATTTCGTTTTTGAGAGCTGCTTTAAATTCGCCCCCGCAGCTTTTTATACAAAATATGATTTCAAAATATATGCCTCGTGTTCGTTTCTGTAACTGAGGAAAAAGAAAGAAATAACAAAACGGCAGATGGATATACGCAGATTATGCGTAGAGCTTGGTATAATGATAACTTTATTCTTCAATAAAATATCTGGTACGTAACCAGCAATATGTGGATGTGAATTATCATGACTTGCGGGCGACAGTTGGAGGCGATGAGATGCATGAATGAGTTTAGACATGTGACTCTCCCACATAGCCTGTTTAAACCATTCATCTATTAGTGTTGCCAATACAAATATTTGAATATTGTAAACTGTAAATATTTATTATTCAGCAGAATTTGTTGTCACTTTCAGCGTTTTTATTATAAGCGTTGCATTATAATATTACCATCTTTGTTGTAAAAATGTCTTCTTTTTCTTTTTTTCTTTAAATGTGAAATGTTTTTCAAGATTTTTATAATGCTTTTAAGTAATTAATAACACAATTGCTTTTATCTTTTAAATTATCTTTTCTACCATGCTTTATCCATTCATATTAACCCTGTGGCCGGGCCTTTGATTGGGGATAATTGCGTTGATAGAAACTTCTGGACATCATATTCATCAACTCTTTCAGAACATAGGTCATCATTTATCTTTTAAAACTCATTTCGCTGATCCTAACCTTGCTTTATTTTCCATTCTACTGTTTTTTACATCAGTATTACAAATGAATAGCTCAAAACTTTCCTCCTTCTTCCAAAAATTTGATTTGATTCCTTTTATTTCAAACAATCGACAACAATCAGTAAAGACTTACTCTCTGAGTATTTTCCTTCAATTAGTTTCCCCATTTCAATTTAAAGTTATTGTTATAGTCTTTACTGCTTCGTGGTAAATATTTTAAAGCAAAATACTTAAGAATGTTCGCTACTGAGAGCATGATACAAGCATTTTTTTCCATAAAAGAAATTGTTTTTTTATAAGAAGTTTCTCCTTCTATAATTAACTCCTATTATTTAATGAACAGCCTACTTAGAAGTGTATATTTGTAGGTTGTAAAAATATATATGAGAAATGTGTGAAGAGGGAGCCTGCGTCCAATCACGAAATAAAGTGAAAGGAATTGTTGAACGAGGCATATAAAAAACCTATAGAGGAAACGCAAAATGAAATGAAAAAGGAAAAAGAAGACAGGTTAAGATTAAGCCTAGGACAAATGAATAAAGTGTTTTATTGTTTTAATAGGTAGAATGTCTTTATCATATTTAGTCGAGAAACAGGTTTCTTAAATTTGAAATCAACTTTAATAAAACTGTATGAAAAATATATGAAATATATATGTAATGTATGAAGTGGAAACTGAAATCGAATTGCTCTTGAGTAAAAAGGTGAAAATGTCATTAGAAATAAATTAGAAATGTAAGATTAGAATTTTTTCTATCCCGGTTTCTTTTACTGTGTCACAATATCATTAATAAAAGGTATGATTGTTCAAAATCTTCAAAAGTTTTCTGACACTGTTCTATGACATTAATATACTAGCATATTCATGGGAGAGCTAACGCATAAACATTAACCCCAATCCACCTCTGATATGTATGATAAATAAAAGATGTTTGCGAAATTATTTATACCTACAGAATATAATGTAATGCTAACTTTAACTGTACTTTAAGATTATAAAATAAGTACAAAAATTTATTTCATTAAAATAAATTCAATAATAAAGTCATTTCAATATAAATATCTAAATGCAAATATCATTTTACTTTTAACATGTCATTTGTTAAAATTGTTTTTTATCGGACGTGTAAAACAAAACTATACTAGAAAAATAAGAAAGATACGGAGATAATTCCTCACCCCTAAATCACCAGTGTGAGGGTGGAGTGGTACGAGTACAAATTTTTGAAACAAATTGTGGATATTTATTTACAACTGATAATTAATTTTATTTATATCACATAATTAACCGTTTGCCTGCCAATATTACAGTATTGGAACATGAGTTTAAATTTAAAAAATCTGATCAATATTGCTTTTATACAATGAAACATGACATAAAGTACTATTTACAATAAGTTTTATTTTGTTTAAATAATTATTTATTTATTTTTTTACATTTTTTGAATTTTATTATATTTTGTCTATTTTACTCTCCCTTACAATTAAATTTACCAAAATGCAAGTTTAAATGGAAAAAACGCAATACATTAAAATATATCGTTAGACAACATATCCTAAGGAAATACAACAAAAGCTAACTTTTATTTTTAAATTTTAAAGGTAAAATTTACTTTTTTATGTCTCTGTTCCACTACTGAAACATT
>CM063505.1:67648748-67673748 GCA_032207245.1 Pardosa pseudoannulata | reverse complement strand
TGCTACATGAAAAATTAATATTTTGTAAACTATAGAAATGAAAATGCGTTTAATCCTACGCTTATTAAATGGTAGAACTGTCATACCATTGCTAGAAAATACGATATAAATTAATATGCTTTAAAAATTTTGCATTCTGTTGGAGAAGGAAAACCTCGTATTTAGTTTGTAATGGCATTTTCCACATACGCTAAAAGTTTAACTTAAAAATATTTCCATTTAGATTTAGATCTTTAAGTGTAGATTAGTTCCTTAAATGAAAAATTGCTAGAATCAAGAATTCTAGTTTTATTTCCATATCAATTTAATTAAAGTCAGTAGTTACAGCCATAAAACAACGTTATAATTCATTTCAGTATAATTTAACTGAATTATCGCGTAATTTTGTAACAATAACACACCATTCACTCATATATATATATATATATATATATATATATATATATATATATATATTGGTAAACAAAGAATTACATTAAATTCATTCATCTATACAGCATTTAGATATTGATACAGTAAAACTTCTGAAATCAGTCTAAAACAAAACTTAAGCTGCAATGAATTAATCTTAAATATTTAAAGAGATAGAAAAATATTAAATTCAGTTGTTACGAAATACAAATTTAACACGTTTTAAATGTACTTAATTGTTATGCATATATATTCTAATTAAATGTATGCAAGTTCAATGCATTAAATTGCTATGTATACATAACTACTGCAAACATTACATATATACATATACATATATATATATATATATATATATATATATATATATATATATATATATATATATATATATATATATATATATATATATATATATATATATATATATATATATATATATATATATATATATATATATATATATATATATATATATATATATATATATATATATATATATATATATTATATATTATATATATATATGTATATATACATATATATATACACATATATATATGTATATATATATTATATATATGTATATATATATATATGTGTGTGTGTATGCATGTATGTATCGTAATTTTATTAAAATAATGATATACGATGATGAAATGATGTTTTTAGCTGTTAGGAACGGGTGGCAGCTGTAAATCTTAGTGTCATTTGCGCTCGTGTAGCAAAGCAGAAGACCGTAAATCTTCAAACCAAAAATACCGATTCAATATTTTAAACATTGAATTATTGATTTTAAATATTGATAATTTGAATATTGAATATTGAATATTTTAAGTATTAAAGAGAGAAAGAAATAAAGTTAATATTAATGAAATTTCTTTATATAAAACAACTAAGATGTGATGAATTTGCTAGTAGTTTATTTTCAATTTTATTTCATGCAGTAAAACACAGTAGGGATATTGTTTATTACTGTAAAATAAAAGTTTTGTATACGAATTACCTTAATGACTACTATATAATTTTACAAGAAAAATGAGATAAATTTTCCTAAACATCGTCAGAAATAATAGTTGAAATCATTATTAAAGTGTATATTGATGGAATTTTATTTAAATATACATCTATTTATTGATGAATATTGAAATTATTACACTACTAAACTAAGTAAATTAAGAAAAGTTCTAAAAGTTTATAATTTTTTAAATTACTCCTTCTTGAGTCTTTCCTCGTTTAATAAGACAAACCGATGTTTCAGAGACTATTTTGTAAAGAAAGAATCTATCTTACTCATGGACATATATCTTTTCAAGCGTTGTACCAAATCTCTGAAAAATTCAAGTTAATGTTACTTTACGAAAGTTTTAGACAGGAAAGACTAAATGAACGGAATAAACAAAGTGTTTAGAAAGTATTAGCTTTCAAGAGATAATGCAATTTTCTAATTAGTGACCTCAAAGTAACAGCTTATATGGAGTTCACTGCCCTTTAAGAGGAAGATTAAATGGATGTTTTAAGACAAATATGACTGTGAACTAGATTTAATATTATACGGGAGAATAATAGAGATCTTGTTTGGCATTGAAGGGTAGATGGATAAAGGAAGAATAAGTTTTAATGGCAAGGAAAATAGTTTGAAATAAAGATAATTGTACTGGGCATACTGCGTATAATAATTTGCCAAAAAGTTCATTCCTAGCAAATCTTCTATAAGATTCATTATTATATAAATCAAAGTTAGGCATTCTTTACTAATACAGAAAATTATATATTATTTTAGAGTGATTTTATACATAATCTTGCTTTTACTTTCAGTTTTATAATATATGTACCATACTCATTTGTTTGCAATTGAAGGGTAGGTGGATAAGGGAAGATTATGTTTTAATAGCAAGGAAAGTACTTTAGAATAAAGATAATTTTACTTGGCATTCTGCTTAAAATGATTTGCCAAAATATTAATTGCTATCAAATCTTCCATAAGATTCATTATAATATAAATAACCGTTAGGCATTCTTTACTAATGCAGAAAATTATATATTATTTTAGAGTGATACATAATCTTGCATTTTCTTTCAGTTTTAAAATATATGTACCAAACTCTTAAACTTTTTAAACTAGGATGATCTTGTATTTATTTTGGTCAGCCGAATGTGTTGCTTCCTAATATTGTAGTTTCTCTCCTCTGCAACACATAGATAAATTTTTTACACGTATATTCAAGTAAAGAAATGCTTATAGTGGCTAGACGAGGATCAAACACTACGACGCATATATATATATATATATATATATATATATATATATATATATATATATACATATATATGTGTGTGTGTGTGTGTGTGTGTTCTTTTAAGTTACTGCCTTCGATTCTAATGCACTGACTTCAATATTTTTCACTAGATTGTATCATATTTTTTTTCCTTTATTCTATTTGTTCTATGTTTCACTTTTTAAAATTATTATGACAGTATTAAAGTCTTATCTCTCGTCAACCTGTACAAACTGGAACAGCAACTGTTCATTACACTATTCGTTTTTCGCCTATGAAGAATCGATTTCTTTTGTGATCGGATAATATTTTTAACTGATTAAAGTCTTTATCACATACCATCTTAAAGCAAAATAAATAGGTTTAAAATTGATCCCCACCATACGATATATTCACACTTTTGTCAACGTGAAAAAGTATAATAAACTGTATCTGTTGCTGTTTCATCGTGTACAGATTGGCGTATAATTGATCTTCACTGGACTCATTGCATTATTTTGTTTTTTATTTCATGGATTATTTATAAAACTGAGGTGCAGGTAGTTTTATGGCATAATATTTTTAAAAAAGGTCGCAAGCGTCGTTTATATTTTTGTATTGAGAACTTCAGCTGTATACCTAACCTTTTAGCCCACCACGGCACTTTCATAACATTGCCTATCTTTGTCTCGATGGATCCTAAAAATGCAGCCATAAATTGGACACGATGTCTCCATAAAAATCTACTTAAAATCAACCTACTTCTAGCCTTTTTTCAATTCGCCACCTCTTTTAAATGATGGTTGTTACTCAATTTTATTGTTTGGATTTAAATTTAACTGATTACTGAAATAAAGCTCCTATAGTTTTCAGTTTATTGTTTGGCTCTGACAACTGTTTAGTGCCACACCTTCCAAAACCGATGAGTGTTAAGGCTTTATGACGTGGTAAAGTGTACGTGTGGAAGAAGCAGTAAGTTCGTTTTAAGATTCCATTTCCCGTTGAAGAATAGGGAGGTTTCACGTGGGAAAATATTTTCAATCGATTAAAGGAGTTATTACAATTTAACCTGAACTAAACTAAAATTTTCCGCTGTAGCACAATAAATCGGTCAATTCTTCACCACCTAAAGGAAACATAAGCTGACTATTATTTTGATGTGTAATGAGGGCTTGAAGCATGGTCAGTGTTGCTCCGATTAGTGTCAAATTATTAATAATGGCTACTTGTGTTATATTATGTTATATTAGTCTCTGTTCATAACAAAATTATATTAAAATATGTCCATTTCCTTCTGAACAATAGAGAGGTGTCACGTGGGAAAATATTTTCAATCGATTAAAGGCCTTATTACAATTTAATCTGAACTTAAATAAATTGTTAGAAAATTTTTTGCTGTAGCACAAGAGACCTATCAATTCTTCACCGCGTAAAGGAATCATAAGCTGACTATCTTTTTGAGGTATAATGAGGCCTTGAAGCATGGCCAGTGATGATCCTATTAGTGTTGAATTATCAATAACGGCTATTTGTGTTATATTATGTTTTATAAGTCTCTGTTCATACCAAATTTCATTAAAATATGTCCAGTAGTTATAAAATATAAAAAAACGTCTTAATTTTGAATACCAGTTAAATTACAACTTATAAAAATGAATGGTAAAGTAAAATAAAATTTTAACAGTAAAAGGAAAGTAAATAGCTTTACCAAATATTTTCTATTTTATAAAAGGCATCTGATTAAGAACAAATACTTGTCATTACCTTTATTTATCTCTAATCAATATCTTCTCCATTTCTCTGATAATGATGTGGACCCATTAAAAACTACGATTTATTGCTGACCCCATAGCATTAATTTGAAGCTCTTGTGTGAATGTGTTTTTCTTTATCTATAATGATTATAAGGAAACGTCATTAATCCTCGTTATTTCAAGGATTTCCGAACATGAAGATATTGAATCTCATATACACTTGGTATAAACTATCTAGAAGTGTCTGTTATACAAATATGTCCAGAAATAGTAGAAATGCTACTTTAGTTTTGCTATAAAATGAATATAAATATACTTCATATGCGAATGTGTACGGTCCACTAATTTTATATATAGACTAGCATATAGCCCGTCATATGACGGGATTAGTCAAATTTTTAATTTTCTAGAATTGTAAAGTACCTTATGCGGCAGTTAAAAGCAATGGTTTGTTTTTTGGCTGAGATTTATCTGGTACAAGCTCAATAATTTGTTTATCTTCATACTCCTTTGAAGTCTCCCGATAATGTGAATGGAGTTCAGAATCACGTTGAATTCATTTAGACAAACTGTGTAGTTATGTATAATAAACAAATACACAAACGAACAAACTTCTTAATTTTCAAATATATATATATATATATATATATATATATATATATATATATATATATATATATATATATATATGTATGTATGTATGTATGTATGTATGTATGTATGTATATATATGTATGTATGTATGTATGTATGTATGTATATATGTATATATATATATATATATATATATATATATATATATATATATATATATATATATATATATATATATATGTATGTATGTATATGTATATATATATATATATATATATATATATATATATATATATATATATATATATATATATATATATATATATATATATATATATATATATATATATATATATATATATATATATATATATATATATATATATATATACATATATATATATATATATATATATATATATATATATATATATATATATACATATATATATATATATATATATATATATATATATATATATATATATATATATATATATATATATATATATATATATATATATATATATATATATATATATATATATATATATATATATATATATATATATATATATATATATATATATATATATATATATATATATATATATATATATATATATATATATATATATATATATATATATATATATATATATATATATATATGTATATATATATATATATATATATATATATATATATATATATATATATATATATATATATATATATATATATATATGATTAAATTTAAAATTATTACATACATACTTAATCTATTACTTAAGCGAAATATAAATCAAAATTATGTACTTAATATCTAAGTTTAAAGATAAAACGTATGAAAGTCATGCACATAATATTAAATAATTTAAAATAAGAAATCATTAAATGAGATGGTTAAAGAACGTCATCATGCATACATACTTAATCTATTACTTAAGCGAAATATAAATCAAAATTATGTACTTAATATCTAAGTTTAAAGATAAAACGTATGAAAGTCATGCACATAATATTAAATAATTTAAAATAAGAAATCATTAAATGAGATGGTTAAAGAACGTCATCATGCTAGAAAAAAATGTTATTTTATCTATTTATTATGTGATAAACTTAATAGCCTGCTCTTAACCGGTGAAAATAGGACTTGAAATAATAGCATTAAACACTTCAAAAGGGAGGAAGGGATAGATTTCGAAAGCTTGAAGATTTTCTTGAATTTTGCTAACCCTAACTCATCAAGAATCCAATATGGGTGCCCCTATCCATTCGAGGACCAACCGTTTCATAAATTCGAGGACAGACGGACAGATCACTTAGACTATTATTATATAGAGGATTTTCTCAAATATATGTAAAAGATAAACGAAGAAATTTTAAAAAAGATGATGACAGAATGCTTTGATAACTTTTGGGTAAAGCAGTTGAAATATTGGAAGTTACAATATCAATTGACTTTCTCTCTTAATTTCTCCGTAATCAAAATGTGAATAGTTTTTTGCAGGCACTAAGCTTCAATTATTACTTTTTCCCAAAATAAAAACTATGAAATTTGAGTTACATTTTGAGTTAAATAACAGAAGAAACCCCACAATAATAATTACAATTGAAACAGAAACTATTCATTACACGATTCCTTTTCCTCTTATGAAGAATGATTTTAATAAGGTATTATCTTCAATTGATTAAAGACTTTATCACAGACCATCTTGAAGTAAAATAAATAGGTTTAAAACTGTTTACCACTACACGACAATTTTAACTTTTTAAGGACGGTATGAAGACTCCCCTTTGTCCGAGCACGCTCCAAAACAGCTGATCGTAGTACACCTGTACCTGGACAATAGCGTGGCGTCAAAGAGTCGGGGATCTTGACAATGGGACTGAATAGACGAATACACGCCTGATGGATCTCGTTAATGAACGCTCGGAAATTCCGTGAAGGGACAGCCAGCGAATGAGAATTCAGTTAAAAAGCATAACTGTAACTTTAGCTGGAGTTCGCATGTAACTGGGATCTTAACTGAGAAAAAAACAGTGTCGGAACCGTAACTGACCCCCCAGGTATAAAAAGCCTACAAGTTTGCGACTCAGGGCTTTTCGTCATTTTTTTCTTAGGTGTGTTGACCTCGTGGAGGCTTTCGCCTTTTTTTCTAGAGAGCCAAATTGCTAGTTCGGGAGATTCGTAAAGTCCGCTCTTATAGGGAGCGGCAGAGTCTCGGATACCGAACGGGGAATAAATTGGGTTTGATTGCACCCTGAAAAGCCTCCCCATTTGTAAGAGATTATTAATTCTCTTGTTTTTCTTTCGACTGTGATTGTCATGAGGAATTTTTATCGGCAACCATCCTTTGCAGTTCTAGATGATTTAGGAATTAACGTTCCTTTGTAAATAGCCGTAGTTAATCCAGAATTAAAGTGAATTTCAAACCTCTCATTTGAGAATATTGAAGGCATCATAACGGCATGAGCAGATAATTTTGATACCCTTAAGTCAGAAAGTTTTCGGCAGATGAAAATTGAAAATGGACTACCCATTCTCCCCCCCCCCTATTTAGTATATGCGTTCACGATATCAAAGTTAATATGAACATAAACTCTGATATCGAAAGTGTGCAAAATTTAAGTTAATTTTTTATGAGCTTTCTCAAAAGTTAAAAAATAACAGTAATTTTTAAAGTAAGAACTGTAAACTTACTAAAACAATTGTCAGTATAAAAAAATAATATTTCTAAAAAACAGAAATTACGAACAAAAAATGTGTGTTATAAAAGTTTGAACATTCTAAGACAAAAGAAAGTAAATCATACTGAATAGTTCATTTCCTCTATCCTGTCTAAATAATTACAAATTTAGTTAGCGGCTTTTTCCTTTGCACCACGTTATGAATAATATTGTAAATAACACTCTGTCTAAATAAACAGACGTCGAACTGAAATGGACAGTAATTTATTCAGTTATGTAGATGTTCCAGCGTTGAAGTGCACGCTTGACAAATAACAAAATACTTGAAATGACACAGTACTTGAAATTGAAGTAAAACAACTCACAATAAACTTTCATAAAGTGTAAAACATAAAATCTGTAAACTTGACTAAAACTCAGTAAAGAATAAACTCGATAAAACAACTCAATCTTTCAGAACGGCACTCCACACCACGTTTACTTGTAAGGCTGAATCTCGTATGAAAGATAGTTTCAGTCACTCCACACCTTGAATGCACCTTCACTACTCCACGTTGGCATAAATACTGCAACACCTGTCGCTGGACTTCAAAAGCTTTAACAGTATCGCCATCTATGGGGGTAAAATCTAAACAAAACTCAAACAAATAAAATTTACTGTACATTAAAATAAATATTGATCAGAATTATGCACTGAAACTATAATAAAAATAAAATTGTTTACTATAAATTTATAATTTTTAACTAGCTTGTGTGTTTATAAACTACCTTCAAACTGAACTTCAAAATATATATTGCAGCATAAAATGAGATTAGAATTACCTTAGAGAATAAAATAAAGTATAATTTTATTGCAAAGAAAACACCTCAAACAGTGGTCATGCTTTTTGGTAGGCAGTAATCAATCAAACTGTCAACTGGTTATAAGACGGGTAGGAGAAAAGAAGACCTCTCTCAATTGCTACTTAGTGTCCCATTCACCGAACTCGTGTATCCTTCCTACTTGACTTATTAGTTTTCGTTTTTTCATCCCATAAATATTTAACATAGCATTTTCAGTCCTCAACCCTTCTGATATTTCAATACAATCCAAATACTTCTGGCCGAGGGCTATGGCCCAGACAGGTCAGACAACGAGCTCCAGTACGACGTTCAGTGCGAAGACCTCTCGTCACACACCTTTCACCTTTTTTTTCATTCTTCTGGCCCATTCCGCCCAAGCCCTTTAAGTATTTTGGCCGGTATAGGCAGGGAGTTAAACTTGAAAATGTATAGTAAACTGAATCTGTTGCTGATTCAACGTGTATAGATTGGCGTATAACTCACTTTGACTACAACCAACAAAAGATACAATTAGAGCTTAAAAATTTGCTTGTTTATTTTCATCTCTAATTATTTTTAAGCCTATTTATGAAGATGTTGGCAAGATAATATCAAACAGGTTGAACAATAAATCTGGGCCTTTAATAACTGCGTCATGTACTTTATAATCTTTAAATAATATGTTTTGCTTTGCCAGAAATATAAATAGATCTTAAATGAATCCAATTAATGTGGTGTCAGGTCTACTGTGCGATGCCATTTGCCAGCGTTTTGGAGTCATATATACAGAAATCATGCTGGCATCATTCCAAAAATTTGCCCAAATAAAAAGGAAAGAAAAGACGCGGAAAGACAAATGACTGAGATAATGGCCTACGGAGAAAAGGAGAAGGCAGCGATCTCTTTCAGGAGCTTAACCCCTCAGACACAATGTTTTTAAACAGATAATAGGGCAGTGGGTTTTTCAGATTTTAGAGATTGCTCTCTCGTTTGAAAAAAAACGATTCAAAGGGCTTAGAACGTAAATGAGATCTTGACATTCTGAGCTCAGTTTACCACTTGACTTTACTAGCTTCTAATATCCCAGCTGGATAGCATTTTCCTCATTTTCAATTTAAGGTAAAACCAACATTGCTGTTTTAAATGTTAAAAATAGTAAAATTTAACAGAATAACGCTATTAAGAATGTCCTATTCATTTACATTGCTTATTAGTAGTAAAAATAAAACCAATTGTTGATTTATATTAAAAAATAGATATCTTTTAAATTTGTAGATTTTTATAACTGAGTTTATCATAAGTTATATTTCTTTGAGATTGACATTATGAAAACTTAGCATGGCTTAAGGTTGAACAAAATAAGCTAATTTAAGTCATAAATTAACCTTAATGCACAGTTTTTTTTTCTTTTAAAAAAGGCTGGTTAAAAAAATCAAATTTTATTAGAGTAAAAAACAAAATTTAGAACGTTGTCTCGCAAAAAAATTACAAAAATACAAAAATAATCAAAATTTGGATTTTGACAACATTGCAGAAAATGGTCGAATATTGTAATATTACACACACATCAATTTTTTTTTATCTTTCTTCTTGAACTTCCATTTCATAATAATCAGAATTATTCAAATCAGAATTCAGAATTTTAGAATTTTAATATGAATACACTGTCACAAGGAAGAGGTAAGTCGTAAGTAATAAGTAGAATATATATATATATATATATATATATATATATATAAAATATATATATATATATATATATATATATATATATATATATATATTATACTTGTTATTGTTATAGCTTATAGTCCCCTGTAAATGATAAATATCAATAAAAAGATTGTTTTTTTTTTCTTTCAAATTGTTATTTTCAATTCCCGATTGCACTCGAGTGTGGAAAATTATAGCAACATAAAGTATAAAAGTAGAATATATATATATATATATTTTTACTTGAATAAGTTATTGTTATAGCTTACAATCCCCTGTAAATGATAAATATCAATAAAACGATTGGTTTTTCTTTTTTTTTTACATTGTTATTTTCAATTCTCGATTGCACTCGAGTGTGAAAAATTTTAGCAACATAAAGTACAACGCCGCACGAATTATCTCGAGTGTGCACAGTTTGGCCAGTTTAGTAGCGAGTGTTCACGTTAAGGGGTTAATTAGGGGTTATTTAATTTGAAGATAGTAATCAAATGTTATTGAAGACTATTGTATATAGGTGTTCATAATTAAATATTAACATATAGACTTTATGTAATATATCGTATGTAATATATAGAAGTTATGTAATATACAGATAATGTCATGTATATAGTTTCCAGATTTAAAAAAAATCCAAATAGTTATAGTAACGTATTCCTTGAAGAAACATAAAAATGCATCTTCTAAAAAGATATTTTTCATAAACCATATCGCTGATATAATAAGGTATTATTTTTCTGACACAAACGTAAGAAAGACTTTTTGTATGGTTATACTTAAATAATATCAAAGAGCTTCCAAATAAACTGTATACATTACTACAAACAATGCACTTATATAACAATACATTCTTTCAAGAAGAATAGAAATAGATGCTATAAAATAGTATTTTCGCAAAAACAAATTTGCAGATCCGTAGAATTTATATAATGTGATAAGCACGATTCAAATCTGTAAGTTATGGTATGGAAACATGTGCAGATAAAATAAAACTTTTAAACCTAACTGTTCCTTAATCAGAATTCAGCGGATTCTATTCTTTTATTTTCGTGATTAAGTGCTATAATTCTACGTAAAGTTTACTTATATTGTAATATAGTTTTATAAAATGTGTCACAATAAATGATTCAAACTTTTCACGGAAAGAAATTAGTTCTAAATGTGCTTCAGATAAGAATATGTGCAATCCTCACATTTTACTTAAAATATTTCTTATATGCATAGATAATAAGCTAAGAGCTGTTAAAAGAAGATTAAAGAAAAGCTTCAATAGTTTTAGGGTAAAACTACTTAAATATTAGTACTTGCAATTCCAATCTGATTTCACAAAGTAAAATGTAAAGAGTTATATAAATGGAGCTTATATATGAGGGAATAATTACGCTCTAAATCGAAAATATCTGAAGCTTAACCTAACATTAAACCAGATTATTCCTTAATCAACACGCGTATAATACTCTTCACATATCTTCCACATAATTTTTTATAGTACTATTTAACCCTTTGACTGCTCATCCCTCGATTTCCACGGGAAATTCAAATGTAGCAAAATTTACTCATTCCGCGATTTTCGCGGGCATGTGTTCTTCTTTTATTAAAAAGCACTTTCCGCCTTTTCACTGTTTAACCAGTGAAATAAATTATATACAGTATTAGACATTTAATTAGGTAAGGAATAGAATTATATTACTAGAACTATAGTTATATTAGATAATAGAATTATAGATAGTATGTTATAAATGGAAATAAACTGTATTTCAACTGAAATTTAACCAGTGAAAAAAAATTATATAAAGTATTAGACATTTAATTAGGTAATAAATAGAATTATATGACTAGAACTATAGTTATATTAGATAGTAGAATTATAGATAGTATGTTATAAAGGGAAATTTACTGTATTTCAACTGAAATTTAACCAGTGAAATAAATTATATACAGTATTAGACATTTAATTAGGTAATAAATAGAATTATATGACTAGAACTATAGTTATATTAGTTAATAGAATTATAGATAGTATGTTATAAAGGGAAATTTACTGTATTTCAACTGAAATTTAACCAGTGAAATAAATTATATATAGTATTAGACATTTAATTAGGTAATAAATAGAATTATATAACTAGAACTATAGTTATATTAGATAATAGAATTATAGATAGTATGCTATAAATGGAAATTTACTGTATTTCAACTGAAATTTAACCAGTGAAATAAATTATATACAGTATTAGACATTTAATTAGGTAATAAATAGAATTATATAACTAGAACTATAGTTATATTAGATAATAGAATTATAGATAGTATGCTATAAATGGAAATTTACTGTATTTCAACTGAAATTTAACCAGTGAAATAAATTATATACAGTATTAGACATTTAATTAGGTAATAAATAGAATTATATAACTAGAACTATAGTTATATTAGATAATAGAATTATAGATAGTATGCTATAAATGGAAATTTACTGTATTTCAACTCAAATTTAACCAGTGAAATAAATTATATACAGTATTAGACATTTAATTAGGTAATAAATAGAATTATATGACTAGAACTATAGTTATATTAGATAATAGAATTATAGATAGTATGTTATAAATGGAAATTAACTGTATTTAAACTGAAATTTAACCAGTGAAATAAATTATATACAGTGTTACACATTTAACTAGGTAATAAATAGAATTATATGACTAGAACTATAGTTATATTAGATAGTAGAATTATAGATAGTATGTTATAAATGGAAATTAACTGTATTTCAACTGAAATTTATTAAAAAATAAATTTTTCATGTGATGACATCTGAAATTAGTTTTTCTGAAAGCTTAGTTTCTCATGATAAAAGTTAATATAAAAAAACTTTTCTAGAAAAAAATTAGTATTTCAATTCTCCAATTTATATATATATATATATACTTAAACTGTGAAACTACAAAAAAAAATTTAAAGAGGTCTTGGTTTACAAATTGAGCAGTCATAGGGTTAATGTGTGCTTTTAAAATTCTACAGTCTTCTAAAAATTATAAAAATAAATGCTTCACAACAGTTTCTAACAAGGAAAAATTATGGTACGTAAAGTTAACATTCGATGATAATTATACTGAAGAAATATGTCTATCAAACATCTGCAGCCAAAACTAAACTCTTAAACCAGACTATCCCTTAATAATACATATACATTGTTTATTTATTCTTCTAAGCGGCAAGTTCATCGTCTTACTGTAATCTCATATACGACCTTAAAATTATTTTTGTGTCTAGAAAGAAGAAAATGTAGTGTTCGAAGCTTCAGATGCGATGCTTTCATCAATGGCTTCAGTACAACGTTCTGGGTTAGGCGGAAGAGTCGGAACTACGAAGATTAAATGAAAGTCAACAGCTTATTTATAAATGTGACTTTCGGTTTTGAGTGCCAAGTGAGACGAAAAACTTGGGGTACCTTTACTCAAGTCACAATTAATCAAATATCATGGTAGTAAAAGACAAATTATTAACTAGATAGTATTATTTTATTAACAGTAGAAATCCAATTGGTTCGTTAACTCCTGAAGGATTTACTGTCGACTGTCGCTATCCAAAGTCTGTAAGACTAACAGAATATTTGAAAAATTCAAAATTATCGAAAAAGGCACATATTTTACCTCGGAGTAGTTGATCGTTGTGCCTAAATTACTTCTAACACATCAGAACAAAACAATTGTTTTATATTAGTTCTGACAATTCCTAAATTGTTAATTAGAAATCGTAACAGGTGGGATGAATAAAACGTTTAATGTGCAAAATAAATAAAAATTAATTATTTAATATATTTCAATCAAGATTGAATTAATAAATAAATTAATATTTTTAAAATCCATTTCAGCTTACTCAAATAATCATTATATATTAGGCATGTTTTTATTCTTGAGTATGTTAAGAAAATTAAAAATGCAAATTACGTTAAATAATTTTTTTTGAAAGAGTAAAAATTTTCAAGTAAAGAGAAATGTTTTAGCAATAAATTTGTCACATGACAAAATAAACTTATTTCATCTAAATATTCCACATATTTTATATCCTTCTAAATAGTAAAATTTTAAAATAATTAATTACTTTCATGAATATGATATAACTATATCAAGAAACAAAAGGCATCGGAAATCAAAAGTAAATATATTGTTAGAATATAGAGTATTGAGAAAATGCATTTTAGGACTTAAATTAGCTATATAATATACATCGAAATTAATTATAAAACGTAAAAATTTATTTTATTTTACTTATTTTATTCTTGAGTTTAATAAATTAATATGTAAATTACGTTAATAAATTCAAAAAAAGTAAAAAAATTAAGTAAAGAGAATGTTTTCAATAAAAATTCATATAAAGAATAAACTTATTTCATCAAAATATTATTTTATATTATTCTAAATATTGATTTAAAATTAATTTCTATCATATATGACATAACTGTATTAACAAAAGTCATCGGAAATCAAATGTAAATATATTGTTACGAATATAGAGTATTGAGAAAATACATTTTAGGACTAAAAATTAGCTTATTAATAGTATACATGGAGACATTAATTATAAAACGTAAAAAATTTAATTTATTTTACTTATTTTACTCTTTAGTCTGTTAAGAAAATTAAGAATGCAAATTGCGTTAAGTAAATTTCTTTAAAAAAGAAAAAATTTCCAAGTAAAGAGAAATGTTTAAACAATAAAAATGCCATATGACAGAATAAACTTATTTAATCTAAATATTCCACATATTTTATATCCTCCTAAATAGTAAAATTTACTATAATTATCAAGTCACAATTAATCAAATATAAATAGTAAAAGAAATTATTAACTAAAACATCTTTATAACACTAAAATAAAACTGTTCGTAATCCTTAAGTATTTACTGTTGACTATCGTGAGTGTTTAAGACAAAAAGAATATTTGACATAACCGAAATTCAAAATTATCGAAAAAGGCACATATTTTACCACGGATCGTTGTTCCTAAATTACTTCTAACACATCAGAACAAAAGAATTGTTTTATATTAGTCTGATAATTCCAAAATTGTTAGTTAGAAATCTTAACAGGTGGGATAAATAAAACGTTTAATGTGTAACATGAACAAAAATAAATTATTTACTATATTTTAATCAGGATTGAATTAATAAATAAATTAATTATATTTTATAATTCATTTCAGCTTATGTAAAGAATCATTATATATTATGCATGTTTTTTAGGGTAAAAATGAAAAATGATATTCTATAAATACATAATATCTATAATACTTGAAAAATACTTCACATCTGAGCATCTCAGATGAATTTATACGATAATAGTTATAGTTTATTTCACTTGACATTTTTGAATCAAATCTGAAAATATTACTTAAACTCCAAATAATGACGTTTCATAGAATGCCTTGTTAAATTTAGAAAAAAGTCATTACAAGAAGTAATCATAAATTTTAAAAAATGTAAAAGCCATCATGCATCTACTTTCCATTGTTCAATCATTCTATTTTATAATTATTATATACAAAACAAATCTTAAGTTTTCGATTGCTAAACGATTCACTATATATATATATATAATATATATATATATATATTATATATAAATATTTATATATAATATATATATATATATATATATATAAATATATATATATATAATATATACATATATATATATATATATATATATATATATATATATATAATTTATATATATATATATATATATATATATATATATATAATATATATATATATATATATGTCAAGTCTAAGAAATGGGTAGTTGGAAATTACGTGAGTTATAAACGATTTTAAAAGGGAAACTTTTTTATAATTATAAAAAAATGAAAAATACGCGTTAATACTTGCGTAAACTTGGAGTAATCGATCAAGAGCAAGTTATTTCAGAAATTGATGAATAAGCAAGAGAAGAATCAGTTAGCGCTTAGACATGCTGTCAACACATTCCACGCTTTTAGCTCCTTCACGAATAAATGAAAATGGCTCAAGTGTTTTCTTTTAAATAAATGTATGATTTAATAAACTTATTAATATCAAGAAAGACTCCATTCGCCTTAACACTGGATCACGGCATGTATATATATATATATATATATATATATATATATATATATATATATATATATATACATATATATAAATATATATATATATCTATATATATCTATATATATATATATATATATATATATATATATATAGATAAATATATATATGTATATGTGTGTGTGTGTGTGATAAAAACGTTCTAGGTGGTTATGAGAGAACTGTTATTGAAAGATATTGAAGGTACTTTAAGCCAAATATAACGATAAAAGAATACTAGAAAATTATCTAGGAAACCTAAGCGAGAATTTAAAAGTAGATCCAATGTAATATTTCAGTCACATACTTTACTTCTCGATAAGAAATATCTTATGTAGAAATTTAAATACTAATGTACCTTGACAAATTTTAACATCTCTTTCAAATATATTTATGTAAGTTCTTAGAACACAATTTAACTTTTCTACATGTATCAGGAATAGTAAAAAATAATTTTTTTTAATTTCAGCATCCAGTTAAAAATCTAATCTTTACTCAGACATTCCATATAACTACTTAGCACAGTATAATCTGAATGTGTATCCATAGGTGTTATATCTATAGTATATAACAACTATATAATATGTATAGGCCAGATAGATACTAAGTATTATTTAATTTCCTATCTTTTCTATAAAACTAAGTTTTAAATAACAATTTTTCAGTTTATAGTATTATTTCAATTATGCAGATGAATTAATATAATGTTTTAAATTAAAAAAGAGTTGAAAAATGCAAAGGAATATAAAAAAAACTAGGGAATAAAACATATTTTAAAAAAGTTTCAGCACGATTACTTGAATTGGAAAATAATAACAACACAAAAGATTATAAACTACATAAAACATTTTTATAAGAATTTGAATTCAATTTGATGCGTTTCTTGTATTTTAACATTTATTTAAATATTTATATCATATTCAATAAACACTACATAAAAAGTGTTTTAAGGTTAAGATGTTATCTTAGTAACAGAATATATTTACTATACAATTTCAAAATGTTTGAAATTTCATTTATATTATTTGACAAGAGTAAATTAAGTAATGTAAATTTCTTTTTAAATAGGAATATTTTCTGGATAAAAATACATGCGCTAACAGTTGAAATACCATATGAAACGATAATCACATTTATTGTGAATAGTTTACATAATTCTAACTACTTTCTAAAATTTAGATCATTCAATTATTATTTACGTTAATGAATACGATAAAATGAATCAAGTGATCAAAAATATTGGACCCGAAAAAAAAGATTACTATTTCAATAAATTATATTGAAAAATTAAGAGTAAAATATTAGCCTATTTAAATTATTATTTTTAAATTTTAACAATAAAATATGAATTTTTTAATCACTTCTTTTTTATTCTGATGAGCAAAAGGAGTTATGAAAATTTGTTTGCCGAAAGAAAAATAAAAAATTTAAAGATAAATAATCTAGCAATTGAAATGTTATAATAATCATACGTTGAAGCATGATAATCATATCTTTATGCAAATTGTACATAGTTTTATCTCCAGACTAAAAAATAAATTTTGTCATTATTAATTGCTTTAATGAACATGATGAATATGATAGAACTGAATGTAGTAAAAAACAGACATCGGATATTAAAAGCGAAAACATCATTAGGAGTAAAAACTATGTGAGAAAAAAAATTTCAGGGCTTTGAAGGTATGTTACTAATATAGGTAATTTAAATATACCACATTATAGAACGGGAAAATATTTAACATTTCATTCATTTTTGGGTCTGAAAAGAAATATTTAATGAATTCTGTAAATTTCTTTAAAAGAGGAAAAATTTTCCAAGTAAAGAGAAATATTTTAACAATAAAAATGCCATATGACATAATAAACTTATTTCATCAAAATATTCTATACATTTTATACTTTCTAAATATTGAAACTTGCCATAATTAATTACTTTCATGGATGTGATATAAATGTATCAAGTAAGAAAAGTCATCGGAAATCAAAAGTAAATATATTGTTATGAATATAGAGTATTGAGAAAATGCATTTTAGAACTAAAAATTAGCTTATTAATAGTATTCATTGAAACATTAATTATAAAACGTGAAAAATTTAATTTATTTTACTTATTTTGCTCTTGAGTCTGTTAAGAAAATTTAGAATGCAAATTACGTTAAGTAAAAATTTCCAAATAAAGAGAAATGTTTTAACAATAAAAATGTCACATGACAGAATAAACTTATTTCATCTAAATATTCTACATATTTTATATCTTTCTAAATAGAGAAATTTACCAAAATTATTTACGTTCATGGATATGATATAATTGTATCAAGTAACAAAATTCATCGAAAATCAAAAGTAAATATATTGTTACGAATATAGAGTATTGAGAAAATGCATTTTAGGACTAAAAATTAGCTTATTAATAGTATTCATTGAAACATTAATTATAAAACGTGAAAAATTTAATTTATTTTACTTATTTTATTGAGTCTGTTAAGAAAATTAAGAATGCAAATTACGTTAAGTAAATTTCTTTGAAAAAGTAAAAATTTAGGAAAAAAGAGAAATGTTTTAACAATAAAAATGTCACATGACAGAATAAACTTATTTCATCTAAATATTCTACATATTTTATATCTTTCTAAATATTGAAATTTAGCATAATTAATTACTTTCATGGATATGATATAACTGTATCAAGTAAGGAAAGTCAATCAAAAGTAAATATATTGTTACGAATATAGAGTATTGAGAAAATGCATTTTAAGACTAAAAAGTAACTTATTGATAGTATTCATTGAAACATTAATTATAAAATGGGTAAAATATTATTTATTTTACTTATTTTATTCTTGAGTCTATTAAGAAAATTAAGAAAGCAAATTACGTTAAGTAAATTTCTTTGAAAAAGTAAAAATTTCCAAGTAAATAAAAATGTTTTAACAATAAAAATGTCACATGACAGAATAAACTTATTTCATCTAAATATTCTACATATTTTATATCATTCTAAATATTCAAATTTACAATAGTTAATTACTTTCATGGATATGATATAACTGTATCAAGTAAGAAAAGTCATCGGAAATCAAAAGTAAATATATTGTTACGAATATAGAGTATTGAGAAAATGCATTTTAGGACTAAAATGCAGCTTATTAATAGTATTCATTGAAATATTAATTATAAAACGTGAAAAATTTAATTTATTTTACTTATTTTGCTCTTGAGTCTGTTAAGAAAATTTAGAATGCAAATTACGTTAAGTAAATTTCTTTTAAAAAGTGAAAACTTCCAAATAAAGAGAAATGTTTTAACAATAAAAATGTCACATGACAGAATAAACTTATTTCATCTTAAAATTCTACGTATTTTATATCCTTCTAAATATTCAAAATTACGATAATTAATTACTTTCATGGATATGATATAACTGTATTAAGGAAGAAAAATCATCGGAAATCAAAAGTAAATATTTTGTCACTAATATAGTGTCTTGAGAAAATGCATTTTATGACTAAATAGTAGCTTATTAATAGTATTCATTTAAATATTAATTATAAAACGGGTAAAATATTGTTTATTTTACTTATTTTATTCTTGAGTCTATTGAGAAAATTAAGAATGCAAATTACGTTACTTAAATTTCTTTGAAGAAGTTAAAATTTCCAAGAGAGAAAGTACATAAAATTAAAATCATGTAAAAGATGCAATATATTTTTCTTATATATTTCTGTTATTTAAATTTCTGTACTTATTTGTTTAACAAGTAGAAAGACTCGATTCAATAGGAAAAAACATTGTCATCAAATAGAGAAATCATTTTACCTATATATTAGATTATCAATAATCACATTAATATTAATTAAAAAAAAAATATTATTTCATTCTAAAAGATGGCTGAAAATGCATCAAATGAATGAACCCGCACAACCACCAAGATTTGTTTTTTCATATATTAGGAACATGAAAATCACGAGTTCAGGAGAGAAAATGAAAGTGCTCTTTTATTCTTTTTTCTTCCATCGCATAAAGACTATATTCTTATGATACACATCTGGAAGACGTGAGGCTGCAGAAAAAGAAGCCAGAAAAAAAATGACAACCGCAAAAGCAAAAGTGCTTATGGGTCGTCTAACGGAAAAGAAATGTCTTTCGATCTCCTCTATTGTTTTGCCATTACAATAAAAAGGAATTAATTAAGCTTTAGTTTTGCCACCAATTTATCGTTTAACCATGCTTAATATACAACACTAATATTAAAGATACAAATTATAATATTTATAGAATAGTTTTAACTCCACACAGAACAGATTTATTATAATACTATATATTAGTCTTCTGTTGAAAACTTAATAGCAATTGCATAAATAAAAGCACTGTTTAATTATTGTTTATTCTATTGCATTTTTTTTTAAATAAGAATTAAAACATATTATATTCCAATTAGAATTTGCACCTCAAATAAATATATAAATTCGTGCGAATTGTCTTCATCTGTATAGAATAAGATATAATTTAGCCAGTAAATAAGTAATGTATTTAAAATCCAATCCTAATTTTGTATCCATTGGGAGGCAGGGCAATATTTAGCGTCAAGATGGAATACAAAATGTACTTCATTTAAAAAGAATGAGGAACATAATAATAATAATAATGAACATAATAATAATAATAATAATAATAATAACAATAATAGTAATAATAATAAGAAGAACAGTAATAATAATAATAATAATAATAATAATAACAATAACAATAATAACAATAATAGTAATAATAAGAAGAAGAACAGTAATAATAGTAATAATAATAATAATAATAATAATAATAATATTAATAATAATAATAATAAGAAGAAGAACAATAATAGTAATAATAATAGTAAAAATAATAATAAGAATAGTAATACTAGTAGTAATAATAATAATAATAAGAAGAATAGAAATATTAGTAGTAATAATAATAATAAGAAGAATAGTAATATTAGTAATAATACTAATAAGAAGAAGAACAGTAATAATAATAATAATAATAAGAAGAAGAACAATAATAGTAATAATAATAGTAAAAATAATAAGAAAAATAGTAATACTAGTAGTAGTAATAATAAGAAGAAGAAGAAGAAAAAGAAGAATAGTAATATTAGTAGTAATAATAATAATAATAAGAAGAAGAAGATTAGTAATATTAGTAATAATAATAATAATAATAATAAATAGTAATAATAATAATAAGAAGAAGAAGGAGATTAGTAATATGTGTAATAATAATAATAATAATAATAATAATAATAATAATAATAATAATAATAAATAATAGTAATAATAATAATAATAGTTAGTAGCCTTATTCTCTGTAATAAGTATTGAATTACTTGAGAAATAAAATTTAAATTTGAGGTTTTAATACGGATTCTTCAGTCTTTTTGTCTACTTTCCTGCAATGTTTTGTACTATTAGATTTATTACTAAGGAACAAATATTTTTATGTACAATAATAAACACATGATTAATGCTGATTATCTAAAATGTAATACTAAACTAATTGTAAGTTTTTCTTCTCATACACAGCACATTATTTTCATCGAAAAAGTCCTAAATACAATGACGTCCGTGATGAAAATAACTATTATAAAAGAATAGGATATAAAACATTTTAAATTAAAAAGCATAAAAATTTAATTAAAAAAACGGAAATTAAACATTTTATGAATACTGAGAATTAAATTAATAAATTAAAGTTTTATTAACTTACAATCATTTACCTATAATCAAACTTAGTTAAAACTTTAACTATTTCTAAATAATACGTCTAATCAAATCTAATTATAATTAAAATGCATATTTAATTTGCTTTAATTATTTTGAAACAATTCGTTTCTTTGCTTTCAGGTAACAAACAATTGAAGCTTCAAACAGTTTATTTAACGGACTGTATGATATGGGAAAAGAAGATAAAATAATTTTTCTAGATCTCTGAATAATTAAAAAGTAATCTAACTTGATTGTTATGCTTACCACGAGATGGGCTCTTTTTATATTCAACACATTGCAAGTCTATGAGATGATATTATGGACAGTATTATTTCAGATAAATATGGATTATTATTGTATTAAATATTCCGTTCTAGTTTATCATTTTCTGCTGCTTAGGGCAGATATTAAAGGGATATTAGAGACGTAAAATCTTCATTGTTACCACTTTTATTTGATTTATCCTAAAACAAAAAGTTCTGCTTCTAAAAGAATGATTTTTACTCAATTTTCAATAAGACTATAACACTCTACTCGTTTTTTAATAAATAACAAAAAATATGCACTAAACTTACGAAAATTAAACTAGCTTATATGTATTACCTGATACATTGAAAAAATAAAAACAAATAAATAAAGATGAAAATTAGCTTCTATTTGATGTTAAAAGTTTCAAACTTACAAATTTCAAAAGTTATACGAGTCCAATTAGATTTACTACTTACATCACTTGGTGTGCATATACTATTGTCTAATGAAACTAAATAATTTTTATAAAAATGAAACCTTATAATAATGTAAGAAAAATATTCTAAAAGAAGAGAATATTTTCTTTTATATTCTATAGAAATCAGTTATAATTACTAAAAAGAAGAATTTTCAGCCCGAAAAGTAATATCATTCAGTTAACTTGTTTGTTTCAACTCGAAAAATGTGAGCTGTTCATTTAACTTTCAAATCTATTATTTGTTAAAAAATTTCCAAATATGTGTAATACAACTGAAATAAATATCTATCATTGAAAAAAAGAGCTTTGGTTTTACTACTTACATCACTTGGTGTGCATATACTATTGTCTAATGAAACTAAATAATTTTTATAAAAATGAAACCTTATAATAATGTAAGAAAAATATTCTAAAAGAAGAGAATATTTTCTTTTATATTCTATAAAAATGAGTTATAATTACTATAATGAAGAATTTTCAGCCTGTAAAGTAATATTAAGTTCAGTTTCTTTCAACTCATAAAACGTGTGTTGTTCTTTTAACTTTCAAATCTATTAGATATTAAAAAGTGTTTCAAATGTGTATAATACAACTACAATAAATACCTATTATTAAAAAAATAGCTTTGGATTTAATACTTTCAAATTTTGTCTAATGAAATTAAATGACTTTTATAAAGATGAAACTGTATAATAATGTAAGAAAAATATTCTAAAAGAAGAGAATATTTTCTTTTATATTCTATAAAAATGAGTTATAATTACTATAATGAAGAATTTTCACCCCAAAAAGTAATAGCATTAAATTAATTTGTTTATTGTTTTTTTAACTCATAAAATGTATATTGTTCGTTTAACTTTCAAATCTATTATTTGATAAAAAGTTTTTCAAGTAGGTGAAATACGAATAAATTAAATACCTATCAATTAAAAAAAGAGCTTTGGATTTACTACTTTCATCACTTGGTGTCCGTATAGTTTTCTCTAATATATTTTATAAGACAAAATATAACTTTTATAAAGATGAAAGCTTATAATAATGTAAGAACTGTATTCTAAAAGAAGAGACCTTTTTTCTTCTATATTCTATAAAATTCAGTTATAATTACTATAAAGCAGAATTTTCAGCCCGAAAAGTAATATCATTAAGTTAACTGGTTTCTTTCAACTCGAAAAATGTGTGTTGTTCCTTTAATTTTCAAATCTATTATTTGTAACAAAAGTTTTTCAAATATGTGTAATACAACTAAAATAAATACCTATCATTAAAAATAAGAGATTTGTATTTATCACTTTCATCACTTGGTGTGCATATACTATTGTCTAATGAAACTAAATAATTTTTATAAAAATGAAACCTTATAATAATGTAAGAAAAATATTCTAAACAGAAAGGAGAAATTTTTCTTTTATATTCAATAAAAATGAGTTATAGTTACTATAAAGAAGAATTTTCTGCTCGAAAGGTAAAATCATTAAGTTAACTTGTTTCTTTCAACTCGAAAAATGTGGGTTGTTCTTTTAACTTTCTATTATTTGTTAAGAAATTTTCAAATTTGTATAATATAACTAAAATAAATACGTATCTTTTAAAAAAAAAGATCTTTTAATTTACTACTTTCATCACTTGGTGTATATATAGTTTTGTCTAATGAAATTAAATAACTTTTATAAAAATGAAATCTTATAATAATGTAAGAAAAATATTCTAAAAGAAGAGAATATTTTCTTTTATATTCTATAAAAATGAGTTATAATTACTATAATGAAGAATTTTCAGCCTGTAAAGTAATATTAAGTGAACGTGTTTCTTTCAACTCGAATGATGTATGTTGTTTATTTTACATTCATATCTATTATTTGTAACAAGAGTTTTTCAAACAGGTAAAATACGAATAAATTAAATACCTATCATTAAAAAAAGAGCGTTGGATTTACTACTTTCATCACTTGGTTTTGTGTGATAAAAATTAAATAACTTTTATAAAGATGAAACTTTATAATAATATAAGAAACATTTTCTAATTAAAGGAGAACTTTTTCTTTTATATTCTATAAAAATGAGTTATAATTACTATAATGAAGAATTTGCAGCTCGAAAAGTCATATCATTAAGTTAACTTGTTACTTTCAACTCATATAACGTGTGTT
>CM063505.1:67626248-67641248 GCA_032207245.1 Pardosa pseudoannulata | reverse complement strand
TGTGACGTAGGATCTATCCCTGAACCACTGGCATCCTGAGTTTAAAGTCAGGTTGAAATATAATGCATATTTAATACTTTATGTACCCCGGCTAAGGCGCAATGAGTTAAAATTTTATCGATTTTATTACTTAACTACCATGTAGCCCATCGTATGACTGAATCAGTAATTTTTTTAATTTTCCAGACTTGTAAAGTACCCTATGAGGCAGGTAAAAAAGGTTTCTTTTTGGCTGAGAATTATCTTGACACAAAAAAATATTCCATGATTAAATTTAAATTTATCACATATGCACCTAATTACTTAAGCCAAATATAAAAGAAAGTTATTTACGTAATATCTAAATTCAGTGAAAAAACCTATAAAAATAATGCAGACAATATTTAAATAATTAAAAATAAGAAATGATTAAATGAGATAGTTAAAGGAATGACTTCATAATGCTAGAAAAAAAATGTTAATTTTACCTATATATACCGTGATAAATTGATAAATTTAATCGCCTTCTCTTAACCGGGGAATATAAGGCTTAAAATAATGGCATTAAAAGCTCGAAAAGGGGAGTAGGGGTGGTTTTCGAACGTTTTAAAGTCTACAGTATTTTTTGTTGTGATATGTAGCCAATTTATACCAATTTATTTTATAATCGGATCTATAGTTTAGGTGAACATAAACTTTACTCACTTTGAATTTTGCTAGACCTAACTCAAGAAGAATCAGCTATGGATGCTTCTATCCTTTCCAAATTCAACGGCTTCAAAAATTCGAGGACAGACGGACAGAAACTTAGGCTATTATTATATAGGAATAAACTAAGTCCATAGCCTCGTCCAAGTGCAATCTTTCAGTTTTTCTGTTTTATAGAATTTTTTCTATAAAAATCCAAGAAAAGCCAGGATTGAGCTAATGTGAAATAAAATTATTTTTACCTGATAAACGAATCTTGCATATTTTTCTTCTTGTTGTATTTTCCTCTTCTGTAACGTATAATATTTGTAATCATGTATGTTCGTAGATTATTACCATAGACTGGTTTAAAACTGAAAGAAAAAGAATGGTAAAAATTAAAGCTGAAGAAATTTTAAGTATTCCAAGTTTATGTCGAATCATAAAGTGACTTTTATGGTTTCGGAGGAAAGGAGAAAGTTTTAGTACAGTATCTCACTATAGGAGCAACTTTATGAGATATACAAGGATTTGTTTTGAATAAAGTCCGGAATCATTTCACCACAAGACAGAAATCTTATTTTAGCATTTGTTAGTTGAAAATAGGAAAGCCCATTCACGTTTTCAAATGTTTAGTATATATATATATATATATATATATATATATATATATATATATATATATATATATATATATATATATATATATATATATATATATATATATACGTGACAGAGTCTAGTAAACGTCACTTAAGTCTTGAGTACCACTTCATATCTTTATTCAAATCTCATCACACACTACTTTCTTCAATGGCGTCTCACATTGGCGCCTAACTTCTAACAAAGGCAGGCTTCGCTTCTTCGGGGAGCTACAGGACTGGCCGTGGAAATGTGCATACCGCTCTCTGCCCAGATCACTGAGCGTGAGCCGTATTTATGTGGCTAACTCCTTATGCCGCTTCACTCTCAGTAAAAGAATCCCCAATTAAAATCTCTTAAAATTAATCTACATTTTAAATCCTGACACACACACACACACACATATATATATATATATATATATATATATATATATATATATATATGTCAGGTCTAAAAAAGGGGGTAGTTGAAAATAACGTGAGTTAAAAGCGATGATAACAAGGAAACTCTTTTACATATATTATATGTTTATATATATATATATATATATATATATATATATATATATATATATATATATATAATAAATGAAAAAGGTCCACTCTCGCGTAAGCTTTTAGGATAACCCTGTGAGGCGGAAGCATTTTTGAACTATTTGAAGAGCTTGCAAACAAAAGATCAGTTAGCGCATGGACATGGAACTGTGAACAACTATTCCAAACTTAGCTCCGCTACGAACAATGAATATGGCGCAAGTTGCTCTTACATAGAACTATGAGGTATATAAAGTTATTATTATCATGAAGATTGTTTTCCATTCGCCTTAACTCTGGACCACGACATTACACACACACACACACACACACACACACACACACACACACACATATATATATATATATATATATATATATATATATATATATATATATATATATATATATATATATATATATATATATATATATATATATATATGTGTGTGTGTGTGTGTGTGTGTGTGTGTGTGTGTGTTTGTGTGTGTATAATATTAAAAGCCTTTATTTACATATTTTAATATTAATTTAATAACTTTTGTTCAAAGTACTTTGGGGGTTTGCGCAGTAATTCTGATTTTTCCCTCCAGACACGCTATAGACTTAATTCTACCTCTGCCTGTACTACCTTAGCCAATAGTTAGCGCGTTCTCTCTAAACATGGGTATTTTTTATCACGTGATCAATTGTGCTTAGGGATTATTCGTAGTCTTTTTACCTGAGAAATCTCTACTTTAAAAGTGTGTGTGCAGGATTACATTATCTGTGTGCACGATGTTGAAAAAGTACTTGCCCATTGTATGTATTTCATGTATCTTACCAGAGATAAACTGTGTTGTGATTTTGAATGAGTCTCGCCCATATTATATATATTACCTTTAAAAAATTTGTAAAATATAAGACAATTCAACTTCTCTACACTTATTTGAGTTTGCTTGTATCAGAATTATCATCATATGATGCAATTAATATATTAAAGATATTTAAATTAATAATATCTAATTTGATTAGTGTCCACTTGCTGGGTAAATGTGGCTGGTTTATTACTATTTTTGATTCACAAATTTATGAAAGTAATTATATGACTGCATAAATGAAATTTTAATCATAAGATGTACTCATAAGATACAGTCTTCATCTATGAGTAGTAAGGTTTGATTTATAAGTGTCATAACGAAGAAGAATGTAATTTAATAATTAGTGTCAGCAATTGTAGAATTATTCAGTTTAGCTTGGATAATTAAGGTTGTGAAATTATGTGAAATACGTTGTAAATATTAATATTAAATTTAGGGGGAGTTTAATTTTTTTACAATATAAGCGAAAAGACATTATCCTCCTAAGCTAGCAATATAGGGTAGCATTTTACTCTCAGAGGTAGAAAATAATAAAGAAATGCCCCGAGCTTGAACAAGTCATTGTCTTGACGTCATTTTGTACCTGCTCACATAGCATAACACCGAAATAAGCCCCAAAAGTATGACCGAATGGATAGGGCTTAGCCCTTCAGTGCAGGATTTTGGTTTGGTTTGGTTTGGAGTGCTACAGTCTGTTTTTTGCAACACGAGGGCTAATGAGACCTGGACCTACAGCTTAAAGCTGATTCCGAACGGTTACGAACATACATGCTAGTGTGGGATTCGAACACACGAACTCCGGTTCCGAATACCAGCACCCTAACCATTCGGCCATTGTTCGGCCTCAGTGCAGGAGTTTGTGGGTTTGATTCCTATTGTTGGCATAGTTGTTTGTAGCTGTTGAATGTCGACTTAAATCTGTAGGTCTCAGTTCTCGAGTAACAAAAAAGGAGACCATAGCTCTTCTACCAACCAACCTAACTAAACAAGTATTTTCTGTAAAGAATTTTTCAGTGAAAAGCACGTTTGAGAAAGGAACGGAAAAGAAAGGAGAAAAGAAGAAGCACATTTGTCTTAATAAGTTTTATGGCAAACCAAGCAGATAAAATGCTTTAAAAATGTCACAGCATCAAAGTTTGTATTTCCCTGATAATAAGAACCTTAAGATCCAGATACAAATAGTAGGGTACACATATTTCAGGAATTTGCTGTTTTTCAGTGAACAATAAATCAAACTAAACAAATATTGATATCATGCATTCCCTTACTAACCAGTGTTTTGATTTCAGATTGAAATTCTTATTTTACAATACTATACCTCTCAGGGGAATGCGACCTTATTTTTCACGACAACTGTTGCTCGCCTGCAGGCGTTAGGTTGCCAATTTTATTTTGTAAAATCAATTTAGACTCCTAGTCTATACCGTTATTCGAATCATATTATGATTGAATTTATATCACTTTGTAAATAAACGGAATGTGTATACTGTCTGAGTTCTCAATTTGTATATAAAATTGAAAAATGAGTCTAGTTTTTGAAATGAACAAAATCGTCAATCAACTCTAGAAAGGTTTGATTTTCCCGTTTCTAATTATAAAGACATTCTGGGGAAAGTCATATCCTCACAGTTCACAAAATTCTAGTATAAAACATATCCTTTTGTTTATGTCTATTTTTATTATCTCGTTTTAGGGTTTCATAACGATGTTTAAGTTTTATTGCTATTTCGATAAGGAACTAATCGAAAAATATTTTAAAGGGGAGATGATTGATTTTAAGATCTGTCATCATAATTAGTTACATGAAAGAATAAAACATTTATTCAAAAAACTTGTATAAAAGAATTAAAAATATGAACTAATTATTAAATATAAGGTGCATTTATAAGACACAAAACATATTTCTTTCGGTTAGATATATTAAACTCAAAACCAAAAGTGGTTTTCATACCTTCCAAACTTAATAAATGTGTTCTTAATTTACAAGAGTAAAAACTGATTCTTAATTTTTTTTAGTATTTAAATCAGATCTAATTTTTTAATGAATTTTTAAACTAATGCATCGTAATGATAGGGTAATAACTATATATCAAAATTTAAAACGTTTAAAGAAAATTGATAGAAACCTATTGAATGTAGGGAGTCAAACCAACACTTATTAATTATACTATTATTTGAATAGGTATTATATATAACTGGAGTCAGAAAAAAATCATTAATTATATTAACATTTTTTCATATTTGATTATAAATTCTTGAAAACAGAGACTTCTCTATCTTGCAATACATTAGCTATATATTTTTGTAGACAGAAATACTACTGTAAATTGTAAATATTTTGTTATTCAGCAGCCGTTTACATTTCTTTCAATGTTCATGTTTGACTGTGTTTTCAAAGAAACTACTTTTAATCTCTCATTTAAACATCGTTCTTTAAGACATGTACTGGATTTACTTATTAAAATATTAGTCAAGTTTGCAAAAATACCTAAATAGGCACAAAATAAATGATAAAATTATCTGTAAGAACCGTAGTATTAACAATAAACTATTGAGAAATTCTGATTGGTAATTTCCAAAAAAAATTAATCAAAACAGTAATTAAATTTAAGCCAACTAGAAAAACTGATATCGATCTAATGCATAAATAGATGAGATATTTGATAAATAAATAAATTTACTATGTTTTCTAGTCGCTTTACTTTTGAGAAAAGGTTCAAAATTATTTGTATATTGAACAAGTGTGAGGATTCTAAATACATATTTTCCGTTTTCATACCTATTAAAGGCTCACCAATATGCTTATGATGGTTTAGAGTGCTACGGACTACTTATTTCAACACGAGGGCTAATGAGACCTGTACCTACAGCTTAAAACCGATTCCGAAAGGCTACGAACGTCCATGCCACTGTGGGATCGGCAAATTTTAAAGTACATTCTATATCTCACAAATTAAAATAAAATTTCATTTTTTTACATATTCTGGGCAAATGTTGAGAAACGTATAATGTAAAATAGTAAGTTAACAAAATAAACTTAAACAATCGTGTTAGTTAAAACTTGCATATAATTATATTTAATATGTGAGATAGAAAGATGATACTCTCCATATTTTTAATACTAAAACAATCAGGGCTGGTATTTTGACCAAAATATACTTTGAGAAACGATTATTTTTAAAAGAGTTATATTTGTTTTCTGAGGTTTCAGTATTTTTAATATTTTTGGAGGTTTTTAAATGCGTAATAACTGACCGTTTTTTCAATATTTTATAATGAGAGCATAAATGAATATTTATATTATATGAAATATATTTATATTATACTTAATGAATATCTATATTATATTTAATGAATATTTATATTATATTTAATGAATATTTATATTATATTTAATGAATACCTATATTATATTTAATGAATATTTAATGAATATTTATATTATATTTTTAACTTTAAAAATATTGGTCGTAATATTATGAACGATCTATAAAAAATTTTCTTTGGAGTAGGAAAACAAGAGTAAATTAAGATGGAACAAGTTTATGAATTATGTTTGTCTCATTCCTCAAACCAATCATCACGTCCAACATTCATACTTCTCACTTCCCACGTAGCAAAGTTTTGGCTAACAGCCTGTTTTGAAACCACTATTTTCTTTATTTATCAAACTGAGTTTTTCCCAGTTTATTTATTTCACTGAAATTGAATACCGACTAAAGGGAAATATTTTTATTATTCCTTGTATGTTTTCACTCTTTATGTAAACTAATCATGCTTTAAAGTTGGCCCAAATAAATCCGTAAGAATTTCAATATCAAAGATACTTGAAATTCAATACTTAATAAACGAACTCTATATGCATATATTTCTGCTTACGTTAAATAAAAGTACACTTTAAATTTTTCATTTTAATTTACAAACATATTATGTAATCTAATCATGCTTTAAAGTTGACCCAAACAAATCCATAAGAATTTCAATATCAAAGATACTTGAAATTCAATACTTAATAAACTGAACTCTTTTTATATGCATATATTTCTGCTTACGTTAAATAAAAGTACAGTTTAAATTTTTCATTTTAATTTACAAACTTATTATGTAAACTAATCCTGCTTTAAAGTTGACCCAAACAAATCCATAAGAATTTCAATATCAAAGATACTTGAAATTTAATACTTAATAAACTGAACTCTTTTTATATTCATATATTTCTGCTTACGTTAAATAAAACTACATTTTAAATTTTTCATTTTAATTTACAAAAATATTATGTAAACTAATCATGCTTTAAAGTTGACCCAAACAAATCCATAAGAATTTCAATATCAAAGATACTTGAAATTCAATACTTAATAAACTGAACTCTTTTTATATGCATATATTTCTGCTTACGTTAAATAAAAGTACAGTTTATTTTTTTCATTTTAATTTACAAAATATTTTCATCTACTCATGTAAAGAAAAGATTTATTTATCGCTGTTTATAGATAAAATAAATTGTGTAATTTCAGAATATTTTAAAAGCGTAAAGCAAGCGAGTATTTGTTTATTTATTCTTCTGAAATTAAAATTCTTAAAGACTTAATTGGACTGTTATTACCTCGTAGTTGAAGATTTGAAAAGAAGTTGTAGCAATTTTAACAATTGTTTTGGAATTATGTCTTTCTTGAATTAAACAAGGAAGTATCATATATAAAAAATAAGCTGGCAAATTTTCAATCTTTATATTTTCATGCAACCACAAAGTAAAACATTTAATCAACTTTGTTTGGAGAATATATTTTTAGTAAGAATCCAAAAAATCAGAAACATTAGCCTGTATATCACCCGCCGAAAAAAACAGAATTAGCCTGTATATCACCCGCAAAAAAACAGACATTCGCTTATTCATTCGCCGGAGATTAAAGCCTTCACCATCGTAATTAGATTGTTATGCATACCTCGTATCTGGATCTTTGAAACGAAATATATTGATTATCTAACAATTTGAAGCATCGTCTTGGCGATATTTCTTTTCGGAGAGTTCCTCAATGAAGTAGTATAACTAACAAAATGAGCTGGCAAATTTTCAATCTTAGCGCCCTACCCTCCCTCCCGCCGAACGTGACACTCGCTGGGTCACGTGACGTGCGCACACCCTTTCGAACTCGCGTTGGCAATCAATGGATCTGAGCACAACTGGAGCAATCCTGGATGAAATTGAAGGGAGAGAGAAGAAAACTCCAGCCGTGGAGCGGCATCCTCATCTTCTGTCTCCCGCTGTAAATAATAGGTGCTGGTTGGTCATCATCCTGAGTGGCCGATTATTTAGCTCACACCCGACCACCCCTAGGATGGAGCCGGACGCAGACACTCTTGGCTCTCCCCACCCGTTCCAACACCGGAGGCATCCGCGGATCGGATTAGATCGAGTGGACGATTTCCTGCCCAAAACTCAACGATGCTGAGGGTGCCTGTGCCCCAGTCACTCGAAAGTGGTGGTACACTCCGAGTACAACACTGCTAAAATGAAGCGAAAGGGAGAAACCATCGCCATGCGATATATCATTCTCGATTAAGATACCCAAATCAAGGTAATGCGTCAAGAAATTTCTTAACTTCGTTGTCACTAAATTATTTGGCAGAATTTTAAATTATTATTTCTTATTGTGTTTGTAAAAAGAATACTAAAGCCATATGTACACAGTTTTAATGTCACCGGAAAATATATTGGAATACAAGAAATAGAAATGAGATATTTTAATTGAATATTAGTTCTGTATGTATATGTAGTGCAAAAAGAGAGATTTTAAATAATTGGAAGTATTTGTTACGACTTCTATATTTAAAAAAAAAATCAAAAATTATATAGAATATAACCTGTGCCAATACAGCATATCCTCAAAAAAAGTAGCTACAGTGTTGAATTGATTTTATTAATATAACATGTAAGAAGCAACTTCAAGATATTTTATAAATTCAATAACTCGTAATACATTTATTTGTTTATACAATACTTATATATCGGACTGTACTTATTCTTTGGGTATTGAGTTATCATCGATTTAATAGAAAATTCAAACTGCCAAAGTTTTAGATAACATTTTAAGTGCTGTTATTTCTACATTATATATATATCGAAGATAAACTTTACAACTACGAACACGTTGTCCTGCAAAGAAAAGAATATGCTTCTGAATGTCAAATCCGCACACTTTTAAAACCAATAATAATGTAAAAGGAATAATTGCTCAGTAATGAAGGGATTCACAATATCAGAATTTAAGCTAGTGAATCAGTTGGTGTTATTATTATAAATATCTTGATTGTTACATCAAGAGACATTTTAATAGTGTTTCCTCATAGACGTTTAATATGGCTGTATTTTTAAACACTAGTATTAATGTATTTAGGCTTTTATTTCTCCCTTCTAGCGAATCTTCCATTTTTGAAATACTATATTAAAACTATTCATTTACAGGCGAAATCTTTTCCTCCTAAGCTGAAAGCACAACTGAGTGTGTATAGTTATCTTTCACTGATATTATCAATACATTTTCAAAGTAAATAATATAGATGTGATTATACTACTTAAACATTTTGCGAAAAAATCATTCCAATATTTTAATAATGCTGTAATCAAAGTGTATGATACCAAATTATGTCTCTTCTTTATTCAAAGTCGTTATTTAAGTGTTCCTCTTGTAAAGTTATATTTATAAAACGGGTATCGTATTCCAGATGTACTTAAAGACTTTTTATACTTTGATGTTAAGATAATCATGTATATGTCGTATAACATTTATACAGCACTTGTGTTTTTAGCCTATCCTGTTAAATGTTACAAACCGAAAGTCTTTGATATTGTAGAAGAAAGAATCAATAGACATTTCGGGATTTTCTAAATTTAAAAATCTCTAACAAAACCTAATAGTCAAGTGTGAAAGTGAAGCATGTATCGCGGTAAAGTTTTTGAGCATGAGAAGATTTGGGATTCTAGGTACTACAGAAACACAAGATCTAGCGTCATAAAAATAGAACTTTAGAATCAAAAGGAATATGTCCAATTTAACAACGAAAACACCAGAGACGATATTTTGAGTATGCACTTCTTTGTGACAAAACCCTTGAAGGTTATGGATTTTAAACAGAAGAGGAATTTAGTTAAAACCTAAGTAAAAGATTTTGAGTACAACCGTAGGAGGGTGAACCACATACACAGTACAAGGACGTCAGTATTTTATACCAATGGATGCAAAACCACCGTTCAGTGTCCCGTCCAAAATAGTATTAGTTGGTTTCTACAAATGCAAATGGATATTTGTGAGGTGCACAACGGGTTTCATTAGCGGCCTGCAATAACACACAAGAATTTTGCACCATGGATAACATGAAAACTCACTCATACTACTTAAACCGGAGGGAAGAGTGTTATAGACAAGATCCGGATGATGTTTTGCGGGCAATGCAACTGCGATTCAAGTCTTGGAAGCAATTTGTGATACGGAACTTCAGCGTTAAGTCGCATCATTCTGCAACAGACACAGTAAGTTCGAAACACTTTTTATATTTCATATTATAGAGTTTGCCACATGCATCGGGTGTCATAATATTAACTATTCCGACTATTTAATAATGTTATATAATTCTTGTTTGAATGATAGCCGAATACTTTAAACTAAGTTGTAGAAATATATTTGTGGAGTTTGCAATTATGTACTTTTATGTAAGAGATTTAGACATTTCAATCTAAGATTACAAAACTCTTTATGATATTTAAATTTTTGATTTATCTTGAAAAATTATATAAATATATCCACCATTCTATTTTTTTTATTTTTATACTATCCTATTCTTTAATTACTTATAGGTAGCTTATATATGTTGGATATGTAAACATATATATGTATGCATGTATATTTGTGTATATATGTATATAAATATGTATATATATGTACATACATATATATATATATATATATATATATATATATATATATATATATATATATATGTATGTATATATACACATATATATATGTATACATATATACATATATATACATATATATACATATATATACGTATATATATATATATATTATATATATATATATATATATATATATATATATATATATATATATATATATATATATATATATATATATATATATATATATATATATACACATATATATATATATATGTATATATATATGTATATATATATATATATATATATATATATATATATATATGTATATATATATATATATAAGTGTGTGTGTATAAGAGCTGCTGAAAACTGATTATGTATTAAATAAATAAATGAATATCACATCATTCAGATAAAATGAAGCAAAAAACTTCATAATTTAGTAACTTCATAAAAGCAACTACTTCAGAAATATTTCTCTGTTACAAATTATCAGATAATTTTATATAATCAAAGCATAATTCAAAGAGGATTTATGTATTAAAAGTTGTTACATCACTTTATTTATGTATATTCGTTCATTCATTATTAGCTTTATTATTAGCTTTTATTATTAGTTAGCTTTTATTATTATTAACTATTATTAGCTTTTATTTTAAATAATTTTTATAATTTTATTAAAGATAAAAAGTTTTATTTATTTATGGTTTTCATACGTTATATTAAACACACGACTAAATATAATTTAAATTGCATTCTTCTCCGAGGTATAGTTGTGCAATTAAAATATAAATAAAATTTTTGGAATATATTTTTAACACTGTTATAAATATTACCAAACTGAATTTGGACTATACGATTTAATTTATTCACTGTATGTATACATATTTTCTTTACTATAAACCTTTCCAAACATCTTTGGTTAATTATTACATTTTCTTCATCATACGAGGAATACTGTGCAGAAATCAATTTCTGGCAAGAAATTATTTCTCTGAAAATGTAACGTCAATTAAATATTAAATACTAAGAAACACTTTTAAGGGGAAAAAAATCTGGGATTTAAAAATTATAAAGAATAATGTTTTATACAAGCTAAACTGAGATGATGATGTATTTATTGATATTATTTGTTTTCTATGTTTTAAATACATTATACGTAATTGAGTATCTGAGTATAAAATAATTCCTAACTAAAAGTCTTCTAAAGATAAACTCGGAATAAATTATATTTTTAGCTATTTATTGTGTATATGGCACATGTTAGTTGTATATCTATAACATTAAAACTATCTCTTAATTTGTATTAAACTAAGCATGATTTACGGGATTTGATACAAGCATCCATAACATTTACCTCTCATAAAAACAGTTTATTTATAAAGAAAAAATGTCCCGTAATTTCAAAAATAGTGTGATTAAAGAAACAAAGTATTAAGTGCATGAGAATAAACATAAATGTTTTCTTTGTATTTGAATAAAAAAAGAAAAATTTAGGTTAACATTTAAATATTTTTTGTTCATTGATTAACCAAAACGTAGTCCAAACATAACTACATTTATTATTAGAACATAAATTTTAATCCTTGTCAGACATTAGTCAATGTATTCTTAAAATATTCGTACATCTTCAAAAATGCAATTTTTGTACATAAATATTGCAGTTAAATGATAAATGTACATTTTATTGATTTGTTCACCACATAAAGCTCCTTCATTCTCAATATTAAGCGAAGCTTTATATAAATTCAACATCACGTAGAAAACTGTCAAACAATATGAATTATTGAACAAACCCCTAGGTCAATCTAAAGAATTTACCATAAAAGAATTAGTTCTTGTCTTTAAAGTATATTTTATAAAATAAGAATGTTCATTTTTATTTTAAGTAAATTTTTTATGACGATATAATATATTCAATGTGATTCATTTTATTTATGAAAGATAGTGTCAAAGTCTGGAATGATTAGTTACATATGATTGTTTATAATTAAAAAATAAAATATCAAAAATTAAACTTGACTATTTAAAAATCACTGATGATATTCTCACCAGTTCGAACTAGTTTATACTAAAAGACTTATTAAATAAATATTTTTACACATAATTTGAAAATTGTCTAATATATGTACCTAATAGATACATGTATTAAACAAGTAATAATCTAATATTTTACTCACGTAACTAAATCCTTAGTATTTCAATTATATTTAACCCAATTACTTTTTGATGTCAATCAATTAAAGTATAAAAACTGTTTTTAAATCTTGTATTTAAATTAATAAAAAGTATTTTTCTTCCTTTAATAACTTAAACAAAATATAAACTATATCACTACTTGGTTAATTTCTGCTTGCATTTTCACGCGATAGTTTTTAATCTTGGATAATGCTTTTACTTCAAACAACTTTTTTAATTTTATGAAATTAATTTAACACAGAGACGAGAACATGGAAAAAATTCAAATAAACTGCATTCAAAACGTCATACTAACATCGGTTAATGACTCAGCTATTTTTAATCGATTGTAATAAGTATTCAAAATAGCATTTTTTTACCCTAAGAAAAAAGCAAATTTCCCTCGCAATCCGTACATAAAATCAATACTCGTAAAATCAATATTTAAATTTACTTACTTTTTCGTGTTTTGCTCTTATTGTGAATATATATTTGGATACTGAAAACTAAAGTTTAATTGTTAACATTTAAGGGCAAATCATCGTGCTTTTAATATCAAAATAAGAAAAGTATAACTGCATGTTAAACTATATAAAAGAAAAATATTTTACTCCACCAAAAGAGTCATTTTTATTCTACAAAATATAAATTTATAAGTACCCATTTATATATTTTAATCATTTTCTAGTTTAAATTTAGTCTAAAAGTAAACAGCAAATAAAATCAAGCTTTATATATACTTTTAGTTTTCACAACCAAATGTATGTTTCAAAAACCAAATATTTATTTAAACTAAATCAGTATATTATGCATAGAGTATTAATTCATAGAGTTCACAAGAAATTTCTGTGTAAATACATAAATGCTATACGTCAGTTCAAATACAAAATCAAATTTAATTTTTTAATATATATATATATATATATATATATATATATATATATATATATATATATATATATATATATATATATATATATATATGTATAAATATATATATATATATATATATATATATATATATATATATATATATATATATATATATATATATATATATATATATATATATATATATATATATATATATATATATATATATATATATATATATATATATATATATATATATATTATATATATATATATATACATATATATATTATATATATATATATATATATATATATATACATATATGTATATGTATATATATATATATACATATACATATATGTATGTATATATATATATATATATATATATATATATATATATATATATATATATATATATATACATATATGTATATATATATATATATATATACATATATATATTATATATATATATATATATATATATATATATATATATATATATATTATATATATATATATACATATATATATATATATATATATATATATATATATATATATATATATATATATATATATATATATATATTATATATATATACAATATATATATATATATATATATTATATATATACATATATATATATTATATATATATATATATATATATATATATATATATATATATATATATTATATGGGAGTACTACCGTAGATTTTAATACATTTAATGGTATTTCAAGTACAGTGATATGTTTCTGGCGTATAGATTTAGCCTTAATCGTTTCAAAAATTGTTTCATTATAATAAATAAAGAGTTCATATGAAAATAAAACATAACCTAAAAGTAACCAAACACTAAAATATATTTTTCATTCTATAAGCTAAATATATATTTTCAATATTCTGAAAGAGTGACTTTTCTGATTCATTACATTATTGATTTTGATATTAAATGCCTTTTCCCAATAAATCTTCTATTTTCAAAGATTTTTCTTTGCTTGAAAATGAATCTTTTGATGGCACACCTTGATATGCCCATTCAATGCGTTAGGGATCTTATTGATTAAAACTGCCGGTATCATTGTTTTGAAATAAAATATCACGTTTTCTCCCTTACTTTTTAATCTAACTAAGATAGAAAAATTTATAAATTTTACTTTCCCACATTTACAAATATTTTTATGCAATATAATTGCTTCTAAATGTTTTGTTGAATTATAACGATGGCTGTACATTAAAAATACCACTTTTTTAATAAGTGAAATAATAAAGTATTTATTAACCCATTTCTTACTTGCATATTTATTTT
>CM063505.1:67618748-67621248 GCA_032207245.1 Pardosa pseudoannulata | reverse complement strand
TCATTATTAAATAATTAAAAATAATTATTAGTTAATAATAATTATATAATATAATAATATAATAATTAATAATATATAAAATATATAATAATAATATAAATAATTATATTATATATTATATATAAATATATAATAATATATAATAATTTTTAATAATTATTTAACAATAGTGTAATAATTAATTTTTAATATTTAAAGTATTTTAATATTAAAGTTTCAATATAATTATATTCGCATAGAGTATGTCTATCACTAAGAATAAAGGAAAAGTTGGGATTGTTTTAATTTGAAATAATCTATTATGATTATTTAAAATTGATTTGGATTCTTTCCTCTCTTTGTTAATTTAAACTGGTAGCTATAATTATTTAATTGAATCTATGTCACATACGTATGTAATCGTAAAATCTTGCACATATATTATCAAAATTATTATTTTCGCTTGGAAGTACATCCGCACTATCTAAGATACTAAGCAGCGTGCAACACCTCAGAAGTTGAAAAAACATTCAATACAGGTCCGTTACATGATTCCGAGATAAGATAGATATATTTCTTAAATAAGCAAAGTAATATGTAACAAAATTTATAATATTATAAGTTCCAAAAGCAAATTAAACTTTTCTAACAAAAATTATTAAATAATCTAGTAAGGATTTCATGATTAATGTATTTTGAAAGCATTCTTATGATCACAAAAATACAAGATAAATTGTAATGTATTTTTACTAAATTATTAAAATATAGAAAGCAGTTTACATGTTTTAACAGAATAAATCGCGATAAATAATCATTATATACCCCCACACCCACACCCGCACACACACACACACACACACACACATATATATATATATATATAGATAGATAGATAGATAGATAGATAGATAGATAGATATGTGTGTAATATTAAAATCCCTTATTTAAGTATTTTAATATTAATTTAACTTTTGTTCATAAAGTACGTTAGGGGTTTGCTCGGTAATTCTGCTTTTTCCCTCCAGATACGCTATAGACTTAATTCAGCCTCTATCTGTACTACTTTAGCCAATAGTTAGCGCGTTCTCTATAAACATGGGTATTTTTTATCACGTGATCATTGTGTTTAGGAATTATTCGTAGTCTTTATAAATGATTAATTCCTACTTGAAAAGCATATGTGCGGTATCACATTGTCTAGATTCACGAAGTTGTAAAAGTGTTTGCCTGTTGTATGGAATTCATGTTTCTTACCAAAAATAAACTGTCTTGGGATTTTGAATGAGTCTGGCCCATATTACATACACACACACACACACACACACACATATATATATATATATATATATATATATATATATATATATATGTATATATATATATATATATATATATATATATATATATATATATATTTATATATGTGTGTGTGTGTGTGTGTATGTGTGAAAGAGGGTGTTTACGGGTTTATGTTGGCATAATAATTTTAAAATATATTTACTTTCATAATAATGCTTTTCTGAAAATCATTTGTTTGATTAGCATACAGTTAAGAACTTCCGTTGTATCCGTCAGCTGCACAATTAGTACAAAAGTTGAAATTGATGTAACACAATTTGACATTTGTTAATAAAAGAAACAAAAAGTGAATTCCGTTTAACAAACGTAGATGATACCCTTCTACAGAAATAAATTGTTTAATAGAACACTCTGTCTACCAGTATTGAACTGTAAAACTCCTCCAACAAGTTTTGGCCAGATGTCAATCATGTGCTAAAACAGTGACTTCTAACTGGATATATCAGCAGATTTCGTTGCTGAGGATCTTTCAAGCATAAATTCTGGCATGGTGAGGAAGGCGTTTCGACGACGAAAGATATTGTGAACAATCCATTTTGTATTCAAGATGGTATCCTGTCGCTAAACACCTTGTTTGCCAAATATCTTATCTATGGAAGATGAATAAATAGCTTGATGATCTTGGAATATGATTGAAGTACTTGCTTGTCCAGCCTATGACAGTTTCCTGAAAGTTATAATGATTAAAGTAATTAGTTTTTTTAATTGATCTTTATAAATACGTTAAAGTTATGTTTATAACTATAATTTTATATACTCTACATACGAAAATATCTTATGTTTTCAAAAAACCTTACTTTTTAATCTTAAATATTGTAATTTACAAACGTAAAATATTTCACCACATTTAAAATATATATTGAGAAAAATATTTAAGAAATTTTGATCTACTGTGGTTATAAAGTTTTGAGTATAGCATATTATTTATAATTTCATTTATTTTAAAATTCATTCAGTTTATATTTAAAAGTGCTATAGATTTATTTTATAGGAGCCTATGTATATTATACTCTGCTGTAAACTTCGGTTTGCAAACTAATAATTAAATTTTTTATTTTGTTACTCAACAGGTATTGGTTGTATAATTTAAAAACACAAGAATGACTTTCTTTTTTCCACATTTGTCAAAAGTAATATAATTTAGTACTGTTTGCTTTGTTTT
>CM063505.1:67598748-67613748 GCA_032207245.1 Pardosa pseudoannulata | reverse complement strand
CATAATTCCGTGTATATATTTATTTATAAATGTAATTTTGAAAAAATACAAGTGTTGTGTACATTTTCATTGTAAATAATGGCTCAAGTATATTTATTCATATATTTTGGGAAGAATTTTCTAGTATTTGAAACAATATATATTATTTTTAAAATTAAGGGTATTAACCCATATTGTACCACACCAACTAAATATTTCTGTAAGTTAATAAAACTTCATACATATCTTTAATATAGTGTAACTAAGTATATAAAACCAAAATTTTGAAAAAATATTTTTAATATTTTAAGTAATTAGCTGTCCTATAAATAGGACAACGGTCCAATACACTACTAAAATTTAACAAATATAACTGTCATTTCATTAGGCTGATTCATAGGGGAAATTTGGGGAAATTGTAAATGCAAAGTCCAACATTACATTTTAAGCATACTGTTGTTGGATTTCTCTTGCAGTTCTTGGACTGTCATCTTTGATAACGGATAGTAAAAAAAAAGGATATCCATTGTACGATGCTTACATCTGTAATTTATATCTAAATTTGATAGGTTTATTTTGCATGAACATCTTGCAAATGTGCCTTCCAAAATATCTTACCATTCTTTCATCGATGATGATATTTTCAGAAAATGTACCAAATTGGTTCAAGGTTATGTTGATTTTGTCATAAAGAGGTCGAATTTCATAATAGAGATGGTGTGGATCAATTGAAAAAATATCGTTAAAATGAATGCAGCGCTTGGTGTCATGATACCGTTTCTTGGACCTAGCTTTACTCACTAAATTAGTTCCAGTGTCTCCAGCATTTTCCCAGTACATTTTTTCGAGTGGTACTAATAGTACCTGCTAAAGAAAAGGACACCTAGGAATTGCGTGAGTTCTGTTTCTGTAATGTTTGAATAATTTTTTTTTGGGGGGGGAAAGGGGTTTCTGCCGATTTGTTCTGTTGTAGTAAGAGATATTATGCTATCTACCATCAGGTGGAAGAGTTCAACTGGACTTTTTTTTCTGTAACTATACTTATAATTCCATAATCTCGTGTTGAAATTGAATCACTTAATAGTTCAAATTTTGGTTGACGTTTAACCCACCGAGGTTTTTTTCGGTGGAAGATGACATTCTTTATATTTATTCGATAAAATTTCAATACCAGAGGTAGCTTGAATTTTTAACCCATCATGCATTACTAGCTTTTCACATTTTGTGGCTGAATCATCTATCTCTTTTTCATTCTCTTCACAGAGTCTGGATTAGGAGGAACAACACCAATTTCAGAATTATAAATTCCTCAACACTTAGCGAATTCATATATTCGAGAGCGTTTGGGCTGTTAAAATTTTGCGTGGAATTTTTACAGAAGTAAAATGCAGAGTAAAGTAACAAAATTCTTAGCAGAAAATAATAGAGCTGCATGAAGCACTAAACACTAAACAATTTCAACCAAGCGTGAAATTTTTTCTTGCAATCTCCAGTTTTCCTGAATAGAATAGACGTATATTTTCCCTTGTTGTGTCCAGGTGTGTGAACAGGTGTTTGAACTGTTTTTCATTGAAAGATAAGAAAAGAATGTGCGCTATGAATGCAATAGCGAATTCGTGGAAAAATAATCGGTATTGGACCGTCGTCCTAATTTTAGGACACCTTTTTTATACTTACAAAATACACGTGTAAAATACATTTTTGAACAAAAAGGTTCAGCTACATTATTAATTATGTTTATAAACTACAAGTAACCTCCATAATGATTGAAAATAATAATAATAATGAATATAAAATTAAAGATTAAAAAATGACAATTTTTAAGGGATTTCTGAAAATAAATTTTACAATACAATATAATTTGACATCTCAGTTTTTTTTGTTACTAGGCTAAAGTGTGTCTATTTTAAAGGTGTTAAAATAAAATCCACTCAGAAAATATTTATAACTTTATTATTAAATGGAATTTTATTTGCTGTCCTATTTATAGGACAGCAGTCCAATATGGGTTAAAGTCTAAATTAACAATATTGTTTGTTAACCCTTTACCGGACAGTGGTTTCACAACGAAACCTCTAGTTAAACATTTTTTCTCTAATTTTTGGAGATACATAAGTGTTTTTTATCCATTTTTTATGTTTTTAAAATTTAAAATTTACAATAGATGATACTACTGCATTTAATTTATTTTGTCTTCTGAAATACATGTATTTATACTTGCTGTAACTTGAAAGTTAGTAATTCGATTTTTTTTACTTATGATCCCAAACAAAAATATCTATTCAAACAACAATTATAAATTGTTGAACTATTTATTTATTATACCTTTTTAAGAACACTTATTTTATTGTTCTTAGAATATAATTAAAATTTTAAAAAGGAATGTGTTCACGCTGTACAAGGGGGTGTTTTTGTCAGTTAACCCCCCTCAATCACTCCTATTGTATCCTCTCAGGCAAACCCCTCTAAGAATTAAGAAAAATAAAACGTTTTGCATTTATAAGACTTATAGATAATATTTATAAACTAATTTCTTTAAATTCCAAAGAATTTATGTAGGTGACTGTAAACTAGCCGACCGGTTTGCGATGTTTCTACTTCCGATTGTAAGTCATACCCTAATCATCTGGATATGATTTCGCATGGGTCTCGTATAAGGAGCAGATATGGAGGCGAAATAATCAGCCTTAGATGATTTCAAACTTAACAACTATTCATTTTATTTAACAAAAAATCTTTTAAAGAAATATTAAAGTGTATCAGTAAAATCGTCCAGAGAGGAGATTACTCTAGACAACCTGCTCATCTCAAAGTTCAGCCTGGAGTCCCCTCCCGTTTCTTCTTTTCCAAACAGGAAACCTCGGTTTTAGGGGAGATCGAACCCCCCCTCTTTGACCTTTGTCCTTGGAGTAGCCGAAACGCCCTTTGGCGCCCAGCCGACGCAGTCACACAAAACACAATTTCTTTTCTCTGTCGGTGAGTTGACAAAAACGGCACACTTGACACTTCTAATCGTCCATGCGTCAAAAGGACCATTACTGGTACAATACCGCCGTTTTTCAATTTTTCAGCGTTTTGAACTGTTCGGCGCCTTACAATGAACAAAAGTTCGCCTTAACCAACGCTCTTCATGACCCCCGACAGAGACGGACGCGATACTTACAGTTACCTTTAAAGGGTTAAAAGATTGCTATCATTACGTGAAATTCTGTTTCAATAATGCTATTAAAATTAAACATGCTTTTGTGGAAGATAGTAATAGACTAACATCTCCACGGATTTCACTAAAACTTTAAAAACATAACGTATTTTATAATATTATACTTTTCTGAAGGTCTGAAAAACACGTTTAGAACTCAGTTGTGAACTTTATGAAAAGATTATGTATTCTATTAATTTAACCCTATATTCCCTATGATTTTTAATTTAATATAGAGGTATATAACCTCTCTATAGTACAGGCAGCGGCTTAGCTTACAGAGATTTTGTATTGAAAAAAAATTTTTGAATAAGATTTTGAGATCTGTGGGATATTAAATGGAAAAGTTTTGACTAGTGTACCTTAAAACATAATACTATAGACGCAGTAACCAATAATGTCCATTATTTCAAAAACGAAATTTTCAACAATATTTAGATCTAATTAAACGAAATGTTTTCAATCGCTATAATCGAAAAATATCATAAAAGAAAGATTTATATTAGTTAAAATTTCTTATACGTTGCTCTATTTTTTTTGCCTGTTTCTGTCATTCAAACGTCATTACGTTTTCTTGTAAGTTATGCCAAATATTTCATATGTATTTTAATGCAGCAAAAATATTCAGTTGCTGAACATCTTTAAGTTGCATTTATTAAAATATTAGACTCATTTCGGAAAACAAAGTTTTACGAAATTTATTAGAACAAACCACATTTAGAGATAAGTAGACTAAATATTCCATGCTCTTAGTTACTAATTTCATTAATTAAAAATCATATATTTTAAAGCCGATGTTATAAATATCTACATCAACTGTTCTATACATTTTTTCTATAAGAACAATAAGTTGTAACTTTTATAAAAGCAAAATTCAAATAATAATGTTATAAATATTATAAAAAATATATGTAATAAATATTAAATAAAGCTTATACAATAGAAATAACTGAGAAAATCAGTATGAAACCACTATGTGTTGTTCGACAAATATATTTTCTGAAGGCATAGAATTCACCTGAAGAGAAAACAGAGATTATTCGAATCCCCTGATGCATTGGAGAGCAGTGCAGATTGAAACATAAAATCGATACTGCCATTTTCGTGATCTCCTGTTAATCATTCACACACGAATTAAAACACCTTCATTTGCGTTCCTGCATTTATCATTAGGAAGGCTGTTAAAGAAGGCTAATGGAAAAGTGAACTGAAAATAATAGGAAGACATGTATATGTATTTTCATCTTTTTCTCTGTAAGGAATATTAGCATCAAAACACTATTTTTAATAAGCATATACAGTTTTAATAATTGGTTGTTGTAACATATTTCCTTAGGTAAGTTTACTAAAACGTATTAATGAAATTTAACATGAACAGCGTAATATTTCTTTGTACTTCTATACAATATACTCTATTTACTTTGATCATGTGTTGTGTCACAACAATAATCTTTTGTAGGCTCTCCTAAAAGTTCAAAGTTATTCTTATTTTAAACATTTAAGAAACCAAAATATTAACATAAAGTTAACATTTTGGTTTAAGTGGAGATCAAGTATTGCTATCTGGCAGCAATATATGTGTAATTAGTATATAAATATATAGTGATATATTGTGATATATCACTATATATTTATACACTGATAAAATTCTAGTTAGATGTTCTAGATCAGTGGTGCGCAAACTTTTTTAGACTGCGACCCCTTTTGTAGAGGGAAAAATTTTGGTGACCCCTAGAGATAAGTGTTCACAAATACGATGTACATTTCGCACATTTCTTTCGTTTCATCGAATAAAAACATCATATTTGACTCATATTAATTTTGTTTATAATTTTAAGAAAATAAATTGCTCTTTAATGAGATGTATGTGGCTGTAAGTTTCTAATTATCTCATCGATGTTTGGATGTGTTATAATGTTCTAGAATAGATGCTTTTATATCTTATAGAGTTATGTAATCCACAAGTTTTCAGACAAGAAAGTGATACAAAATTTTAGATCTTAAATGTATACAAAAATTTACTAAAACACTAAATAAATAAAACATTCTTTAAATGTAACATACAAAATGAAAGACAAAGATTACAATGATATTCTGTAAATTCTAACAAAAGAAGAAAAATGTAAATTATGAACAATATATATGCCAAATAAGTTACTTTATAAAGCCATCCATAAATGAAAGTGACTTTAAAAATGGAACCCAATAAATGAAATATTGGAAGTTTGAATTACAATAATATCTCACAAATTCCAATATTAGCTTTGGAAGTGATAGTTCATGTAAAACACCATCTTTTAAATTAAAAAAAAAACTGCAATGTTTTTAAATTTATAATGCATTATATGACAACAAATTATTTAAAATAAGTGATAGAATATATTTGGATAGGATATATTGTGATAGGTGTTGACAATATTCGTTGTATCGAGATTTATTTCAATGTTTACATTCTATACATAAATTCCATTATAATTCTAATTTTACCTTGATTCGATACTTATGTTACATCGTAATAAAAACTTAAAAATTCAAAATTGTTCTCTTCATATTATAGATTTTCCTTTTTTTAAGGACTTTAAAATGCATACTTCTTACATTGATATCTTTTTGCATTATTGTTCTAGAGCTCCAACTTCTATCTGATGGAGACCGCAAGTTAAAATGTATTATAATGAGGACTTTAAAATGCATTTTTCTTATGTTGATATCTTTTTGTCATTGCAATAGGTGCGTAATCAGTGTATAAATATATAGTGATATATTGTGATAGAATATATTTGGATAGGATATATTGTGATAGGTGGTGACAATATTCGTTATATCGAGATATAATTCGATTTTTACATTCTATACAAAAATTTCATTATCAGTCTAGTTTTACCTTGATTCGATACTTGTGTTACATCGTAATAAAAACTTAATTTAAAATTATTCTCTTCATATTATATATTTTCGTTTTTTAAGGGCTTTAAAATGCATACTTCTTACATTGATATATTTTTGTTTTATTGTTCTAGAGCTCCTACTGCTATCTGATGCAGACCGCAAGTTAAAATGTCTTATAATGAGGACTTTAAAACACATTTTTCTTATGTTGATATATTTTAGTCATTGTTCTGGATCTCCAACTGCTATCTCATGGAAACCGCAAGTTAAAATGTGTTATAATGATATTTTCTTTATATACAGTACGGTTTGCAAACAATAAAAAGAGATTCACAAATAAATGTGCTATAACTGTGTTATAGAATTGATAGCGAGACCAGGGAATATTGCTTAAAACCGATTCTGAACGATTACAAACGTAAATGTAATTAGTGGGACTCGATCCCATGAACTCCGGTATCCAAAGGCACCTTCCTACCTGTTTGTCCACTTAAAAGTTTTACATATGCAAAATTTTCCGAGGTTCTATTACCAAGTTTGCTAGAGGTACAAGCTCAACAAATAAAAATATAATTTTTCAAAAATACACCCTGCAGTCTTTATTCTATTAGAAAAATTTAATAAGGTTTTTTGAAACATTATTGAGATTTCAATTTATTACAATATACAAAAATACACAAGATCAATTTTTTAATGTTTAAAAAAGTATTAACATCTTACTGTGTTTTCCACCACTAAAGCTTGTTCAGTTTTAATATTGCTTTAAATACCTGTGTGCGAATAATAAATTAAAAATCGGAGAAGTTTTTTATTTAATAAGAATTAGCAAACTTAGCTCTTTAAAAATTGACGTATAAAACTAAATTAAATTTTCAACAGCATAAAATTCAGAGTTAAACGGTTTTTTTTAATTTTTTCCGATTTTGTGAAATAATAAAGAAATTTAAATAAAGGTAAAGCCGCAATACTGTTTTGTAAAGCAATTGAAAAGATAAAAATGGGGATATAAAGTTAAATCACATAATTACAAAATCATAGCAGTTTTGTAAAAATTGCAGTATATTTTGAATTACGTTAAAAATAGTTGACATTTTATTTAAAAAATAGAAATCAATAACATCGACATTAAAATTCAGAAAAAATGTAAACTTTTTCGAAGAAAGATGTTTCTTCCAAGATGATAAATGGGCATGTTTATTTCTGGAAAAATAAGTAAAAATAGAATATTGCAAAATATTCTTCTGGAAATGATATATAGCTTTAGAAAAATATTATACTTTGAAGTAGCTTAATATTCAGTTTTCAAATACGAAACCCAAATATCATATTCAAGATGCTTATATGCCTCTAGTTTCGTGTCAAAGGTGTGGTATTATTAATGTTTGAGAATTTTTATTACAACAAAAATAGATAAAAATTTTCTATCTTAAAATTCAAACTAATACACTTTATGATGTTTTCTGATATTTGAAATACTCTTGAGAATTTCCGAAGTTATAAAAAAATTGCAAAATAAATTATGAGTTAAAAAAGTTTTAAATAAGTCAAATGAGCATAAAGCTTATGCAACATTTATCATACTTTCTTATATATTATGCTAGAAAAATAACTCAAATTGTATAAATAAAGTGAAATATATTTCTGCATTAAAATTCAGAGAAAAAGGCAATAATATTTCCATAGAAATAACCTTCTCCGAAGATAATAAAAAAATAAACTTATCTCAGAAAAAAATAAAAAGTGGAATAATTATTTAAGTTATATATTAGATCTAAAGTTTTAAAATAACATTATTTAAGTTATGGACATTCATTTTTTGAAAATATGTAAACTAAATACTAGCTCTAAGCTTTATATATAAATATTTGTTACTTTTATACTTAATGTCATATTTGTGATTAATGTTAAAAAAATTTTGTTTCATTAGAAATGCCCAGAATGTGAAGAGAATTATGTCAAAAAAGTCTTTTAATTTAAGAAGCTGCATAAAGACTGATAGAATTTAAGAAGCTGCATAAAGACAGAACTATTAAAATATTAATTTATTAAACACCAATCTTATTCAATATATGCTGGAACATCTTCATTTCAGCAGCGATAGTTAAATAGAAATATATAACTTTGCAAATTCAATAGAAGAAAAATATTCTAGTTATTGGCAAGAGTTTAAAAGTAGTCGGAAATAAAGGTTTTTTAATGAATTATTTTTAATAATTTTTATTTTTAAGTATTTAAGTAAAATAATATCCAATTCTTGTATTTAATATTACAAAGGCTTATGTGTTACAAGTAGACGAACAGTTATTGAGTAACTAGACCTGGAAATTTAAATATTGAAAATATAGTAAGCAGTATTTATTGTACCCAATTTATTTTGATCTGTACAAGAAAGTCTTCATTTTATTTTTATGTAAGTAATTCTTTTCCAAAAAACTACTATTTATAACATAATTAATAAAAAAATTGATATTAAAATTTAAAAAAAAATTGTTGCATATATATTATATAAAAATTCTTAGGTTTTCTTATGTTTAACTGAATTGATATGAAACCAAATATTCTGCAATGATTTCGTTTAATATTGTTCAAAATATCTCCGATTAACGTCTAAAAGAAACAAACGCATTTTTTTAAGATAAGGTTTGAGGAAACTTCTATTTGATTACATGAAACGTTACATCAGTATAGTATCTATTTCATAAAATGAGACCAATAGGAACATTTGTTTGTTATGTCCAACATAAAGTTCGATTTACAAGGGAATAATATGAGGATTTAAGTAGATTATAACAATATAAAAGTACAAGATGCTGTGAGAATAATTTTATCTTCCCAATAGAACGATGTAAAAGTAATTTTATGTAATTGAATATTAGTTTGGTGTTTCTAAGGTTAAAGTTTTACAGCTCGATATCTCGTAAATCTGTATTAGTTCTTTAAACATATTTCGTTAAGCAACTAACATCTATTTTTGATTCGGTATTCAAACCCACAGATAGTACTGGTGAGTTAGCTATACATGTTCAAACATCATTCAGATTATATATAAAGCGAATATGAAGATATTATTACCAACTAATACAGGCCGTAGTAGAAAAAGTGAAATAGATAAACACAATATGATTTATTTTGGAGCGAACCTATGGTCTATATTTAAGCTATACGAGGACTTATAAGAGCAAAACCACCTGTTTAAAGTTGTTTCGAACGGCCACAAATACCCAGGATAGAAATAAAATTCGAACTCACGAACTGGGGTATGAAATAGAAACTTCATGAGTTAGTCCAAAATGTATCCAAAGAACAATGTCTTGTTTCAAAATAGACAAATGAGAGATTAATCAAATGCTGTATATATTTTTATAGAAAAATTAAATAGGGATTTCTAACCAACGAAAGCTTAAAATTGATATGTTTATCCGTCTACTTTGGATACCAAAATATTTTTAAGATTCTTTTATGTTCTTTTTACATTATTTATATTACAGAGTCAAACAAATCCTTCTATTGCATTAAAAAAGAGTCTGGTGATAATTATAAAATCCTTTAAACAATACATATATTAATTAAAATAGATATTGTGCTCTTCCAAGCAATATATATATATATATATATATATATATATATATATATATATATATATATATATATATATATATATAATATATATATATATATATATATATATATTATATATATATATATATATATATGTGTGTGTGTGAGTGTGTGTGTGTGTGTCGTGATCCAATGTTGAGGCGAATGGATGAAACAGTCTTTCTTGTTTAAACACTTCTTAATTTAATATATAGTTTCCGTTTTAGGCATCCCTTGAACTATTTCAATTTATTCGTGGCGAAGCCACGCGTGGAATGCGTTGACAGCTCTACGCCTACGCGCCAACTGACAACTATCAGTTTACTTATAATCAAATTCTTTAAATATCTTTCCGATCGACCGGATGATCCTAAAAGCTAACGTGAGGGTGGATTTTTTTCATTTATTTTGTTATTAAGAAAGAGTTTTAAAAAAAAGGCCCTTTTTAAATTGTTCACAACTGGCTTAATTTTTCAAATCCCCTTTTTTAGACCTAACAACTTTATATATAAAACAAAGAAAATACGAATTCTCAGTTCGATAACTGTTCTATAGTGAATAAAGGACGAGAATGCATAAAGCTTTCTCTGCACGGCTATCTCACATTGATCAAACATATGTATTTTAGAGAACAAAAGAGAAGCACGTTTAACTTTCCTTAACCTTCTCTTTGAACTTCGATTCTTTGTTTGAAGTATATTCCTGTAGAGTATGTACTATCATTCATGAATAATATCCCCTTAATCCTAGAGAAATTTAGATGAATTTAATTATAAACTATTTTAGATAGACTATTCAAATTTCATCACTTTTTCCTTTGAAGTATTGAACATAATTTAGAAGAAATTGGACACTGTTCTCTATTTCTCATATTTCGGAACATATCAAGATATTTAAAGAAATGCTGGTAGGAAGATATACAACGTTGTGTGTGTGGAGACCTTTGAATACCAACTATAGTTATATTGATTAATTTAAACAACACAAGCAACAAAGATAAAGAATAAAGAAAATCTTTATATGCTGAATAGAGATATAACCATAAAGAATGGAATATGTTGAAATCATATTGATTGTGGTTAAGATGATTTAAAAAAGGTTGCATTTATTAAAGAAAACTAACAAAAGCTGAGATTTTTTTCTACTGCAGAAAAAAATCTCAGGCTGTAATTTTTTTATTGTTCCAACTTAATATATATCTATGTTGCCGAACGATGGCCAAATGGTTAGGGTGCTGGCCTTCGGAACCGGAATTCGTGGGTTCGAATCCCACTATGGCATGGATGTTCGTAGCCGTTTGGAATCGGCTTTAAGTATATCTATGTTAAGAAATATTCTCTAAATTTAACTATATGATTAAATCCTCTTTGAACAAGATACATATTCAAAATATGCACTTTAATTGAGCACAAAACAGTGTTTTGCACTTTTGCCCTTTTTATACTTATTATCAAAACTGATGCTTAAAAGTTTTTATAAAATAACTTTATTCCTCTTATTCTGTTTTTACTTCTTTTTCTCTATTCTTTATTGTCTTTATAAATATCAAATATTTATTTTTAAGCATAAGATTATTGTGTAAAGTAGAATAGATAAAGAAAGAATAGATTATCAATTTTGTACTTTTTAAACTCGAAATTCTTCTGTAAATTCGATTCATTTTTGAATGGAACTTTTTATTAAATAAACAAGTTGCTCAGTAACCTTACCAGACAAAATAATTCTTTTGTGAGATGATACAGTATTAAATATTGAATTAGAGCAGAAAGCCTTAATGAAATGAAACCACGTGATTCTTTTACTGCAAGGAAAAAAACGTTCAAAGATAGCCTGAAACTAGAAATTTCTTTTATATGTGTATATTTTTTTAGTTTCAATTATTAAACTCCCGACAAAGCGGAAAAAATGTTCATGTTTAAGATAAGTAAAAGTTTTTTCTCTGCTGTTTATTTTTATTCATACATAGGATGATTTTGTTTGAAATAACTATAAAATTCTCAGATATAGTTACTATTCAAAATAATTAATGGTTTTTTTTATCTTTTGCATTTTAGATCAAAAGAATAAAGATTTGAATAGAGTCAGAAGTTTCATTTTTTAAAAACTAAGTTCTATTTGAGCCTATTTTTTTTCGATACGAAAAAAAAGTTGCTCGATTCTACAACTAAAATTTTTCATCAGATTTTAATGAGTAAGTCAGTGGTAAAAAAAAGAAAGTAAAGCGGAGTAATAAAAAAAGGCAAATAAATAAGGAGTAATTTTAGGGAAAACCTTAAATTGTTTTGATCCCTTAACTATGTCATGTAATTTTGTATGCAATAATCATACAATGTTTCATTCTCCTGATAGCACAGCATTGACCGCTCTGTACAGATTGAAGTTCGAAAAACACCACTTTTACCTAACTAAAATTAGAATATCTCAAAATCAACTACCGATCAAAAGAGTATATATAAAAGAAATTTTAAATACTTAATTCCTTACATACATACATTCAATATATGTGTTGCATATTACATTGAATTCACTATTTGTAAGGTTTACTGATTTGTAAAAATTATAAATTATAAATTATAAATTATAAATTATAAATTATAAATTATAAATTATAAATTATAAATTATAAATTATAAATTATAAATTATAAATTATAAATTATAAATTATAAATTATAAATTATAAATTATAAATTATAAATTATAAATTATAAATTACATATTATAAATTATAAATTATAAATTATAAATTATAAATTAATTATAAATTATAAATTATAAATTACATATTATAAATTATGAATTATAGAATTATTAATTATAAATTATAAATTATAAATTATAAAAATTATAGAAAATATAGAATTACTGATTTGAAAAAAAAATAGATTACTCTATTTGTAAGCTTATTTGCTGATAGAACGTTGGAAAGTTTTGGTTGAGTATTGAGCGATGTTTTCGAACTAGAAAAAAATAAACTCAAATACTACTCAACTTTATGACAATGTACAAAACGTATGACTGATTAAAATCTTTCTTATTCTTTTAATCAAAAATTTAAAAAAGATATAAAACACCATTAACAATTGTGCATAGAGATAAATATATAGAAAATATTTTTTAACTGCAATAAAAATATCTCAAAATCCTCTAAAAGTATCAAAAAATTATCAGTAGAATAGATGTAGAGTAAAAATTTATATAATATGCTTACATCTATTCAATAAACGTGTTTTGCATTAAGCAGAGGCTCTGTTTCAAAGCTTTACTTTTTTTCCTGATAGAGTGTTGAAAAGTTTTAGTTGTAGTATCAAGCAAATTTTCTAGTACAACAACAAATAAACTGAAATAGTGCTTAGCTTTATTACATTATTCAAAAATTCTGACTTTATTCAAATTTTTATTCTATTGATTAAAAATGTAAAATACAGACATTAACCACCATTTATTATTGTGTGTACAGATTTATACTAGAGAACTACATTTTTTAAAATTTAAATAAAAATTTCTCCAACTCATCTGACAAGTATCAATACAAAATTTGTACAGCTTGTAGAGCTTAAAAATGGGAAAAAATACTTTATATCTGTTTTTTTTTATATTAAGCTGATATCTTTATTTCAAATCTTTTTTTATTTGAGCATTAAATCTGAATGCGTTAAGTTATCACTTCCCGTTACTTCAGTTACTTCCCGTTATAGTATATCATATTATTATTATTACATTCATATAAATTTGATTTTTTAATACTTTCACTGTGTTTTAGTATTTAATTGAAGTCTTTATACAGAGATTTTAAATAAAAACTAACGTTCCTTAACATAAAAGGTAAATAGATTATGAGATCTGTTATTTTAAACCTTTTTTCAACTGTCCATACTGACAGTCTAAATCTGTACACAGTGGCTAAGCTCAACTACCTGAAGGGGTAAAATATAATATGTTCATCACGAACTGAAACGGAAAGGTTTAAAACTATTTCCAGCTTTTACCTAATTAATTCCGAAGTCAACTCTTCAACTACTAACGCACAGGAAAACAAACCATTGTATTTATAAACAAAGAATAATATTGAAATATTTGACAAAACTTTACAAAAATGTGATTTCAATGATATTTCTCTAATACCTAATGTATTTTTAGAAATCTATTCTTGAAGTATAAGTTTCTATATTTAAATTAATTATTTGTGGTGTGTTATTATAATGTCAATATTATATACGTCCTCCGAGGATTACCCAAATAAAAACTAGCCTAATATTCAGGTATACAAACGTAAAATAATAAATCTATATAGTACCTTTTGAGCTGATAAGATTTCATGTACTACATTGTTTTCGATTCAGGGAAAATAAAAAATCATCTCTTTTTAGAATAAAAGTTTTCCTGTATCATTAAGGGGGTCTTACATTATAAAAGCATTCAGTTATGTTATGTGAATCAATATATATAAAAACATAAACTGTATATAACAAAGGGAAAAAAATTCACTCTACTTACTTAAAAAATAAATTTAGAGACATGCAACTAAGAAACTACATTTTATATTAAATAGATGCTAAATACTATTTAGATTCTATGAAGCTCAAACTATAGTCAAACGAGCAATATACATTGTTTGATACCACGTTAAAAGCTAATTTTATTTTATTTTCAATTTCAAGTCTTTCATTTTTTCATTTTGTAGTATTAAATACCTCTGAAGTTTTGGTTTGCAGAGTAAAAAAAAATATTTTACTTTTCATTAAAAATAAAAATTAGATATAAAAATTTGGTTTCTAATAAAAGTATTTCAAACGTTATCATTTGAGAAAAATATAAAACTCAATTTCATATTTTATTGTTTTGGTGTTTATTTTCAATTTCATTTTAAAATATATTGCTTGAAATGACCAAACTATATAGTGTTCCAAATCTAGAGATTACAAATTCATTCAATTTCATTCTAAAAGTAACAGAATGTTTTATTTTGTTAATTATTGAAAGACTGTTATAATGAATATTTTTCGGTAATTTGAACATTTAAGATATTAGTAAACGTTGAAAATATGTTTACAACAATAGAAATATAATTATTTATCATACGTTTATAAGAGAATCGAATTATTTAAAATTGCAAGAAAGATTTAAATTTTGACATACTATTAATGTGTTAAAATATCGTTTTCCTTTAGTTTGCATACCTATTCCAAACTACTTTATGTACATATTCGAGTAATCAGATATTCATAAAACTTTAATCTCTAAACATCAAATTTTATCACGTCTTTACTTTACATTTCGAATTTTATGTATATTGATATTTGAAAACTGATATTCAGTATCCTGGAGAAGCTTAAA
>CM063505.1:67588748-67591248 GCA_032207245.1 Pardosa pseudoannulata | reverse complement strand
ATTCAATTCACCATGAAACAAAAAAATTTGATTTAAGGCATTAAATATAACTTTCAAACATCAACATATACTAGAAATTGACTTATAAAAGAAAAATATGATAAAATTTGAATAAAACTTTTAATTTAAATTTAAAATTTTAAGAAAACAGAACGAATCAAATACGTAGGTAAAATAATTTCAAATAGGTACCAAAATGAAAGACAATATTTTTGCACATTAATACTGTATCTAAATTAAACTTATTTTTCACAATTTAGAGACATAACAAGAGAAAATATCAAAATAAACTGAAGTGAAAATCTTGCTCTGAATACGAAATATCGTATGATCGGATATTTTAAATGGTTTTAAATAATGGGGTTATATTTTAAAACGCATGATAATAATTATATTTCTAAAATTTCAAACATATTCCCAACGGTTATAATTATTTTGCAGAGATATATACAGGGTTCATACACATTTGGAAGAGGGAAAAAAGCACCTATTGACTCGGCTTCGTAGCTGTCTGTATTTAATTATTACTTTCCATATGGTTATTATTTTATAATATTTATGTGCAATGCGTCATTTAACCAAATCTTTGGATATCACTTATTGCAATTTCAAATATTACTATTTATGCATATTACAATGTCAACTAACCAGATAAAATTTCTAAAAATATCGGAGATTTATAATATGAAGTTGATTAATCATTAATAGTACATCGAAATAATGATTATAACAAAACCAAGTAGAAGATCAAGCTCCTCTAGCCTTGATAACGGCTGCCACACGACGAGGCATAAATTCAACAAGTTTCTGGAAACGTTCCACTGGAATGCTTGCCAAATATTGGCTAAAGCTGTCCATAATTCAGTAAGGTTCGTTTGTGCTGTCTGATGGCATTTTATATTCTGTTCCAAAGCATCCCAAATAGGTTGAATGGGGTTTAAGTATGGTCTTCTAGGTAGTAAGCCGTCTCTACCACGGCACTGTCAAGGCTAACTGCCCTTTGCAGTATGCCTGATCGTAAGCCTGCAGTATGCCTTTGCAGTTTTTTTCTCACCATCCATGTATTCTTGGTATATTCTTGACACTGTCAACCTTAACATACCTATCTGTTTGACGATTTCGGAAATTGAATGGCCCATGCGTCGCACACCTACGATTACTCCGCAATCGAAGGCGTCTAAATCAGGCAGTTTAACTATACTTGAAATTCCAATAACTAATTGAGAACAACCACAGTATGAACTATATATACAGTTGCCACAGTGTGCTCATTTAAGCTTAAATTATAGCTCTTGCTATCACTAATTTAATGGCATTTCAGTATATATACATACATACATACATATATATATATATATATATATACATATATATACATATACATATATATACATATATATATAATACATACATACATACATATATATATATATATATATATACATATATATACATATACATATATATACATATATATATATATATGTGTGTGTGTAAGTGTTATAGACAGTTTAAAATTAATATCAAATGTTTTTAGTGTTAATACTATTATTAAAATGTCCAATATTAAGTATGCTCAAGAGAAGAAAGGCCAATATTAAATGCACTTTCACATAAAAAAAGCAGTTTTAAAGATATTTTTCATTGAAATGACATTGGAAACTAAAGTTTTAAAGCGCTTTCAAGCTCCGTACGTTTTCTCTGTCATAATTTTGATTATAATAGCCTTTTTTGGTAAGTCATAAAATAAAAAGTTTAGCTTATAACATAGATAATACACATGAAATAAAAAATGAATTAATTAACCCGTAAGATAACTGTTAAAATATGTATATCAGAAAGTAAATTTATACATCAAAATGAAGATACATTTTTAATTCAATAAATTTAAAGCTTTAATAGCATATAATATTTTATTTTTTAAGTCTGAAAATAATGAGAAATTGAAAATTATCGTACTATAAAATGAAATATATTTTTGTATTATTGTAAAACAAAGTTATATTGTCGGTAAATAAATTCCGCTTTTTACGTGCATTTTATGTTTTTCTAAAAATGTCCATATAGCAAAACTAAATAATTTTTATGAAGTTGGAAGTTTATTAAGGATCCAAGGAAAGTTTTAATCGTAATATAGCAAATTTAAATTTTTATTTTGAATCATATATAGGTTGCTGTAATGAAGAATTTTTAGGTCCAAAGATACTATGCCCCCTTAAATACAATTGAATTCTTTTTTTTTTAATCTATGCATACTTTTATCGTCGCAATTTCATAAATATTAACAAATTTTTAAAATTCATGTGATTTGCTCACACCTAATATACATATTGTTATATTTCTAACCTGGCATAGATTTTAAATTGAAATAAATAAAAAGATACTCTGATATTTTTTATTTATTCATAGTTTATTAATTTATTTTATTTATATTGGAAGGTGAAATAGAAAGCCATTGTTTGCACAATATGATATCTTAAAACAATTTGGATTAAAATAT
>CM063505.1:67558748-67566248 GCA_032207245.1 Pardosa pseudoannulata | reverse complement strand
ATAAACTATTTACTCTCTCTATATATAGTAAATAGGGAATAGTAATATAAATTATGCCCGCTTGTCTTACCTTGTTATAATATGCATTACGGGATTATCGTAGCTCTATGCATTACAAACATGCGTTATTAGCAATAATGCTGCTATACATGCGGTTAATTAGAATTCTGTCGAAATGTATATTGCTAAATTAAGATAATGATATAAAGAGGTTTTCTAATAAGGGACGCTTTAGACTTTAACTAATGCATGTAATAAACATTGCCTAAAACATTAAATCAAATTTTCAAACGCAGATAAGTTAATTCGGTTCCGTGGGACAAAAAAAAGAGTTGTGGTATAAACACATGTTTAACCTATTGATTCCAAACACTTTTATTGTAAATCAGTAGCTTTTTATTTATGCTTGTAAATAATTCTTATTTTTTTTCAAAACTTTGGTTATACTAATTGAAACAATAAATTTTTGCCTAAAATAATTAAAGGACAAAAAGTGATTTCTATTTATAGTTGTAAATAATTCTTACTTTTTTTAAAACTTGGATTATACCTATTGTAACAATAAATTTATACCTAAAGAAACTAAGAAAGGTAAAAAGTTTTTTCCCCTTCTTTATTATTATCAAATTATAATAGATACAAACAATTAGGTACAATAAAACTAAATACGTTTATCGAAACAATTTTAAAAAAAATTAGATCTTTTGAATCAGATCTTTAAAGTACAAAACTAATCTTTAACAAAGAATTTTTCTGCATTTTATTTACATATTATTTTACCTTCTAAGGTGTTACTAAAATTTCCAATAAAATTCGCTGGACAAGAATCAGAAATCGCTTAGTATAATATTTTGTCAATTCTCGGGTATTCAAATATTTCTTGCCAACATATTTATTAATGTTTAACATCTGTATATATAAAACACATATATATGTTGTACCGACTATTTTTTCTCTAAATGTCAACAAATGTTATCTTTTCTGGTGTTATGTAGTAGTTTATGATGTGACTTAAATAGGACTTAAAGTATCAAATTGTTTAGAAGCAAAGTAATAATTAATAAATTATATTAAAATAGATTTACCTTGTGTTCTTCATTTGTCTTAACTTCATTAGCTGCATACTCAGTGACTAAAAGTTACTTTTGAAATATTACCATTTTTATTAACAACGGTTCAAAATCAACCTCATAGAGGCCGAACGACGGCCGATTGGTTAGAGTGCTGGCCTTCAGTTCCGAAGTTCGTGGGTTCGAATCCCACTACGGCATGGATGTTCGTAGCCGTTCGGAATCGGCTTTAAGCAGTAGGTCCCGGTCTCATTAGCCCTCGTGTTGCCAAAAGTAGACCGTAGCTCCCCAAAACCAAAAGATCCAACCACATACAGAATTTAGCAATGACTCTCGATCTCACAATTCATATTCTGATTCCAGGTAATAATAACATTTTTATATTTATTTGTTATATCAATTTGAGTTGTTTTACTTTGCAAAATATTTCACTAACAGAGACTATGGGGGTTGCTCAGTGGTTAATATAAGATAAAATGTAAGTAAAGTTGTTAGAAAATCTGTATTTTCAAAAACATATTCATTATAAAATATTTTATGGATTTTTTTTTTATAAAATAGATAGATAAATAGACAATGTTCTTACTGATAACAGGGTAGCCATACCTTAAATTACCCTTTTGAATAGTCTATTCTACCTGAAATGCTATAAAAAAATTTAAAATAGTTTTATGCACTAACTGAATATTCTCTTCTTTCGATTGCTGAATATTCATTCATGGGTAACGACCATTAAAGATTTTCGTTTTGAAATTTTTGAACAATTTCTACATTATCATTGCTTTCGCTTATCAGTCAAAAGGAACAGGCGTCAAAAACTCATTTTCAGCGGGCCTATTCCTTTATAACTAGGTGTATAATAAATGTCGAATAATTACATCTTTGCATTTTACTATTGCATTTTACTACAATAAGATATGTGCAGTTGCTTTTTAAATTACCGATTCATTTCATGATTATTTAATAAATATCAAGAAAAAAATATTCTTGCAAATACATAAATACTTTTTAATGTTCGTAATAAATGAATTGATATCTAAGAATTGGGTTAAAAAATATTTCCTTTAGAAAATAATATTAAATTTCTTAACAATAAATAATTCTTTGGAAATCGATAATTGTATGCAAGTTCAAACCTGATTATTTTTAAAATATCAAACTTAGCAAGTGTAAGTAAATTTGAGATACAATAGTCTTTTAATTCGTTATGTGGATTTATTCAATTGAGAAAAAATTATGGGTTAGAATTTTTTTAGTGAAAAATAATAAAAAAAATCCTTTGTTATATTACATATATTAATGACACTCGTAACAAAAAGATATATATTTACTTTCCTATTGAAATTTGTTATTGACAACAGATATTCCTTTACAGATCAATAATTGCAGCCACATTTAATCATCATTATATTTAAAATATCAACATTGACAAATAAAATACATTTGTGAAGAAAAAGGTTTTCAATCCATCATGTGGATTCATTAAATTATGCGAAACCGTATGTCATAAGTGTCAATATTTTTTTAAATAGCAATAATTGTTTTCATCCGGGCTTTAATAAAATCAACAATGAAATATAAATGCTAAAAAAATCATTATTTTCTTCCTGATTATTCAAAATATTAAATAAAACCTTCTCATTTGTGTAGAGTTTTTTAGTAATTTAAACGTTCATTTCATTTACAAAATCTATTCAATCACAATTTACATTAGTTATTTTTTATATGCTTTCAAAATTTTAATATCCTACAGCATAGTTTATATCAGTATATTTATGCACAAGGCCGACTAATTAATATATAGCTTCCATAAGAAAGATTAAGCTGAAGACTTAGTACTTGCTTTTTGCTTTTTAATAAGAAAATTGTTATTTATGTTTTATCGAAGCATTTGATATAAGAAAATGTGGCAAAAAAATAACTAATAATTACCAACTATTTCTTTTTAGTAAAATTTAGAACTTTAAAGCTTAAAAGGTAAATAAAATTACTCAAGGTTTTATATATTATATATAATATATATAATATATATAATATATATATATAATATATATATATATATATATATATATATATATATAATACATATATATATAATATATATGCATATATATATATGTATATATATATACATATATGTATATATATATACATATATATAATATATATATATATATATATATATACATATATATATATATATATATATTATATATATATATATATATATATATATATATATATATATATATATATATATATATATATATATATATATATATATATATATATATATATATATATATATATATATATATATATATATATATATATATATATATATATATATATATATATATATTTTCGAACAAAAAGTTAATTATAAATTAATCGAGTGGAGAAAACTATGTATCAGAAATTCTTAGATGAAAAAATATTACAAATGCTTCTCTTTATCTATTACATGTATGACACTAGTAACAAAAATATATATTATTTTTAATTCCATATTCAAATGATTTACTAAAATTTCATTCATTTACTAGTTCTGGATCAATACTGTGAAGCTTATCGCCTGATTAATTCAATTTTCTGAACATTAAAATTTGTTAAGATACTCAAGCTAAAATTATAACTTGAGTATGTGTCAGAAGGCTTTATTAAGCATCAAATATTTATCAAAGGCTCTAACATCAATTAATATTGGACGTCAATGATTTTACTTGAGAGTAAAAATTTTGTTTACATCCATTTCACCCGTTGAATCATCCACCTACAGCACTTAACCAGGAGGTCCAAGCTATTTGCAGATTGACGCATTGATCCAATCGTCTCTCGTTCCCATGGCTACCTGAATTATAAGTTTGACATAAATATAAAGAAGCTAACATTATCGTTGTGGTTCTTTTCAAATATTCTTTCGCAAAATAGCGTTTATTTATCGACTTTCATTTAATTCTACTTGTTGTTAGTCAGCGAAAGCTTGTTTGGATTTTATATTATCACAAAATACGTAAATTTAGAATGTGTTTACATTTAATTCTTACTTGTTGTTAGTCCAGCAAAAGCTTGTTTGGATTTTATATAATCACAAATACGTTAGAATTTTTAGAACTGTGTTTACATTTAATTCTTACTTGTTGTTAGTCCAGCGGAAGCTTGTTTGGATTTTATATCATCACAAAATACGTTAGAAATTTAGAATTGTTTACATTTAATTCTTACTTGTTGTTAGTCCAGCGAAAGCTTGTTTGGATTTTATATCATCACAAAATACGGTAGAATGTTAGAATTGCGTTTACATTTAATTCTTACTCGTTGTTAGTCCAGCGAAAGCTTGTTTGGATTTTATATCATCACAAAATACGTTAGAATTTTAGAATTGTGTTTACATTTAATTCTTACTTGTTGTTAGTCCAGCGGAAGCTTGTTTGGATTTTATATCATCACAAAATACGTTAGAAATTTAGAATTGTGTTTACATTTAATTCTTACTTGTTGTTAGTCCAGCGAAAGCTTGTTTGGATTTTATATCATCACAAAATACGTTAGAATTTTAGAATTGTATTTACATTTAATTCTTACTTGTTGTTAGTCCAGCGAAAGCTTGTTTGGATTTTATATCATCACAAAATACGTTAGAATTTTAGAATTGTGTTTACATTTAATTCTTACTTGTTGTTAGTCCAGCGAAAGCTTGTTTGGATTTTATATCATCACAAAATACGTTAGAATTTTAGAATTGTGTTTACATTTAATTCTTACTTGTTGTTAGTCCAGCGAAAGCTTGTTTGGATTTTATATCATCACAAAATACGTTAGAATTTTAGAATTGTGTTTACATTTAATTCTTACTTGTTGTTAGTCCAGCGAAAGCTTGTTTGGATTTTATATCATCACAAAATACGTTAGAATTTTAGAATTGTATTTACATTTAATTCTTACTTATTGTTAGTCCAGCGAAAGTTTGTTTGGATTTTATATCATCACAAAATACGTTAGAATTTTAGAATTGTATTTACATTTAATTCTTACTTATTGTTAGTCCAACGAAAGCTTGTTTGGATTTTATATCATCACAAAATACGTTAGAATTTTAGAATTGCGTTTACATTTAATTCTTACTTGTTGTTAGTCCAGCGAAAGCTTGTTTGGATTTTATATCATCACAAAATACGTTAGAATTTTAGAATTGTGTTTACATTTAATTCTTACTTGTTGTTAGTCCAGCGAAAGCTTGTTTGGATTTTATATCATCACAAAATACGTTAGAATTTTAGAATTGTGTTTACATTTAATTCTTACTTGTTGTTAGTCCAGCGAAAGCTTGTTTGGATTTTATATCATCACAAAATACGTTAGAATTTTAGAATTGCGTTTACATTTAATTCTTACTTGTTGTTAGTCCAGCGAAAGCTTGTTTGGATTTTATATCATCACAAATTACCTTAGAATTTCAGAATTGCGTTTACATTTAATTCTTACTTGTTGTTAGTCCAGCGAAAGCTTGTTTGGATTTTATATCATCACAAAATACGTTAGAATTTTAGAATTGTGTTTACATTTAATTCTTACTTATTGTTAGCCAGCGAAAGTTTGTTTGGATTTTATATCATCGCAAAATACGTTAGAATTTTAGAATTGTGTTTACATTGATATAAAAATAAATATATATTTATTTTTGCTTCTTTATGTTTATTTAAATTTTAAGCAAACAAACATTATTTTATTATTTAGGACATTTCAAACCTGAAAATGTTTATTATGATAACCTCTTTCTTTGACATTTTTTTCTCCTTTAAGAACGAACCTTTTACTATATGTTTAATAAAACTCTTGCTTTAAAATCTTATTTAGTTTTGTCACTTAAATTAGTGTATTTTTATAATAAAATAAAAATACTTTAAATGAAAAAAAAAGAAAAATTACTTACAGAAATCAAAGCAAGTCAAAACAAAAATACTTAAAAATAGTATATAAAGCAACTTCAATATTTAGTTTAGAAAGTAGGTTATATTGTGGTTCTTTTCTGAAGAGCATCTACTTCTTTCGCAAAATTAGCGTAATGATGTTTTTAAACTACAAGCGTTGGAGCACTTCATTTAATTCTTACTTGTTGTTAGTCCAGCGACAGCTGGTTTAGATTTTATATCATCACAAAATATGTTAGAATTGTGTTTACATTAATATAGAAATAAATATATTATTTTTTCCTTGTTTATGTTTATTTAAATTTTAATCAAGCCCACTTTGTTTTTGGACATAGGACATTTCAAAACTAAAAATGTTCATTATGACAAACTTTTGCTATGACAATTTTTTTTCTCCTTTTAGAATGAATCTTTTAGTATTCCTTTAACAACATTCTTACTAAAAATATTTTTTAGTTTTATCACTTAAAATGGTGTACTTTAATAATAACATTAAAATTCTTTGAATGAAAAAAAAGAAAAATTACTTACAGCAAGAAACTTTTTTTTTAACTTTTAGAATGAATCTTTTACTGTTTCTTTAATAACACTATTACTTTAAAATCTCATTTAGTTTTGTCACGTAAAATAGTGTATTTTTATAATAACATAAAAATACTTTAGAGGAAAAAAAGGAAAATTACTTACAGAAAGAAACTTTTGAAACGTATAAATAATAACTTATTCTATGCATTCAACTGAAATAAAATATATGTCTTATTCTGTAAATCAAACATTTAGAATTATACAAAATTTTGAATAAAATGAAATTAAGATACTCATAAAAATTGAAAATTTATAAAGAAATTAACATTTATCATAGTAAATAATGAAATATAATTTTGTATCACCATATTAAAAGTTAAAAGAATTAAAAAGATGAATAGTTGCTATTTTATATAAAAATTAGTTTATAATTAAAGCATTTAAAAAGTTAATTTACAAGCATATAAATTAATAGTTACTTTACTTCATGTATAAATGTTTTTAAAATGCTTTGCTTGCCATAACAAAACTTAATAACTATTATAAAGCAAAACATTTATTTATGATCTAAGAAAGATTTTACTCTAAACAAAGTAGAGGCTTTTATTTTACGCTGACAAAAAATGAGCTGTTTTAATGAAAAAGCTTTAGCTAGATAGATACTGAGTTCCTTTAGGTTATGAAGAAAAATGAAATGACAATTGACTTAATCAGTATTATCAATATATTATTTCTATTGATCATGCTTCTTATTTTATCAAATACATATTCATAGCTCACAAAAAACTAAAAAAGTTTTGAACAGAATATATAGTTATTAACTTCTTTCTAGTAATTAAAAAATAATACCTACAAAGTTGAACTTCTCCTTAATTGTCCTATTAAGAATCTCACAAATACATATTTATACACGTAGACGATACCTAACGTTGTACTTGTTAAAAATAAAGTACGGGGCTGTAAGCTTAGAGTAC
>CM063505.1:67541248-67553748 GCA_032207245.1 Pardosa pseudoannulata | reverse complement strand
TTTAGGTCTAGCGCGATCGGTAGAGTGTCTGCCAGTTTGATCATCCTATTTCTTGGGGTGACGGTTCTGTCCCCGACACGGCCAAATTTTTCCAAACGTCTAATTAATTTAACATTTTCTGCTTTTCTTTTAAATTCTTATTCCTAAAGTTATTTTATTATTTTTAAAATAAATGTTTACTATTTTTTCAACTTTTTATAACTTAAACTTTCTTTTCGTAATGTAATAATAGCCTAAGTTATCTGTCTGTCTGTCCTCGAACTTATGAAGCGGTTGGATGTGATATGGATAGAGCATCCATATTGGATTTTTGATAAGTAAGGATTAACAAAATTCAAAGCGAGTAAAGTTTATCTTTTCCTAAACTATAGATCCGATTATAAAATAAATTGGTATGAATAAGCGTCGTATCACACCGAAAACTTTTGTCATCTTTAAAACGTTCGAAATCTACTTCGTATCCCTTTTCGAGCGTGTAATACCAGTTTATCAAGCCCTATTTTAGGAGCAGGCTATTAAATTTATCAATTTATCACAAAATAAATAGGTAAAATAACATTTTTACTGAGCACTATGACATAATTTTTTAACCATCTCATTTAATCATTTCTTATTTTAAATTATTTAAATATCGTCTGCATAATATTCATACGTTTTGTCACTGAACTTAGATATGACGTAAATAATTTTCTTTTATATTTGGCTTAAATAATAGATTAGGTACATATGTCATGATTTTAATCGATTATTTTTGTAGAAAGATAATTCTCAGGCAGAAAACAAATCATTTTTTTACCTGCCGCATAGGGTACTTTACAATTCTCGAAAAATAAAACTTTTACTAATCCCGTCACGTGACGGGCTATATGCTAGTTACTATATAATATCTACACATCATTTTCTTTCTGAAAATAATAGCTGCATACTTTCTGTTACAATGTACGTATAATTTAATTTGAACTCTTAAAATTGAGCTCCCTATATCTCTAACCTTTGTGTGTTTGGTCAAAATAATGACTAAACTATAGTTTTCCAAACTTAACAGTTTATTTTATTCTTAAACATTATTTACAGTTTTAAGCATACAATTAGGAGAGTATACTGGCACAGAATTAAATATTTTTTTATCTAATGATATCTACTAAATACTCTTTAATTATGAGTTGTTGACTACAGTCTTAAAGACAGTGACTTACTCGGGAAGCACGAAAATAAAGGGAACAAGAATCGGGAGACTCAGGGTGATGAATGGAGCAGTGCCTTTATTCCTTAGACGCATGAGAACCAGCACACACAATCACAGGTCACTCTCTCCAGCCACGGCTCAGGGGCACAGTAGAGAACACCCTCTCGGACCCTCGACTATCGCCTCCTTCTCTTTTTTCCTCTCCCTCTCTCTCCTCTTTTTTTTTCTCTCGCCCAATCGTTCTTGCAATCCAATAAGATTTGCCCATAGCAACAGAAATTGGTTGTAACCCTTTTTCTATTTGCTATGAGCATTTTGGAACATCCTTCAGATGGTTTATACACTTTTCCCATGGGAGTCTCTTGCCATTGCAGGTAGCCACAGGTACTGACCCCTTAGCTTTAGGTGACCCCTGTCCACTACTTCATCTTAATGGGCCATTAACTTGTTGGTTCGTGTCCATTGCCATAAGACTCCCTCGAGTCCCTGAATCAAGCCACTCCTTCACAAATCACCTTAATATTCACCACCTGCAATTCACAGATCTTTGCCTTTGGTAGGATTAATCTGCCAAGATTAACTTACTGCACTTTCACTCTTCATGAAATTCTTGACAAATTAATTTTAACATATAATTCATAACATATTAAATCATATTAAATCATAGCATATTACAGAAAGAAAGTTTAATGTCAAAGTTTTTCCACTTTCATGTTCCGAATCTTTATTAAAGTAGTCTCTTTCTTGTGATTATTATTAGACACTATGTTATCATTGAACTTAAATAATTTTGCCTAGAGAATTCATTGAATGTATATGTTTGTGTATATGTGTGTAAATTTTGTACTTAAAATAATCTTATTTGGAAAGCATTAAATTAAAGATTAAATTATTATTAGGTATCTGATTTGGATAAGGCTAATTTTACAATTAGTATTACAAAATATAAAATATATTTGGCTACATTTTTAAAATTATAAGCTTATCATTACTTATGAGTATAGCAATAATAACTTCACTTGTTTACTCAGAAGTAAAATTTTCATGTATTACAAATGTTAAAAGTACTCCAGGCGCATTGAAAATAGATCATTGTCTATGAAGTTCCAGTATTATTTACGTTAGAGTTTATAAAAGAAAGTCTAGTTGAAACGGGTATGTTTTGAAGCATATAATATGTTAGTTACGCATTTTAATTAACCGCTAAAGCTGTTTATGTTGCTAAATATGGGTATCATCATCATAATTATTTTTTTTCTCTTTATATTTTATATGAATGTTTATGGAAACAACATTTTTTGTAAAGCCTATAAGGTATACTTAAAATTTTTTTATAATATTTTATGCAAAATTTATGGGCCTGGAGCATTTTCAATTAAGCTAATTATAAAACAATTAATAATTAATAACTTCAAAACTTATTCAATATTTTGCCTTCAATTTTTTAAAATATTTATATATCACTAGTACTAATAACATAGTCAATCTTCAAGGAATTTCATTTAAAAGAAAAAAAGTTTGCTCTAAAGGTCCACTGTCGCCTTAATCCAAGAACTGCAGTTAAAAATTCCATAACTATATGTCTCTAAATTAAGAAACTAAAAATATTGTTTTGTGCTTTTATATATAAGGAAATGTTTGATTTATCAATATAGTAAAATCAGAAACTAAAATCGAAATTTCATTAGCCTTTTATTTTTATATACAAGCTGGAATGAAATGAAGTACTCTGATAATAGAGACATTAAATGCAGTATATTTCAAATTGAAAGAGGGAAATTACATTTAATAAAATTTGTAGTTTTAGATTCAATACTCTACTATTAAATTCGTCTTTGACAATTAACATTTACTTAGATATTTTACTGCGGAATTTGTTTGATTTAAATTGCTTTTTTATTCTACTATTTTCCGCCATTGGAAAATAGTAGAATAAAAAAGCAGTTTACTAAGAAAATATTTGATAATATATCATGTGATATACTTCACAAATGATTGTACTAGTATAAACGGTTGATTAAAATCCCCCTAAAACTGTTAAAGAATATATTTTTTATGCTAAACAAATGACAACGATCTGTCGATTTCAAATTTGCATTAAAGTATGTTACAGCATCTTTTTTGTGCGCCGATTATGCTAAACTACGTTAATTAAAATAAATTAAAACATGCTTTCTATGTCATTTTCCAGCGATTTTTTGTAATTGAACTTAGTTTTAAAGATTAACTACATTTGAGATTAACAAGATGTTTGTTTGGTAATATACATCTAACATGATTTAAACTATTAATATTTTTAAAATTAAAAAAATTTTTAGTTTCAATAGCTGTAAAATAGGGATTGCTTTAACTCTTGCAAAAGTAAATATGGTGAATATTTATGTCAGAGAGTGCTATAAAAGGAATATTTTATAACTTTAAATGTAATCAATTTGAAAGGATCGACTTTTTTCATTAACTGCTTGCCTGATTACCCCGAATTATCTCGGGTTCGTATATATTGCAATTAAATACAAGGTGTTTTATATAGAATGGGACAAAAAGAAAACATGATTGTGAGCTATGTAATTAATATATTTACAAAATTCAAATTTACCTCAAAACTACATTTATTCAAGTTTCAAACCAGTTCTGCACCTGCACATCGCTTTGATTTTAAAGGACTTCGTAAAAACGAATCCCGAATTTTTTTAACCACTTCGGACATTGTTTCTTTTCGTCCTGGGCTTTTGTTCGTGCATATCAGCCGGTATCCTGGAACTGCTTCAACCACCTGCTTATGTTATGCCAATTAGGTGGTTCTTTACGAAATTTCGTGCGAAAATGTCTCGAAATTCGAAAACGCAGTACGCTTTCTCCTGCATGGAAGACATTTTGTTTAACAGCGCCTCTAGAGGCGTGTTCGTCATTCGATAATTTTTCCTTGTTGCCAAATAAAACTTGTATAATTGTAGTTGCAGAATAAATTTGTTTCGGATGAATAAATCCATTACAGTTTGTCACACTGCTCTATTCTTTTTGTCCCATTCAATATGAAACATCCTATATTATCCCGAGAAAACTCGGGCGAAGCAGAATTTGTCTGTATGATTTGTATTATCAAGGTTTTACTCGGCCTGGGGGAAATGAAAGGGAATATTCAACTTTGATTGGCAGTTTTGTTAGCTTTGCTGTTATTTTGGCTGGACTTTTCACGTGTTGTATTGTATAGTATACGTCGGCGTGTAGATTAGTAATGAATAAAGAAAGATAGCTGGAAAAAATCATATTGACGAGTTTTCTGCCACATCAGAAAGACCTAGCATTAGTCCTTCCCCACTCAGGTTAATCTCATAGCATTTTCCAGACGTTATTCCTGCTACTGCAAAAAATTCAAATCAAACAAAACAATGTACTTTCCCCATGAAAGGGATTCCAGAGGTAAGAAAAGAGGCCAGATACCAGTATACAGAATGTCAGGTATTACTTTGTGTTGTCCCTTGTTTCAAAAACTATCATACAAAGACTAATATTTAACTTTTTTTCATTTGCCGAGATAACTCGATATAGTAAACTAACAATAAAACTAAATGCTTTTACAACTGTAAAATTATTAATTCAACTTAAAACCTACACATTTTATTTTGATCCGTTATTTCGTATTTAATAATCAAATTAAAAAATGTGATGATTTTTGCAATTTTTTTCAAAAACAATTGTAAGGGAAGCGGTTAACTATGACTACACGATTAAATAGAAAGTGTATTCTAAATTGTTATATTTATAAACATTTTTTATATTAAATATACTATACAAATTTACAAATTAATAATATATATATATATATACATATACATATACATATATATACATATACATATATATATATATATATATATATATATATATATATATATATATATATATATAAATTTCAATTTCTACCTTTTTTATTATTATTTAATTTACTGGTAGTTTTCCTTTTGTAGTAGAAGCTTGTTCATACCTTTCATTCTTTGTGTGAAAAAGATTGTCATTCTATATCAGTGGTTCACAAACTTTTTAAGTTAAGGCACATACAATTTCTGAAAATAATTATATTTAATAACAAAATTAAAAAATGTGATGACTTTTTGCAATTTTTTTCAAAAACAATTGTAAGGGAAGCGGTTAACTATGACTACACGATTAAATAGAAAGTGTATTCTAAATTGTTATATTTATAAACATTTTTTATATTAAATATACTATACAAATTTACAAATTAATAATATATATATATATACATATACATAATATATACATATACATATATATATATATATATATATATATATATATATATATATATATATATATATATATATATATATATATATATATATAAAAATTTCAATTTCTACCTTTTTTTGTTATTATTTACTTTACTGGTAGTTTTCCTTTTGTAGTAGAAGCTTGTTCATACCTTTCGTTCTTTGTTTAAAAAAGACTGTCATTCTGTATCAGTGGTTCACAAAACTTTTTAAGTTAAGGCAAATACAATTTCTGAAAATAATTATAGGCTCACTATATACAAATAATTTAGAAATATGTGATAGTAAAATCAACTATTACAAAAAAATTATACGATAAAAATTATTATGTAACAATGTCTCGTTTATCATTATAAATCTTTATATTAAATTTAGCAAGGTAGAGTAACTTTCTCTCTTGGTACAAATGAAGCCAGAGCTTAAGTAATTTTCATTATATGTTCAGGTAGACCATTATTTTCTTCTCATAGTGGTACTTAACTTATACTCACTTCCAGAATATAATTCATTATCCCTCAACAACGTAGGAAAGAATCCCTTCGTAAAGTGAGGACTACCTCCATATACTTAAGAAATTCCTCAATACATTAATAGGTTAAATAACACTGGAATTGTTTGATAATTAAATTATTTATTCTGCATTTCTATAGAGAGATTGCATAATCAGATATTATTCTGTTGATAGCACGGCGTTTCTGCACAGTCAACAAAAAGTTAAACGGTTAACACATTAACTGCCAACTATGATACAGCACGTGTTAAGAATTCTTCTCCAAAATTGTCTTGGCAGTCAATGTATTATATAATGAAATAAACAGACAGTGTAACTGGAAGCACTAGAACGGTAGCTCAGACTACTTTACCTGTTACCTCTAATCCCCACCGAAATAAACAGATATTGATTATTGGTGACTCGCCATAGTAAATAATGTGTTAAAACATTTAAGTCTCTCTCATTGAATTGCAAGCTTTTACTAATAATTATTAATATTATTGTCTATTAATAGTTGTTAGTAAGTACTGTTTAGTAATATTATTGTTCCAATATACAGTTCAGTTGCTACTAACAAATTTAAACTGTTTAAAAGACAAACATGTTTGCCTTTTATAAGCATTCAAAACTATCTAATTACATTTTTAAGTGACATATCAATTTAAAAGATTTATAAGCTATTTATCTTAGAAATAAAATAGAACGTGAGTTCAAATTATTATGTTTCACAGCTCATAGTTTACCAGTTTTATACTTAAAAGAGCAGTTATATATTTTTAATACAAATTACTACATTCTTTTCCCCTATTATTATTTATTTAATTTATATTATTTCTTAAATTATTAAATGTTAAAACATTTAAGTCTCTCTCATTGAATTGCAAACTTTTACTAATAATTATTATTATTGTCTATTAAAAATTGTTACTGAGTACTGTTTGCTAATATTATTGTTCCAGTATACACTTCAATTGTTACTAATAAATATAAACTGTTTAAAAGACAAATATGTTTGCATTTTATAAGTATTCAAAATTATCTAATTACATTTTTAAGTAGAATATCAATTTAAAAGATTTATAAGCTATTTATCTTAGAAATAAAATAGAAAGTGAGTTCAAATTATTATGTTTCATAGCTCATAGTTTACAAGTTTTATACTTAAAAGAACAGTTATGCATTTTTAATACAAATTACTACATTCTTTTTCCCTATTATTATTTATTTAATTTATATTATTTCATAAATTATTGAGTGTTAAAACATTTAAGTCTCTCTCATTGAACTGCAAACTTTTACTAATAATTATTAATATTATTGTCTATTAATAATTGTTACTAAATATTGTTTACTTATAGTATTGTTCCAATATTCATTTCACTTGTTACTAATAAATTTAAACTGTTTAAATGACAAATATGTTTGCATTTTATAAGTATTCAAAACTATCTAATTACATTTTTAAGTGGCATATCAATTTAAAAGATTTATAAGCTATTTATCTTAGAAATAAAATAGAAAGTGAGTTCAAATTATTATGTTTCATAGCTCATAGTTTATAAGTTTTATACTTAAAAGAACAGTTATGCATTTTTAATATAAATTACTACATTCTCTTTCCCTATTATTATTTATTTAATTAAAATAATTTATTAAATTATTAAGTGGTAAAACATTTAAGTCTCTCTCATTGAACTGCAAACTTTTACTAATAATTATTAATATTATTGCCTATTAATAATTGTTACTAAATATTGTTTACTGATATTATTGTTCCAATATTCACTTCAGTTGTTACTAATAAATTTAAACTGTTTCAAAGACAAATATGTTTGCATTTTATAAGTATTCAAAACTATCTAATTACATTTTTAAGAGCCATATCAATTTAAAAATTTATAAGCTATTTATATTAGAAATAAAATAGAAAGTGAGTTCAAATTATTATGTTTCATAGCTCATAGTTTACAAGTTTTATACTTAAAAGAACAGTTATGCATTTTTAATACAAATTACTACATTATTTTTCCCTATTATTATTTATTTAATTTATATTATTTCTTAAATTATTAAGTGTTAAAACATTTAAGTCTCTCTCATTGAATTGCAAACTTTTAGTAATAATTATTAATATTATTGTCTATTAATAATTGTTACTAAGTATTGTTTACTAATATTATTGTTCCAATATACACTTCAGTTGTTACTAATAAATTTAAGAAATAATTTTTAATTGCTTAAAATACAAACAAGTTTGCATTTTATAAGTATCCAAAACTATCTAATTACATTTTTTAGTGCTATATCATTTTAAAAAAATTTTAAGCTTTTTATCTTAGAAATAAAATAGAAAGTGAGTTCAAATTAGTATGTTTCGTAGCTTATACTTTAGTAATTTTATACTTAAAAGAACAATTATGCATTTTTAATGTAATATACTACATAATTTTCCCTATTATTATTTATCTCTTTTATATTATTTCTTAAATTATTTCTATAAAAACTAGAACTATCAAACAGTTTGCTTAAAAACAAAACAATTATTTTATAAAGGCCAATGTTACTTAAATGAGATTTGATTTCAACCAGTGTAAATTTTAAATGAAAATATCGGAAATTTAAATTTTGTTTTAAACTTTATACCGACATTCTTTGATTTATTTTCTAGTTATGATCGGGGTTTTTTAATGCTTTGCAAATATTTTGAATTTACTTTCCCTATAACAAGAGATGAATATTAAAAAGGTATATTTTATTGTAATATTTATTTAGGACTTCTATGAGGAGTACTTTCCGAAGCCATAATAACAAATTGATATGAAATGCTTCCATTAGCCAAAAGTCAAAAATTGAAATTTAGGTTCAAGAATTATAATCAAAATTTAAGCAATTAAATATATATTAAGAACTAATACTTAAGTATTCTTAAATTTTTAAATATATATTTTTTAAATAAATCGCTATTTTCTAGAGTTATTAGGGCAGACGATACATGGATATATACCTAAAATTAAAAGTATTCTATACTGAAATATGCATAATTTATAAAATTGTGTTTGGGTTTTTTACAAAGATTTTTTTTATAATTAAGTATGAAACAAAATTTAGGTTTTAGGTTTTTTTTTTAATCAAAGGTAATTTACGTCTTAAATCCTTTAAAGAATATGTTTTAAAAAATCTATTGTATGTTTCTAGGAATAATCTTTTAAAGGTCTGACATTCATCAAACATATTTAAAGTAAATGGAAAAATTTAAAGGCTTAATTTGCTCTGACAAACACTTTTAACCAGAAAACAAATCCTATCTTTAAATAAATTTTGTAATGATTAAATCGCTTTATTCCTTAGTAATTCTTTTAGTATAAATCGTTCTCTTTACTTGTTTCTTGGTGTACTTATAGGCAATAACACAAACTCTAGTACTTATAAGAGAGTAATGTGGGAAAAAACACAGCTGACTCTACAGCACTGCGTGAATTCTCACCTAGATGTATTTTCATACAAGCGATTCTCAGAATTTCTGACGTTTTCTTTTGTAATTCCCTGAAATTAGTTTTTATATTTAACGTGTATTAAAAATTAACATTTCCTAATCATCAGAATATATTCCCTTTAATATGGCTGACATGCAAAATGCAACTTTTTTTCAGATTTAAAAGGTTGTAATGTTTACAAAAATATTTTTACAGGGTATGTAAAATGTGTATCAATGCTTGATTTGATCACTGTCGATATTCCGATTACAATTATTTCCTTGGAAATATATTTCGCTTAACGGGTGACAGAAAGTGAATAATCAGCTTTCCACTTAATTTCAAAATACCTTTATAAATATATTATAAAGTCATTTGTAATATTTTATGGATTCAAACTATCTTTTTTTATTCTGTGATCTTAAGTTATATTAACACATGAGTGATATATTCTTTTATAACATGCCAAAGGATACATGTTTAAAACATTTTCTAGATTATTTATAAAAGTTAATAAGGCTCTAACTGTTAAAAATATTTAGCTTCTTATAAAAAGTAATGCATTTCTAACACCTAAAAGTTATATAAGTGAATAAATATCAGTCACTTGCTGCAAAATAGATTTTGAAATCTGTGATAAGAAGTTAATTTTTTAATATTAAATAAAGGTAATTTATCTTTTCTTTTATTCTGTGATCTTTAATTATATTAACACAAGTGATATATTTTATTTTGTTGTATGACAAAGGCTACTAAGGGTCTAACTTTTAAAACATTATTTGATTCATTATATAAAGACACACATTCCTTAAAAATTATAAAAATACACAAGTAAATAAATAGCAATCCAATGACCTGCAAAATAGATTTTGAAATCTGTGATAAGAAGTTATTTTTTTAATATTAGATAAAGGTAATTTATCTTTTCTTTTATTCTGTGATCTTTAATTATATTAACACAAGTGATATATTTTATTTTGTTGTATGACAAAGGCTACTAAGGGTCTAACTTTTAAAACATTATTTGATTCATTATATAAAGACACACATTCCTTAAAAATTATAAAAATACACAAGTGAATAAATAGCAATCCAATGACCTGCAATATAGATTTTGAAATCTGTGATAAGAAGTTATTTTTTTAATATTAGATAAAGGTAATTTATCTTTTCTTTTATTCTGTGATCTTTAATTATATTAACACAAGGGATATATTTTATTTTGTTGTATGACAAAGGCTACTAAGGGTCTAACTTTTAAAAAAATATTTTATTTATTATATAAAGACATACATTTATTAAAAACACATAAAAATACAAAAGTGAATAAATAGCAATCCAATGGCCTGCAAAATGGATTTTGAAATATGTGAATGCACATCAATTGTTTTAATATCAAATTGAAGCCAATTACTTTTTATATTTTGTGATCTTTAGTTATCTATATTTAGTTATCATTTTATTTTTTAGCATGATAAAGGAAATATTTTAAAAACCTTTAATTACTTAGGAGTTATTATTTTATTTTTTGTTTTTTAAATGCCAGATGTTTTTTAAATTATTTTAAAAAGACTGTAACTTTATATGTGTAGAACAATAAAGGCTAAAATTTTATTAAAACTTCGACTGCATTTTTTTTTTCATTTTTTGCAATTTTTTTGTTTTAATGATTTTTTTAAATATAAAATATGAAATATATTTAAAGTTTCCTGATAGAAACAGAAATTTTACTAATATTCGCATAAAAACTTATATAAAACATAAATTTTAATACACTTTCCTAAAGTTATCTTGGGAGTAAACAAATTTCATTTTTTACTTCGTTTACACTTTGTATGTCATTTAAAAAAATATACTGCTTGAAATGACAAAATGTAAAAGTTTTTATTAAGTGAAAGCTTTAATAAAAAACTTGCAATAATTTATTTTGAACGGAGTATAACTATTTATTCTATTGTGAACCAAAAAAGCATTTTTTATATATCTACTACAGTCTTAAGTACAACGTTCCTTTAATATCGAAATATTTTTCTGTGAAATTTATTGACGCAGTATTAAGAAAAATCTTAAAAGAATCTTTGTAAAGAAAATACCGAAAATGGATTTGATTTGCATCTAAATATTTCTCGATTACAATAAGGTCTCTATCGGTCCCATAAAATTCTTCCTAATAACAAAGACCACAAAATATTATATATGGGCTATCTTTTATCCATATGAAGATATTTATAGACAAAGAATTTTACCTTGAAGCAATATATTACGTTCAATAAAATCACAAAATGGAAAAATGTTTTATTTTTATTTTTTATTTGTGCCACATTTTCATAAATATTTTCTTCTGCCTAGATATATTTATTTGCAATATTTTGTTGCTACATTTGGCTATATTTTATTTGCTAAATGTACGTCATATATCTTAAATAATATTTTGAGTTACTTTCCAACGTAAATATAGCTGCTATTCTTTTACGTAACGAAAATAATTCTAAAAATGAAAGAAATCTAGAACTTAGTTATCTTGAAAATAAGTTCTATCTAAGTTCTATAAGTTTTCTTTATTTTAAACTAAATAATCTTGTTCAAAATGAAGATATTCCCAGTAATTTTTTATATGAATAACAAGTTCTAAGTAGTATATATATATATATATATATATATATATATATATATATATATATATATATATATATATATATATATATATGTATATATATATATATATATATGTATATATATATATATATATATATATATATATATATATATATATGTATATATATATATATATATATATATATATATATATATATATATATATATATATATATATATTATATATATATATATATATATATATATATATATATATATATATATATATATATATATATATATATATATATATATATATATATATATATATATATATATATATATATATATATATATATATATATATATATATATATATATATATATATATATATATATATATATATATATATATTATATATATATATATATATATATATATATATATATATATATATATA
>CM063505.1:67526248-67536248 GCA_032207245.1 Pardosa pseudoannulata | reverse complement strand
TAGAAAAGATTTAAAACACATCTGCAGTTTAAAGTTTAATATAGTTGACTAAAGTTCTCATTAAAATTCAAAGTTCTTTCACTTCTCAGACTTGTTTAGGGATTTATTCTGTTTACTATATGTATATAGTCACTGCTGCCATGGATGTCGTGCGAAATTAGTTTTAAGCACTAAGACCCTGCCTCATTAGTCCTGGTGTTGCGAGAAAGCACACGTAACACTCCAAAACAAACACGTGCTTACGGATAATTTCAGCTTGTATGTCTTAAGTTCACTTGTGTTTTGAAACGGAACTGTATGTAAGTAATTATACTAATGCATTATTCTATTAAATTTAAAAAGTAATTTCATATATTTTATACATATTTATTTTGTCAACAATTACGCGGAATTGGAATTTAATGTTAAGATAAATATGTAGGATTAAGATAAAAACTAAGATGGAAATCATTAAGATAGTTCTTCAAGTATTTAAAAAGCATTTCTATAAAAAAAATCAATTATAAGATTTTATCACCATCAAAATTTACAATAAGGCAATTTGTCATTACGTCAAGAACTACTATAATGCCCTTCTCATTCATTTTCATGTTTACAACAGCCAATAGACAAACAATAAACTGCCCTTCCGTTTGAAACTAAAGCCAGAATTGTCATAATTTGAGAATTTGCCCTACTGCGTGAAATCGCCTTATGGTTGATTATTTTAGCTCTTTAGCTTTTAGCATTTTATTAAATAGAAATATATTCATTTGAATGTTGCCAATACTACGACTATATTCTATAATTTAAATATTTTGCACCTTCTTTACTTCAATAGCGTTAACACTCTTCATCGCTTTCATACAAATTTGTCTTCAATATCATAAACAAAAATATCAATCTTTCAAAATTTCTCATCATTATCGGCTGTATTCTTTGACATGAATCTATGAGTATTTTTGTTTAATTAGAAGTATCCAGATAATTAACTGCCATACTACAGCACTCAAATGTTAAAAATATGTTTTTAAATATTTCATTTCACAGCATTAAATGCACTCAAGTAAAATACAATACACGAGAATATTACTAGTTGGTTTTGGTTTAGAGTGCTACGGTCTACTTTTTGCAACACGAGGGCTAATGAGACCGGGACCTACTGCTTAAAGCCGATTCCAAACGGCAGCGAACATCCATGCCACATTGGGATTCGAACCCATGAACTCCGGTTCCGAAGGCCAGCACCCTAACCAGTCGTCCATCTTATCTTTCGACTACGATATTATTAGACAGCATTATTTAAATATAACACCAAGGATATTATTAGTCAAACATATATAACTCAAAATTATTTTTAATATAATACCAACCATATTTCTTTAATTCCTTTTTTATTTAAAATATGTTAGATTTCGATAAATAAAAGAAATAAAATTATATAATTGGAAAACCCCTTTTTTTTACTAAAAGAAAAATATAAAAAGACATATCATTCTGTCAGAAGTTTTAACGCATGAATTTAGAACTGGAAGTTATATTTTCACTCCTCTATCCTCAATAATTAGGCTTCATTCAAAACGAGAATACTGCTATATATCTCTGTCTCTCATATTTCACGCGTTCTACAGAAACTCCGATCCCTTCTGAAAAGAAGAGAGATTTCCGAAGCAATAACTCCCAAATCGTTATACGCAGGGGCTACTTCGAAATAAGTATTTGCATGTGTAAATGATGCATCCGAAAAATTTCTTATCCACGAATTTGCATGCGCCTTAATGCATCACAAAGTTCCCTCATTCGCATGAAATTTCCATACTCTAGAGGTCCTCGTGCGGCTTGAAACTTCACGGAACTTCTATAAATAGCCTACCATGAGCGTCGAGAGTATTAAACTAGAGTGGTATCTGCTACCCTTTCTCTCTACCGCAACCAACGTTCGCCCCCCCCCTCACAAAAAAATTGTGTTCTTTAGACTAGCTTTATTTCTATGCCAGCACATAATCATCTTGTGGAGCATGAAAATTTCTTAATATTGCATGAAGAAATAAAAGAATAATCCACTGCTATTGAAAAAAAATACTTCTCGGAGAAAATAGTTTTTCTATTCTTTTGGGATTTATACATCAAGCCGAGGTTGAGATTAAAAATAAAAAAGTATTTTATGAAAAGAAAATATTCAAAGCCTTAATTTACCTTAACTTTTAATGTTAATTCAAGTGATAATTCGAAAAAATATAAATACCTGTATACATACATATGTGTATGTATATATATATATATATAATATATATATATATATATATATAATATATATATATATATATATATATATATATATGTATATATATATATATATATATATATATATATATATATATATATATATACCGGGTGGCTATAATTAAACTGACAGTACTCACAGTGTTCTGTAGCGCTATTTATTTGCGAGAATGACGCCACATTTTGTCCGAAGATTAAACAAGTCGAGGAACGAAGGATTCCGTGAAAAAACAAATTAGTTCTAAAAGTCACCGCTAGGGGAATATTTGGCGTTGTGGTATAGAAATAGACATTTTATTATGCACATTTCTGATTTAGTTCAAGTGCAATATGGCAACACTTTTAAAAAAGAATAAAATCTACATAAACACCGATAAAGTCTCATGATCTGCAATATCACGTACGCTGAGCAGAAAAAGTTCTTTATTCAAATTTTACGTTACGTCCATTGCAGAGTGCCAGCTGCTTGGGTTTTAAAAGGCAATATGTTACGTTTCGAATCCATCGGATTGAAAGTTTATGTGCAATGTCTCCTTCTTTAGTCGAGCTTGCGTTACTGGTCAAATTCTGTTACCTCAACCAGTGCCGCTCCAGTCAGCCGCTCTAAGTGCTTCTAGAACGCACAAAAATGCGCAAAGATAACGGTCCTGTGTGAGTTAATGGGCTAAAAGCAATGGTTGCGACGTTTGAGAAAACGGGTTCTCTGAAGGTTCAGTCAAGCAGAAGACGAAAACCTGTACCACAGGATACAATAGAAGCAGTTGCCACGGCGATTGTCGACAGAGGACCAGGCAATATTGCTGTCACCTCTAAAGCTCGTAGAGTAGCTCGGAATATGGACATGACTTAGTACGGTATGACTTAGTACGACCAGTACGGTATGGAAAATATTACAAAAGATTATCAAATTCTATCAGTACACGATCAGAAGTGTACAGGAGTTACTGTACCCCGACCATGATAAGCGATTGACTTTTGCTCTCACCTTTCTTGCCAGAATGGAGGTGGAGGATGTTTGGCAGTGGAAAATCCTATGGGGAGACGAAGCCCACTTTTACCTGAATGGAACTGTGAATACCCAGAACTGCCGACTTTGGGATGACAAATCACCATAGCAGTTCCCTTACATTCTCCAAAGGTAACTGTTTGGTGTGGGGTCACAGCGGAATTTATCGTAGGTCCATTCTTCTATGAGAACATTAACCCGACAGGACCGGAAACCTGTTCTGTTACCGGAGTGAAATATCACCATATGTTGAACATGTTGAACACTCTCTGCTGTTGTGCATACTGTGCACAGAATGTAATATGTGGTCCAGAACAACGGCAGCCACATTGAACTTCATTTGAATGCAAAATAAAAGGTAATTTCCGTATTGAATTGCATTTGTTAACACTCTATTTACAATTACACAGCGCCAAATATTCCCCTAGCGGTGAACCTAGCGTTTGAAACTAATGTGTTTTTTCGCGGAATCCTTCGTCCCCCGTCTTGTTTAATCTTCCTACAAATTGTGGCGTTATTCTCGCAAATATATATATATATATATATATATATATATATATATATATATATATATATATATATATATATATATATATATATATATATATATATATATATATATATATATATATATATATATATATATATTTATATATATATATATATAATATACATATATATATATATATAATATATTATATATATATATATAATATATATATATATATATATATATATATATATATATATATATATATATATATATATATATATATATATATATATATATATATATAACCATTGGTCAGGTAAACATTTACTCGAATGCACACAATTAGATCAGGAAAGTGGTTTGACCTCCTTACTTAATGATACAAAAAATCATTGCAGTTTTACGTGAAGCCCTCCCATTCGGTGATCATGTATGAAGTCTTAAACTTTGATTTAAAAAAAGCGATGACTTATTAGTTTAAAAAGAAAGGTTTAACACGATACATAAAATGTCAGCAAATTCCTTTACTTAGGATGTTATTTAAAATGAAGAATCTTGATCAAATATTATAATTTTGACGTAGAGTCCGTTAAAGAAATTCGCAAAAATTCTATAAAATTTGGATTTTTCATTTGTGGATTTTGTATACATTTTATGAATTATACATTGTTAAAATTTGATTACAATCAAACTTCAAGTAACAAAATATCTAGAGATAAAATTTAAACGCCGCATTAAACCTGTTAGTTTCTATTAATTTCTTATGGATTACTCAGAAAGTTACCATTACAGTATAAAATGTTATGTAAAATTATCGGTAGTAATTTTCTGCAGTACACTTTAAAAATTTTGGGAACCCCAATTGAATGACTTTGTTATAAAATATAAATATTAGAAGCCAGAAAAAATACCGGTTAAAATTCGAATTTTTTAGATACTGCCTTTAAAAACTGCTTAAACGAATCTTACTGTCGGCATAATGTTGCTCTCAATTGTTCGTAATCGATTTAGAACGACAGTGGCCTTTCTACTCAACGAATAAAATACCGATGGTGGGATATTATTTTATTAAGATAAATCTATTCTTATACTTTTATTATTTTATCCAAATATTTATGATAACATCTCAAATCAAATTTATTCTAGGGCTAAATAACATTTTTATATAAATATTTATTTTACATGTAAATAACATTCGTAAGAAGTATTTTAATAAAGATACCATTTAAAAACTAAGCTTCAAATTAATTCATGTATTACTTTATGTTGACGTGGCTGTTTATCAAACATTTTTTCTAAATTTTTAACTCAGAATTAGATGTAAAGCTCACAGAGGCGTTAGATTATAGATAAATAATATTTTGTAACTTCTGAAAATATTTCTTTAATCATAATTATCAATTTCTTATCCTAATTTTGCATTATTCATATTTTTAAATATAGAAACATATATAACTTTGTTTTTAATTAAGTAATTAATAAATGAAACATTTTACGTGTGTATATCTAAAATCCGGACTGATCTAAATTTAAAATGGTTTTATATGTTTAATAAAAATAGAAACATAAATTAGATTCACTTATTTTATTTAATGCCTAATTCATTATTCGCATTATTCATATTTTTAAATGTAGAAACATATATAACTTTGTTTTTTAATTAAGTAGTTAATAAATGAAACATTTTACTTGTCTATGTTTAAAATCCAGATTGGTCTAAATTTAAAATGGTTTTATATATTTAATAAAAATATAAAAATAAATTAGATTCACTTATTTTATTTAATGTATAATTCATTATTCTTATTCATATTTTTAAATGTAGAAACATATATAACTTTGTTTTTTAATTAAGTAGTTAATAAATGAAATATTTTACTTGTCTATGTTTAAAATCCAGACTGGTCTAAATTAAAAATGGTTTTATATATTTAATAAAAATAGAAATATAAATTAGATTCACTTATTTATTTAATGTATAATCCATTATTCGCAATATTCATATTTTTAAATGTAGAAACATATATAACTTTGTTTTTTATTTAAGTAGTTAATAAATGAAACATTTTACTTGTCTATGTTTAAAATCCAGACTGGTCTAAATTAAAAATGGTTTTATATATTTAATAAAAATGGAAACATAAATTAGATTCACTTATTTTATTTAATGTATAATAGCGCGCTTGATAAAATTTTTCTGCATATCCCTAAAATTTTAAATCCTAAAGACATTTTAAAAACCAAAAAATCAAACTATTGAAAGTCTGTAAAAAGTTATTTGGTTTTTAAAAAGAGTTTTAATGTAACTGTTTCAGATGCTTACAAAGTTTCATAATCCTAAATTAATAACTTCCATAAACTGACCATCTTTCATTTTAAATTACACTAGTTTGCCACACATATTCTTAACTCAATATTAACTTATCAAGACAAGCCGACTGATTTTAAACCTAAATAAAATAGTTTTGAAAGTCTAAAGGGGCATAAGCAATAAGTTTCGATCAAATTAGTTCTCGTGTAGTAAAATAATTGATTGTAGTGTTTTCAATCTATCACCCATCAGACAGAGACATGAACTAGAATAATTGATCCCATACCTCAAAGGGAGTCTTTTCGCAAAAGTGTGTCAATCTGAAATGACTATAAATTGTTACATACTTATTTATACAAACATATGTAATATATTTAATACCCCTTAAAGGAATAAAAATAAAGTACAGAATAATAAATAAAAAGAAATTTAAAATTTGTTATATCACATACTATAAGATCTTTAAAACTCTACTCAATATATAAGCGTAATTTCTTTCTCTATGTGTACCTAATCGTATTATCTATAGAATTAAATTATATCATTTAGCTACTAAAGCATTTAAAATACTTTAATAACAAAGTTGTTATACTTTTAATCTATTGCTAATTTTTTTCAAGTATGCATGCGTTTTTAAGCTTTTTATATCACAAAATTCCAATATTACTAATTCCTTCTATAAAATGTAGTTTTCAGATGACTTTAATTTAAATTGTTGGTTAATTATAAAATGGGTTCATTTCAGAATTATATATTCTAAAGTAATTTATCCGGCACAACACAATACCATACAGTTATTTTCAGAATTCATTGATATAATTTTCCCTACTTTTTAATTATACATTAAATTATTCCAAATAAATGATCCATTCACGATTTTATAGAGATATTAAAAGCTTCAAACTTTTGAATAACATCATTAAACGTTTAAAATCTTATGAGTCATCTAAAGAAATACACTGACCGATAAGGTATGAAATCTTTTAAATCAGTTTATGTAATGAGATTATATAATATTAAATAAATTTTTAGATGTTTTATCATTCCAAGAAAATAATCTTTCCTCTGTTTTTCAAGTCTAATCTTAACACTATCAATATGTCTCTAAACTTTACAGGAATTCACAATTTTCATGCAAAGTTATTTTATTTTGCTTACCATGACATTTTATTTTACGTGCAATATTTCTTGTTTACGTTCGCATTTTTATCTCGTATTTTTACGTACGTATTTATATTTTACCCTTTTTTATAGTATTTACAATTCCTTGCAAAATACTTAAATGTACTATAAGGATTTTCAGATTATTAAGTATTATAACCAGTCCATAAATATTTATGCTTTACATTTTATGATAGCAATTATCACTTTAGAATCCTTTTTCACATTTCTATTTTTATTAATTCATCGTAATCTTAAAATGTATGCCTAAGATATATTGATTAATTTTCAAATGAATGAGGCCTCTGATTTCAGAAAGATTTTACCTTCTCTGTTGAAATTAGGAAAATAATTTTAACATCAGTTTCTAAAAAGAACAGTTTTCAGTCAATCAACGATAAAACTGCATATAAATTATCTATAATTTTCCTGTTGATGAATACAGAAGAGTCACTTTATGTCAAGTAAAAATGAACAAAGTAATTAGACGGTAAAGATCTTTAATTATCAAAATCATAATTTAATACTTTCATTTAAAATATTCGAAAATATTTTCACTTGTCACCATATAATTCTGTAAATCTTGTTTAACGAGAAAATCACAATATAAATGAAAAACTATGTTTTTAATTGCTTCTTTATTTAATTTTCTATTATTTGTAAATAGTTATTTTATAAAATTTAAACTGACCCAAATTAAGTTCTAAAAAACAACACTAAAATTAACTAAAAATATTTGAAATAAAAGATAGTTAATAGTTCCTTTTGTTTGAAAAAAACTTGTGTATTTTTAATAAATTAATGCTAATTTATGGATATTTAAAATTTTTCTAGTTTCTTTATAAAAGAATCTAAATAAAAGTGTATACTTTTAAACATAGGTATTTCTTAAATAAAATACTTAGATATTGAGTTGTTAGTACTTAGTTGTAAGGAAGAAAAATTGTTGAAATAAAAGATAGTTAATAGTCTCTTTATTTAAAAAAAACTTGGGTATTTTTAATAAATTAATGCTAATTTATAGATATTTAAAATTTTTACAGTTTCTTTAAAGGAACTTAAATAAAAGTATGTATACTTTAAAACATAGGTATTTCTTAAATAAAATACTTAGATATTGATTTCTTAATACTTAGTTGTAAGAAAGAAAAAAATAGTTGAAATAAAAGATAGTTAATAGTCTCTGTACAAAAATAAACCTGCGTATTTTTAATAAATTAATGCTAATTTATGCATATTTAAAATTTTTCCAGTTTCTTTAAAAGTATCTAAATAAAAGTATGCATACTTTAAAACATAAGTATTTCTCAAATAAAATGCTTAGATATTGAATTCTTAATACTTAGTTGTAAAGACGTCATTAATCTAATAAACAATTGTAGAATTATTAAGTATTTTATTACTCTATTTGTAATTCATTCTTAAAACTTTTTAGTGATGCCAATTTTAACAGGAAACATTTATTTATGTATTCAACATAAAAAGTATTTATATCTTTAAGTTTTCCAATGCGGTGAAAAATAAATTATATTTCTGTAATAAATCATAGTAAAAATAACATTTCTTCTAATGAGTAAATTAAATAAAATGGTCTCTTATCCGTAAAATTAGCTAAAATCACAAGTACTTCTCTAACAAGTTCCTGAGAACTAACTCACATTCTTAGTTTTGAAATAAGCAGGTTAGTTCATAAAAGTTTCATAGAGATTAGAAAACTCTCGAAGTTTGTACATGTAGGTAAAAGGAGCTGCGCCGATTTATTCCAATGTAATAGTAATTCAATAAATGAATCAAATGTATTGCAACAAGGCAATCAAGAGAACCAATAAAGCAACATAACTTCTAAATTTTAGTCTTAAATTTAATTTGTTTCTTAAAATTTGTTATATAAATTTAAATTGCAACTACATTTTAGAAAATGCGTAACATTTTAAAATACATTCAAGTAATTTAAAAGTTCACTGGCGCAAGAACAGTTTTCTTGTATTTACAGGATTTACGCATTACAAACCTTTTAAATAATTTAATATATTAATAAACTTTCAATAATTAAAATATTTATTCTTTTAATAACTCAAATTACTTATTTTTTATTTATAAATACTCATTTTGATTACTTTAAGAGTTTATATTTACTTATACATAAAGCTATTAAATGAATTTATCATTTGAGTTTTGACTAGCACAATTGAATTTATAAAATATTAATATTACACAATAAATTAATCTATAAAAATACCTTTATTAAACTCTATTAAATCCAAATTTAATATAATACAGAAATAATTCAGATAGTTAAAGTAATTTAAAAGTCTACTGGCGGAAGAACAGTTTTCTTGTAATTAAAGGATTTATACATTACAAACTATTTAAAGATTTTAGTATATTAATCAACTTTAAATAATTAAAATATTTATTATTTTGATAAGTCAAATTATTTATTTTTTATTTATAAATATTCATTTTGATTACTTTAAGCATTTAAATTTACGTATACATAAAGCTCTTAAATGAGTTTGTCATTTAAGTTTTCACTAGCAAAATTGAATTTATAAAAGTTTAATATTACACAATAAATTAATCTATGAAAATAACTCTATTAAACTCTACTAAATCAAAATTTAATATAATACAGAAATACCTGTACAATATGCGTAGCTTTAAAGTTGACACTCTTTCATGAAATGGTTACAAAATTTGTACGACTATTTGCTGTAAAAGGATTTCAATTACTTAGATAACATAGCCATCTGATGTAATAAAAACT
>CM063505.1:67518748-67521248 GCA_032207245.1 Pardosa pseudoannulata | reverse complement strand
AGCCATATGCCGGCGACAGCTGGAAAAGTGTTGAAAGGACAGAAAATTTACATCTATTGCACAGAAAGCTTTGGGAAATGTGTTGGAAGAATTTTAAGTCATGGAGACTCCTTTGCTTAAGACATTTTCGCACTTACAATTCCGCCAAACCGATGATGTCTTCAAAGCGGTTGTCACGTACAATTTTCGACCTCCAAAAACGTTCCGAAAATGGATGTAATGTACATTTCTGCCAGTGTTTGAGGTAGGAGGGTCAGGTCGATTGTTTAGAAACTGCATCCCTCTTTGACTGACATTTATTGAGGGATGCACCCCTACTCCCTGAGGCACAAAGACGCTGATAGCTTTTCATGGCTTTGTAAATCTCTATTTCGAAGTATTTCGTTTGCGGTAACAGATGTATCTCTAATTGCACCACTTAAATAGCTTGGATAACTTTCGTAAAAAAGTATAAATAATTCTCTCAAAGAATATTTTATATTTGTACTTTTAGAATCCATTATTCCTTATGGACATTGTTTTTCTAATAACACATGCTAAGTGTTGTCATAAAAGTAAATATATGTATATGTCGTCTTTAAAAGAAGTAATAATCATTCAAATAGCAAACACTAAAGTTTTTACTCCAGTGTACCATCCGTAATTTGAAAGAAAAATATTGAAATCCACATACTCGGCAAATAAAACTTTATTTTTCGTTTCATGGACAGGTAATATTTTAAATTGAGACAGTTTCTGAGGAAAATGGACATTTTTCAACCGAAATTTTAATGAAAAATTTCGTTGTGGCAGCAAGAATAGAACTTACTTCTTTTATTTTTTCTGGAGACAATTTGAGTGACCAGACTGCCACGTTTCTGACATAAAGTTTGTATGAAAAAAACTACTTGTTCCCCTTTTATTTTTCTTTATAAGCTTTGAAATAATTTATTTGAAACCTCTATGAATTTTCTTTAAAACTTCTTTAAAGCACACAATTATTTATTTATTTATAAAGAAAAAAATATATGCGCGTAAGAACCATTTTATGTATCTGTTACAAAATATATCATTGTTTCTAGAGTGAAGTGATAAAAGAAGTTTATTTAGGCTTCAGTTTAAATTTTAAGTACTTTTACTTCTTACTTCATCCAAAAGCAAACACTAAAGTTTTTACTCCAGTGTACCATCCGTAATTTGAAAGAAAAATATTGAAATCCACATACTCGGCAAATAAAACTTTATTTTTCGTTTCATGGACAGGTAATATTTTAAATTGAGACAGTTTCTGAGGAAAATGGACATTTTTTTTAACCGAAATTTTAATGAAAAATTTCGTTGTGGCAGCAAGAATAGAACTTACTTCTTTTATTTTTTCTGGAGACAATTTGAGTGACCAGACTGCCACGTTTCTGACATAAAGTTTGTATGAAAAAAACTACTTGTTCCCCTTTTATTTTTCTTTATAAGCTTTGAAATAATTTATTTGAAACCTCTATGAATTTTCTTTAAAACTTCTTTAAAGCACACAATTATTTATTTATTTATAAAGAAAAAAATATATGCGCGTAAGAACCATTTTATGTATCTGTTACAAAATATATCATTGTTTCTAGAGTGAAGTGATAAAAGAAGTTTATTTAGGCTTCAGTTTAAATTTTAAGTACTTTTACTTCTTACTTCATCCAAAAGAATGTATATGTGCCACTTTAGAAGTTTTTATGGTGTCAATATTCTGGAACTTGAAACAAAATGCATGTAAGCCAGAAGTAGTTTTCTTGTAGTTTCTAACATAATTTATAGTTTAATTTTAAGAAGAAAGATGGGAAACAATGTATGCATGTAAGCTATTTTTTTACTTTCCAAATAAATGAGTAAATTCTAAAATACAAATTTTATGAATTCTATTTAGATTTCGTTAGATTAACTAGTGTCTAGTCAACTATACTGCATGCTAGATGTTTTTTGTTTCATCTTAATCATTCTCAGCTAAATTCTAATTTTTTGTTGTAAATTTATTCTTTAGTTGAAGTACAATTATAGCTTTTAAACTTAATCTGGGGGAATTTAATTATCTAATAGCTAATTTTATATAATTTTAATTATTCTTTTACATTAAACAGTATTTTAAAGAATAAAATCTCATATGTTGACAAAAAAAGGTATAGAATCTAGTAGCATTCAGCTATTAAGAGCAATTTGAAATGTTTCTCAAAACTTAATTTTCATAAGTAATTTTAATTATCATGAATATCTAAACATATATTGTACATACAAAAATGTTTTATAGAATTTAGTAAATTCAGAGTGCATGTTACATTGATTATTCCTGATTTAACTTATTAGAACCCTTAATAAATACGATTTTTTTTAACTAATTTTTTTAACTGTAAGTATAAAATCTGAATATTTCCTGTACACTGCCCCAAAATAAAATTACTTGTATAGATAATGTTATAAAAGGGGAAATTTAATTATCTAATAGCTAATTTTATATAATTTTAATTATTCTTTTACCTTA
>CM063505.1:67508748-67513748 GCA_032207245.1 Pardosa pseudoannulata | reverse complement strand
CCATAAAATATTTCAAGTACCTAAAAAATGGAAATGATTTTTAAAAATTACAAAAAACTCCAAAGAAGTTAAAGTCATATGCGCTAATTACATCTTACTACAAACGAATTTTGCAGTTTTTAATAGAATAGGATAAACAGAAATTTCCTTTGTATTTATTACATAAATATTTTCACGAAATAAAAAATTCTACGCATTGAATTGCATTATGTATTTTATAAAGAGTAAAGCTTTTACATAAAGAGTATATGAATAAAGTAGGATTTCTAAATAATATTTATATTCTTTCTAATGATAAAACCCAATGGTCTACGATGTGGAAAAGTTCATTTCAAAATTCTGCTTTCAAACTAATAAAAATAAGGAATCCTGTTTAACACGATTCAAAAGTAAACTGCAATTGAAAACTCGAAATTCTACCTTTGGTTTCAGAATAAAAACAAAAACATTTTGACATCCTTTTACTTTGCAAATTTTTCAGATACCTGAAGCATCTAGATTCAACTAGAAAGGAAATGACAATTCAAATCTCCACTTGCTCCTAACTCATAGAGTGAATGGAGTTGACACTTTGAGAATTCCACCTCCCTTTGAGATTGTCATTTTGAAGGATTAATACGAATATCTGTCACAAACAGAAAAAGATATTTCATTACTTTAGCCTTTTTGTTTGTTTGTTTTATATCTCTTGTAAAAATTACAAAAGGATAGGATAGTATGATACGATCAAGAAAATATATATAGATATTTCATTGCTTCTCTATGTTTTAATTTTATTAATGAAATGAAATATGTTTTCAATAAGCAGTATAGTACATTTAAAATCAATAAATGTATTGAAAAATTTAAACAAATAAGTAATCACTTAAAGAAGTTAATATGGCTTAATTCGTAATCTACTAGAAACATTTCTCTTGAGGATCATTGACAGAAAAGTTATTTTAGAATGGTAAATACTTAGCAAAAAACATGATATATTTGCAATCTAACATATTAAAATATTTGGAGAATTCACTCTTCAAATACTCATTAACAGCAGTCTTCAAGCGAAAGAAAGCAAATTAAAGCTGAAGAATGTATTTATCATTTAGTACATATTTGATTAACATCCTTGTTTTTGTAAATGAAGATTTAATGTGTGTTAACGATGATAAATGAGATGTCTTACATTTGTGTAAAAAATTAGGACTACTTATAACTGGGGATCAATAATAAAGTATATATTTATGTACAGGAGATTTTCCCTTTATTAAATAAATATTAAGATTCAATTTAAAGCACTCAAAATAACTTACTAAGTCATTTAAACATCTAAAAATTATTTTAATGAAAAGGATTTTTAAATACGTACATAATATCTTCGATTGCTGTAAGTTTTAATGATTTTGTCAACATAACGGAAATAAATAGGTAAAATTTAGTTATGAGGATTTCTTATCCCGTAAATTTCAGAAGAAAAGCAGCGTATCACATGTAATTTCAATATTCATATAGAAAATACAAACGAATTTTGCAGTTTTTAATATAATAATAGGATAAACAGATATGCTCCCTTGTTTTTATTACATAAATATTTTCACGAAATAAAAAATTCTGCGCATTGAATTGTATTATGCATTTTATAAAGAGTAAAGCTTTTATATAAATTGTATAAGAATAAAGCAGGATTCCTAATTAATATTTATATGCTTTCTTATGATAGAACCAAATGATCTACGAAGTGGAAAAGATCGATTCAAAATTCTGCTTTCAAACTACTAAAATTAAGTAGTTTTGCTTAACACAATTCAAGAGTAAATTGCAATTGAAAACTAGAAAGAAATTTTACCTTTGGTTTCAGAATAAAGATAATAAAATTTTGGCATTCTTTTACTTTGCATATTTTTCAGATACCTGAAGCATCTAGATTGAAATAGAAAGGAAATGACAATTCAAATCTCCACTTGCTCCTAACTCATGGAGTGAATGGAGTTGACACTTTGAGAATGCCACCTCCCTTTGAGATTGTCATTTTGAAGGATTAATACGAATATCTGTCACAAACAGAAAAAGATATTTCATTACTTTAGCTTTTTTATTTGTTTGTTTTATATCTCTTGTAAAAATTACAAAAGGATAGGATAGTATGATACGATCAAGGAAATATATATAGATATTTTATTGCTTATCTGTGTTTTAATTTTATTAATGAAATGAAATATGTTTCCAATATGCAGTATAGTACATTTAAAATCAATAAATGTATTGAAAAATTTAATCAAATAAGTAATCACTTAAAAAAGTTAATATGGCTTAATTCGTAATCTACTAGAAAATTGTCTGTTACGGTTCATTGACAGAAAAGTTATTCTAGAATGGTAAATACTTAGTAAAAAAAACATGATATATTTGCAATCTAACATATTAAAATATTTGAAGAATTCGCTCTTCAAATACTCATTAACAGCAGTCGTCAAGCGAACGAAAGCAAATTAAAGCTGAAGAATGTATTTATCATTTAGTACATATTTGATTAACAGCCTTTTTTTTGTAAATTAAGGTTTAATGTGTGTTAACGATGATAAATGAGTTGTCTTACCTTTGTGTAAAAAATTAGGACTACTTATAACTGGAGATCAATAATAAAATATATATTTATGTACAAGAGATTTTATCTTTATTAAGTAAATATTAAGATTCAATTTAGAGCACTCAAAATAATTTACTAAGTAATTTAAACATATAAAAATTATTTTAATCAAAAAGATTTTTAAATACATGAATAATATTTTCGTTTGTTATAAGTTTTAGTAATTTTGTCAACATAACGGAAATAAAATGATAAAATTTAGATATGAGGATTTCTTATCCCGCAATTTTCAGCAGAAAAGTTGCGTATCACATGTAATTTCAATTTTCATATAGAAAGGGAAATAGAAGTTCTTGATAAACGTAAATATTATCTCTTTTACAGAAAAGTCTTGCATAAAGAGAAAACTTTTAAATATTTACTTAACCATATATTTTCAAATGTTTGGAAACTATAATCTGCGGTTTGTAAAAGAAATAATTTATATGGGTTATTTTTGTATACTATTCTATTGCATTTAAATTGATCTTGGAAATCAGCATGACAAACGGCAGATGGCAATATATAACAAAATATCCAGAACTGTAATTCTACACTGAAACTCGGAAATATAATAAAACGTTTTATACCCGGAAGGAAGCTAAAAGAAAAATATTTCAATTGCTGAATGGAAAATTTACGAAATAAGTCGTATATTTATTGCAATACATAAGATCTATTCCATAAAATTAAATAAAAAGATATCGCAGTACAAAATTGAGTCTCCAAAACAACAAAGTATTTATCTTTGGTATAATAGTATTTTCTTGAACACATTTCCTATTGTAAGTAATATGGATAGCATAGTAGGTAAAATTTGGCAAATTTTATAGAATTTCTTTCTTTTCATATACTCTGACATTTAAAAGTGCATTTCATTCAGTACAACTATCTGCTTATTGAAAATTGAAGTTTTAATATATTTTTATGTAACTATTCTTCCTGTTGTATATTATTTCTTTAATTAAAATTCGCATACATAATAACATATTAAAAATATATTTAAAATAAACCTATAATTCTTATTACAATTTTTGTATATTGCTGTGGTGTAGTACATTGCTATTGTTATTTCAAAGTCATTTATAACCCAAAGTTGCTTTATATCGTCTTTAATTATAGTATAATACCACTGATCTATATTACAGTGTTCAAATATAGAACAAACGACAAGGAAAAATGCAAAAAAATATATAAAAAAATTAAAAAGTAAAAGAAGCACTCCACGTGCTACGCCTCCCAAAAAATTGCCAATGTCCAAGAGAACGCTGCCTTCTTTTCCTTCCTTCTTTCTACTCAAGCAACCCTATACTTTTTCCATTATCCTGTTCGTTGTTCCATTGTCCTTTTTACAATGCGTCCTTACCTGACTCTGCTCAGAAGGGCCGGGACTCCCAGGATGGTCCTCAATCGCCTCCTGGAGACCAATCACGATTTTCCAAAACTTGGTGAAGTTTAAGTGCAATTATGTTCACTGGTCACACCATACGCTTCCTGGAGTCGCGAAAAAAAACTTGGGATTTCAACCCACAATGTGTGAGTGCGGCGAGAAAATCAGATTCGCAAACCTTATGTCAAACATAGCTACACTCTCACATCTATAAACATTAAAACAATTTTTTTATAGATTTTTAACATTATTTTCCTTTAAACAACTTCCTAACAGTATCGTATTTGAAGACTGTGGACAACATAAGTATATTTTACTGTTGAGGTAATTATAACTGTTAACACTGTTTAAAAAGTTTGACTACTGATTTAAACTCTGCTAAGATGAGGCCGACAGAGGTCTAGGCCAGTGACACGTATAAGTGGGGTACTCGTAAGAAATTACAAAATTGAAAAAAAAACTAATTTCTACCTCTGAATATTGTTTATTTTTAATATAAATTAAGGTGTAAATGGGATATAAAATGCTATTTAGGCCATAATGCCAAAGGGTCGAAGTACCCTTTGGTAAGACCATAATGCCAAAAAGTAAGACCATAATGTCATATGTTGGTAGTAAGACCATAATGTCAAAGGGCAAAACTCAGTCGAATATATGCCAAACATAGGTCTTAATGAAAAAAAAGAAATGGTGCAGAAATTGGTGCAGAAGAAATTAAGCTCCACACTCATTCTTCCTTGTTCTCTCTCCGAGGGGGGCCTGCAGATCTCACGAAAAAGTTCGCAGGGGAGCGTTGCCTTGGCCAAAGAGGGCTATTCCGCGGTTAGCAACCCCTTTTGACCAATGGGGTCGAAGGAGGGTCACTCACTTCGCTTTCGCTTTTAGGTCAGTTTCGCCCTGGCGTTGTTGACCTGTAACTCTTTGTTGCAAACTCCTTTTATATTTTCAGTTAAATTTTAAATTTAACTCTAATTTAAGATTCATATAAATGCGACACTTCTA
>CM063505.1:67498748-67506248 GCA_032207245.1 Pardosa pseudoannulata | reverse complement strand
GACAGATTTAAATTGTAAAATATGTGCTTTAATTATTTAACGTTAAAAAACTTCCGTTCTCCATACTTTATATTTTCCGTTTCTATTCCTAATCAACTGACGATGCACTACATTTTTTTTATTTTTATAGGAGAAAAGCATAAAATATTTTCTTAGTAATCGCAAACTATTTCATTTTTTTTTTCTACGAAAGAAAAAGTTTATATGATTCAAATCTTAGATGACATCTTTTTACGAATTCCGCGGTATTACTTTCGGTATCTTTTCGTCCTTGTAAAGAAATGAAAAACTCCTTTGCGTCTATTTTTAATCTCAGTTGCTGAGAGAAAAACGCGTAAAAGAAATGCAGCTCAAACTGTCTAAAAGATCGAACTTTCTCCGAAGAGATTCAATTCCTATGTACTCCCTTTTATTCTTTATAAAGAGGGAACTGATGCATCCGACTAAAAGGCAATGCAGGTGCCTTCCTCTACGGTTCAAGTAAGAGCTGTAACACAATGACATGCCACCTATTTCTAAGCCCGCTATTGATAACACTTTGTTCTTTTATTTTTCTGTTTGGCGTATGGAGAAATGTGCGCGCGTCTGAAAGTGAATTGTTATATTTTCCCTTTATATATCTTTTTTTTTTTTCAAGAAAGGGAAAAAGTAATTACTCACCGTCGTTCTAAATCTTTCTGTGGGTGAAATACAACAAAACATATACGGTATTTGAATAATTGTGTGGATACAAACAAAAGGCACAGCTATCTTATTTTTATTTTTATTTTTATTTATAGGACAATGTTTTTTCTTTTTAATTTATGGTACATATAGGTTGTAGATATAATTAAATTTACCCCTTCTTTATACCCCTGGTTTCTTTTTTGCCTTTACAATCTGAAAAAAGCATTGTCCTTTATTGCTAAAAAATTAATATGTATTTTATAATTCAGTTAGGAATTAATGTATACTAATAATTTTAATAGACTAACTAGTGGGGAAATATGGGACATACCGCTCACTAAATTTCAGTTTTTCCTGTAATGTAATTCAGCAAGTTTTATATGCAAAACATACACTGTACCATATTCATTAAATGTGTTGTCCCGAAGAATTTAACATCTATATAAAAAGAATTGTTGGATCAGGGTAAAAATGTATTGAAAAATATTTTTACAACTTTACCGCGAAAGCAGATTCTGAGCATTTCTTTGTAGTAAAGGCATAAAAATAACTTTTGTATAATTAATTCAGATTGTTTTATTTCAAACTTTCTTTAAAAAATAGAGGTTATAAATATAATATTTCTAATATTTATTTTTATAAATACTAACATATTTTCCACTGCATATAATAGATTTCAAAACATGTCATAGGGCTAAGTTCAACAAAGTACTGTTCAAAACAGTGCCTTATATCTTTTCTTACCAAACCGATATATAATAAACATTAAAAAAGGAAGTTAAATCAAAAACAAGGTAATAACAAAAAAAATGTTTAAAATAAAAACATAAAAATTTCTGTATACACTTTTTTAATCTTAGCTACACCAACTCTGGTAAGTAGGTCATAGTTCTGAAAAATTTGAAATAAATACCTCCGAGTGCAAATACATTATCAAATTCTTTTAGAAACATATTTGGTTTAAAATATGTAAATTAATATTAAATTTTAAAACAATTATTCAATTTTTGAACAATGATTTCATATGTCTTATGTTTCTACATATTATGCTAAATGTTTGAATTTAAATTACAAAATTGTTAATACTGGTCAATATTTCAACTAAATACTTGTTAATAAAAGAGTTTAATTTGTTTTGAATAAAATTTTAAAATATAACAACTTTTTGATTTTTAAATATTACTTTTTGCTAGATTTCAACAATTATAGTTATATTACTAATTAGTTTAACTTTCTGATGAATATATTAAATCGATATATCTATTTGGTCACACTACAGTAGGTCAAGTTAGGTTCAAACTAATTTTGAAAGACTGACCCATTGATGGTAATTATGTTTGTTGGAATAAATATACTACATTCGATTGATTTAAGAGTAGCAGAAAGTCTCGGGTAGTGCTTGTAATACAGGGAGCTTTTTCGACACTTCCATTAAAACCTAACTGTAAATAACAATAAATCTGACCTTGCTATACCATCCTTGATTAAATATTTATCCTAAGGGGTCAATTTTGATTCAAAACTAATTTACTTCTTTTTTAATATATTGAAAATTAGATTTCAAACGTATTTTTAGTCATATATGTCTATAAACACAATTTTAGTTAAAAGGTTAAGCTTAGTTATTAAATTCTATAATAGTTGTTAAATATCAATTGTAGACAAATAAGAATAATTGGAAAAGCTCTGTGTGCATTCCTACAGCTTATAATATGGTCAGTTTAAATGTTATGCAACCTTTTAAACGTTTGAATAAAACTTAGTTGTTATCATTAATATTCACTGAAATTAATTATGGAAAAATATTAAAAAATTAAAAAATCTAACTATTGTTATTTGTGAAAAGGTAGATAATAAATGCATTTCTATAAATACTCAATAATATTCAAAAGTATAAGACAATTAAAAATGCAGTTGCAATCATCAAGTGTATCAAGTATTAATAAAATCCGATAACTTCTGTTTTAGTAATGCATTTTTAGTTTCTTCTATTATTAGTTGTTATATTTATTATATAATATTTTGTTGTAATAATTATATTAATTGTAAGTTAGCAAATATTAAAAATTAACTTTTTTTTCATTATTAGTCGATATTTTATAATGCAGCCAGATTTAGTTAAGATTTTAGGCAATGCCGCCCAGTCGAAAGTATATTGTCATGTTAATAAAAGTAAAGCGATAACAATTTATTGTAAACAATTGATTCCTATAGAGAAAACAACAATAGAATACACATAAAGCAAAATGGATTAAATAAAGCAAATTTGACAAAAGATAATTCGAAATGTACCTGTAGTGATCAAGTATTAAAAAAATTTCGAAAACTTTTGTTTTCATAAAATAATTCATACTTTTCCTATTAATGTAATAGTTACATTCATGGTAAATGTAAATAACAACAAAGCTTTTTTTTCTTCTCATTTTTACTTATATTTGATAATTCAATGAGATAAAATTGTCAAGATTTTGGGTAAATTTTAGCCAGTTAAAAGTACATTGTCAACATAATACAAATAAAGAAATAAAAATTTATTATAAATAATTAGTTTCCATTTATAAAACAATGAAGCAAATAAAGCAAAATTACAAATAAAGAAATAACAATTTATAATAAATAATTAGTTTCCATTTCGAAAACAATGAAGCAAATGAAGCAAATTCACAAATAAAGAAATAACAATTTATTATAAATAATTAGTTTCCTTTTAGAAAACAATGAAGCAAATGAAGTAAAACTACAAATAAAAAAATAACAATTTATAATAAATAATTAGTTTCCATTTAGAAAACAATGAAGTAAATAGAGTAAAATTACAAAAAAGAAATAACAATTTATTATAAATAATTAGTTTCCATTTAGAAAACAATGAAGCAAATAAAGTAAAATTACAAATAAAGAAATAGCAATTTATTATAAATAATTAGTTTCCATTTAGAAAACAATGAAGCAAATGAAGCAAAATTACAAATAAAGAAATAACAATTTATTATAAATAATTAGTTTTCATTTAGAAAACAGTGAAGCAAATAAAGCAAAATTACATATAAACAAATGACAAATTATAATAAATAATTAGTTTCCATTTAGAAAACAATGAAGCAAATGGATCAAAATTACAAATTAAGAAATAACAATTTATTATAAATAATTAGTTTCCATTTAGAAAACAATGAAGCAAATGGATCAAAATTACAAATTAAGAAATAACAATTTATTATAAATAATTAGTTTCCATTTAGAAAACAATGAAGCAAATGAAGTAAAACTACAAATAAAAAAATAACAATTTATTATAAATAATTAGTTTCCATTTCGAAAACAATGAAGCAAATGAACCAAATTTACAAATAAAGAAATAATTTATTAAAAATAATTAGTTTCCATTTAGAAAACAATGAAGCAAATAAAGCAAAATTACAAATAAAGAAATAACAATTTATAATAAATAATTAGTTTCCATTTGGAAAACAATGAAGCAAATGAAGCAAAATTTCTTGAATTGCTAGAAAACTCAACTAAATTTTCATCCATCTTTTTTATTAAGGTATATTCATTTTATTGAAGTTCTCTATGAAAGTACATCTGGTAAAGTCACTTTCTTAACTTTCTAAACTAACGACCTACTGTTACGTGCAAAACGTTATCCCAAGTTTCCAAACGTGCTGAACCATTTTTCATGCACCATAAAAAAAATCATTTTCAATTTCATGACGAGAGGTTTAGTGAAAATAGCTCAGAGTCATTGAAAAATATTTCTTTTATATCCCTTTCCCATTTTTCACGTTTTTTCTTTTTTACTAACTAAAAACGAAAATGTTTCAAAAAATTTCATAGTTAATATTCTTGTTTTTCTCCGGAAACTTTTAATTTAAAAGCAGTAAAACAATGTACACGTATAAAGATATATATTTAATATACTGATAGAAAAAAAGGTATTAATTTTTACATCTAATGGTGATAAAATTTACGATGTCTATTTTTACATTTTTAAATATTTCATAAATGTCAGACTAGAAGAGTTACTTCCTCTCTTAAAATATCTATGTGGCGAAATATATTTTAAGAGAAATTTATTGGGAATTATTTTTTTATTAAAAAATTATTGGTTTTCTACTTCGTTGTTAAAAATAAAATATTTTTCTGGAAATTAAAAACTAAATTGTTTTAAATATCATTTTAGGTTAAAATAATGTTACCGATACTTCAGTCGAATCCCCAAAATAAATTTTTTTATGATTTGTTGTTAGTAGTATTTGCATGAAAAGGGGTTACAGGAAGTTAATTTAAAATTAAAAAAAATAATAAACTTTCGTAGATATATTTTATTCAGTAAAAATAATTACCAAATTGTTATGTTTATATCTAAACATAAAAGATATTGACATAAATAATATAAGCATATGTATGCATGTATGCATATATATATATACATACATATGTATTATACATATATATATATTTATATATATATAATATATATATATATATATATATTATATATATATATGCTATATATATTTTATATATATATATGTTATATATATATATATGTATATATATAAATATAGATATATATATTTATTTATATATTATATATATATATATATATGTATATATATATATACATATATACATATATACATATATACATATATATATATATATATATTATATATGTGTGTGTATATATAAATACATATATATTGTTATTATATAGAAGTTTTATATTTATATACATATTATATATATATATATATAACATTTAAAATACATAAATATTCAATTATATACAATCTTAAATATATATATCATTATATAATTTAATATGTATATTTAAAGATTTAATTAAAATTTTTGATGCACAAAGTTGATTTATGACAAAGCAATCAATATGATAAATGGTAATGTCTGTAAATCAAATTTTTAAAACTACACATAGTTCATCGTATACTGAGAAACTAGTTTATTAGTTATTATAATTCCATGAATTAATCTTTTCAATTTTTATTATCAAGCAATAAAAAGGTTAAATATTCCTTTGAAACTATAATGGTAAAATAAAGTTTACATATCAGAAAATTAATTATAAAAGCAATTGTTGTCCCATTTTAATTCCTTATTCCTTCAGTTATTGAAAATTGCAGTTATTCTGAAAATTTAAGTTTATTTAGGTACATATAGTTCACCGTATTTCGGAAAAACTTGTTTCATCGAAAATATAATTACACGGTATTAAAATCGCGCTTTGTAAATTTTATTATCAGGAGAAAAAAAAAAATAAAACATTATGTTGAATTTATAAATGGTAAAATAAAACTTACATATCATACTATTACTTATAAAATTCTTATTTTCCCATTTTAATTAATTTATTCCTTTAATTTTCAAATGTTACAGTTATTTGTTTATCACGTATTACTATCTGCAAATTATGATATACATTCTTTGCGAATGAAGTTTATGAAGAACAGATAACTATTCATGACACATCATGATTTTTCTAAGGGGGAAGATGCACTTTATCATTTGATATTTTCTCCTTCTATTCTATAGATAAGTTGGTCATTTTATTCGAAAAGCATTATATAAGGAACCAACATGGTTTAACATAGTTTAGCATAGTCTTTTCTCACTTATTTCGGTTATTAAAAAAGTAGATTTCATTTTGTAATGGAATATAAAGAATAAAATGTTATACAGCTTTTGCAAGTGGGCATTGAGAGAATATTAACACTGCATATTTTTGCATAATTGTATGTCTGTATTAATATTTTGATTTTCTGAAAATATCAGTTTTGTTAATATAATCTTATTTTCTGTTAGTGTCTTAGCTCTTCAATATTTCTAAAGGGAAAAAATATTTTTCTCAATCATTTATTTTTAGAATAAGTGATGTTTATGTTCTTATCTTATTCAAGCACTTATAACGTCAGAATATTTTATTAATGCTCAGTTATGCATAGTAAAAGACCAACTGCACAAATATTTTAATGTAAGAAATTATTATCTGTAGAAATTGCATTACCTAAATAAAATTCCTCGTAACTGGAATTATATTATCATTATTAATAAATAACAAGATGCCTAGATAAAATGTGGAGAATTTACCTTCAAGCAATAGTAATGAAAATTTCTAAATTATTAAATTATGATCAGCATATTTTTCCGGCAAATAACGTATTACCGTTAAGTGATTTTAGTTGATTATGCTATAGTTATAACTTGGCTTAGAATGTAAATTGAATTTAATCCTGAAAATATATGTTATCCTATTAGTTTTCTTACTTTTGTGATACAATAAACATTTTTAAGTTATGTAAAGGAATTAACGCACTTGAATGAATTTTCTCAGCTATTTCTCAGTCATTACTGTAGTGTTTTGAGAAGAATTAAAATTAGTTACAGTTAAAAATATACAACTAAAGTCACTTTTATTTATTATAATTCATTGGAACTGGAGTTATGTATCTTCCAGTTTTCACTCTTGTTGGTAAATGGACTTAAAATCAAAATCTTTACTAAATCTGAAAATTTCGTTTTTAAAGTTCAAGTAGCACAATATGACAACATTTATATGAAGTACATTAACCTCTAATCGCTTTTTACTAAATACTTTTATTTATTACATCTTGTAGATCTAGTAACATATTAAGCGCTTTTCTTATACACTCAAGAGCTAAAACATTATGATCACCTGTTTTTAACGAGTTGGCCCACCTTTGGAGTGCAACACAGCTTAAACCTGCCTTGGCATGGATGCCACAAGTCCTTGGTAGATGGCCGGAGACCAGATGTTTAAGCAACAGTTAAGCAAATACCAGATATTTGCGA
>CM063505.1:67486248-67493748 GCA_032207245.1 Pardosa pseudoannulata | reverse complement strand
GAAATTTCAATGTTTGAACTGTATGCCAAATCTGAAGATACAAATATCGTTATTAAATAATTAATGCAAATGCATAGTAATATTATTATTCATGCATAAAAACTAACTATATAAATTATATTTTGTGAGAAAATCGTTAGAGGAAAAATATGCAAAATTTAGATTTTATCTTTATTTGAAATTTTAAGTTATAAATATCACCATTGGATACAAACACCATTGAAGACAAATTCTAAATTCATTTAGCATATAATATTAATCTCCATTTGTTATATAAGCATACTAACAGAAAATCACTTTCTGATAGAATTTTTATTACAATAATTTTTAAGAAAATACTTTCAATTAGAGTTATTTTAGGTCGATTAATAAGTACATGCAAAGAATTTTCCTTAAATTTATTTAGCCCATTATATGATTTTTAATCTATCATTTAACTATATAAATAATACTTTGTGAGAGAATCGTTATAGGAAAAATTTGAAATTTCAAATTATGAATATCACCAGTGGATACTTAAGACAAATTCTAAATTAATTTAGCATATAATATTAATCTCTATTTTTTATATAAGCATACTGAAAGAAAATCACTTTATGATAGAATTTTTATTACAATAATTAAGAAAATACTTTCAATTAGAGTTATTTTAGGTAGATCAATAAATACATGCAAAGAATTTTTATTAAATTCATTTAGACCATTATATTATTTTTTAATCTATCATTTAATTATATAAATAATATTTTTTGAGTAAATCGTTATAGGAAAAATATGCAAAATTTAGATTTTACCTTTATTTGAATTTTCAAGTTATAATTATCACCATCGGATGCTTAAAACAAATTCCAAATTAATTTAGCATATAATATTAATCTCCATTTGTTATATAAGCATACTGAAAGAAAATCACTTTAGGATAGAATTTTTATTACAATAATTTTTAAGAAAATACTCTCAATTACAGTTATTTTAGGTAGATCAATAAATACATGCAAAGAATTTTTATTAAATTCATTTAGCTCGTTATATTATTTTTAATCTGTCATTTAACTATATATATAATATTTTGTGAGAAAATCGTTATAGGAAAAATATGCAAATTTTACATTTTATTTTTATTTGAAATTTCAAGTTATGAATATCACCAGTGGATACTAACGACAAATTCTAAACTCATTTAGCATATAATATTAATCTCCATTTGTTATATAAGCATACTGAAAGAAAATCACTTTATGATAGAATTTTTATTACCATACTTTTTAAGAAAATACTTTCAATTAGAGATGTTTTAGGTCAATTAATAAGTACATGCAAAGAAATTTTATTAAATTCATTTAGTCCATTATATTATTTTTAATCTATTATTTAACTATATAAATAATATTTTGTGAGAAAATCGTTAGAGGAAAAATATGCAAAATTTAGATTTTACCTTTATTTAAAATTCCAAGTTATGAATATCACCAGTGGATACTTAAGACAAATTCTAAATTCATTTAGCATATAATATTAGTCTCCATTTGTTATATAAGTATACTGAAAGAAAATCACTTTCTGATAGAATTTTCCTTACCATAGTTTTTAAGAAAATACTTTCAATTTGAGTTGTTTTAGGTCAATTAATAAGTACATGAAAAGAATTTTTATTAAATTCATTTAGTCCATTAGGAGATTAATAATATATGCTAAGTTAATTTAGAATGTGTCTTAAGTATCCAGTGGTGATATGTATAACTTAAAATTTCAAATAAAAATAAAATCTAAATTTTGTATATTTTTCCTATAACGATTTTTTCACAAAATATTATTTATATAGTTAAATTATAGATTAAAAAATAATATGATGGGCTAAAAGAATTTAGTAAAAATTCTTTGCATGTACTTATTAATCGACCTAAAATAACTCTAATTGAAAGTATTTTCTTAAAAAATATGGTAATAAAAATACTATCAAAAAGTGATTTTCTGTTACTATTCTTATATAACAAATGGAGATTAATATTATATGCTAATTCAAATTAGAATTTGTCTTAAGTATCCAATGGTGATATTCATAACTTAAAGTTTCAAACAAAAATAAAATCTAAATTTTGCATATTTTTCTTTACTACATATTATTTTTTTTCTTTTATCAATTAAGTATATTGAAAAGAAACTACCTTTCTGTCATGAATTTTTTCCGAATTTACAACAGTTTTTAAGGAAATGTTTTTACTAAGAATTTCTCAAATCGATATCTTTATTTTTAGACAGATAAATAAGTACAAGTAATTGAATTTTTGCAAATGCAATCTTTCACTTCATTTAATCGTAATTGCTACACTTAAAACGAATGTTATTAGTCATTTATCTTCTAAAAACAACAAACTCTATATCAAGATAAGATGAGTTTAAAATAAGTAACGTTCATATTAATCTAAAGAACTAGATAAAAAATTTAAATGTTTTAAGATAAACAAGAATAATTAGGAAAAAATACATTAAAAAAGTTAATTTAAGGCAAATAAACCCAACATAAAATATACTACTTAATGATTCAGTCATTAATATTACATTCTTAATATATTTTTAATGATTCAATTAAATGTTTAGAATCCATAAAAATTGTAATATTCATATAATCGCGTTTTTGTCATAAAAGCAAAGCTTCTAATTTTATTGTATTTCGACACCATTTAGGCAGTGATTATGAATTTTAAACTCTCTATAATAATTTGCATCATCACCGGGTAATAGGTTTCTATTTTATAAAACAAGATTTAAAACAAGGTTTTCTGTGCCATTTTTCAAAAAATGTTATGCCTATTTTTTTACACGAAATATTTTTTTAATAACATTTTCCTGACAAATTTTATTCTTTCCGGTCATACAATAAATTAGTAAATTTCTGAAATCTTCTAATTTTAGGTCTTTTCCTAGAAATATTTCGTAAGTGAAACTGGAAAACAATCAGAGGACTTGATTATAATAAAATTCATGCTCAACTTAACTTTGACAGTTTAGTAGATGTCATCTTAAATTGATAAATAATTAATAGTAATGCAATGTACAGCTTAATGAAATAGTAAAGATAATGATATTGTTTATATGATATATTTTAAACATTGAATCCCCATATTCATTAAATTATTTTCTAAAATCAATTAAGATTTCAGTGGTTATTCATCTTACAGTTCATATAAGATTTCTACTCTTTAGTAGTTTAACTATGCAAAATGAATATTGAGCATTTAATAATATGATTTTAATACAATAATTTTTTTAATAATTTATTAAAAAAATAAAATTAATATTAAATAATAAAACTCTCAATTTTTCCCATCAAAAATATTTATCGACAATCAAATAAAAATAATCTCATTTGTAGGTTAAAAAAGTTTTTTCATTAATATTAATATTCCTGTATATGTATATATTATTGTATTTTGCTAATCAATTTTGACAAAAATTTTATAATTAATATAGTTCTCGCACAGTGATAGCGTTATTTAAAGAATAGTGTACAGCCATTTTAATCATTTCTACTTTCTCTGCAATTTAATATTTCTTAAATAATCAACGAAAAGTGTCTTAAATACTGTTTATAATTACAATTCATTTGATAATACTAAGATTTCATTTCACTCAAAGAAATTAGATATACAAATGCACAGAAGATTCTACTTATTTCATTATCTTAATAACAACTCAATGAAAACTAAAATTAATCTTGTTCTCCCTTTTTCTCTTAACTTCACTGATATTTTCTTGGGAGTAGAAACCTATATTACTGTTTATGAGGTTAAGTGTTCCAGACCCACTCCATTCGTTTTTAAATACATTTCATTTTTATACATTTCACATTTATGTGTCATTTATGTTTAATAGAGTTCACAGTCCGCAACAAATTCCCTTCGCGACGAATATAATGCTAAAGTCTTTCGTTTAGACGATGCAAGAAAATCCAAATCTTGGTTACACGATATTTTCTCTTTTCAATTTCAAATTTTGCTTCCTTTCTATAAAAAGGGAAACTTTTCCTAGAAATTATGTAGAATTTAAAAATTATTAGAAAACACTTAACCGCTGCGTATCATAATCCTCTATTAATGTTTATGAGGTTAAGTGTTAATAATTTCATTTTTATACATTTCACATTTATGTGTCATTTATATTTAATAGACTTTACAGTCTGCAACAAATTCCCTTTTCAACGAATACATTGCTAAAGTGTTTAGTTTATACGATGCAAAAAATTCATAGCAATGATGGCAAAATATCTAAAGATGTTACGTTATTTCATCTTCTTTTAAAGAAACACTAGAGTCCATAGGAAAAAGTCTAAATTACGTTATACATCAAAATAGTGTGAAACATTCACTGGACTTAATTAGATTGATATTTTTGTACTTAATACTCAAATACAAACAACAAGGCAGAAAACGATTAAATATTTTTTTAATTAAATTGCTACCTTTATGCATATAAATGATAAAATAAGAACAGATGTCACTTCAGAACACGGTATCTTGGCGAATTTGGTGAAATTACTGGCGATGGTTACAAAACATAAATACATACATTAATTCCACATTTAGATTTACAGTTTAATTTCTCAAAATTAATAACAAATATAAGTTGGGAGCATATAATGCTTAACAAAAGGGATGCACAAGGAGGACCGATTACCAAAGTAATTTAAATCAAAATAAGATTGCCATACTTAGACTTTTATAGCCAATTTGGCGTGAGTACATTGTTCTGGTGTCAAGCCTAAGCACACCAGATGCTGATTATACTTATTATAAAAGATTTCCTCACTTATACTAAATTCGTAAGTTTATTATATTTCAATATACTTTGTGGCAATTTATTACTGCTATTATCTTAAAATCTTTAAAATTATTACTTTTATATAAGTTTGCATTGAATTCGCAGTAATCAAAGTTACTCCTTAAAATTTCGATTATATGTATTTTCATTTATACACGTTGGTCCTTTACTAGACTTATAAAGCTTCTGTACACAGTGATAATATTAAATTACTAGGATTGTTGACAATCTTAAAATTTTCAAGATAATACATTATAAAGATGTCTTACATTGCTTACATTATTAAAATACAAGTTTTCAAATTGAGTTCATAATCTATATAACAACTTTGAAATTATAATAGTAAAGATGTCTTTATAGAATCATTTAAAAATATAAATTATTAATATTTTATATAAATACTTAAATTTAGCTGTTACTTTCATACTGTTCAACAAATATTTAAACTAAAAATTAAACTTCAATTTATTTTCCTATAACTTTTCATAATACCTTAGAGTATTATATAACGTCGTAAAATAATAAAAAAATGAAATTGCTTCTACGACAATTTCAGACTAAGAAATTGGATTTATTTTCTTTCTAGTAGCACCAAATACTTTATGTCTGTTTCAATATTTTGCTTGAACAATTTCACCATAGTTTTTATATCTTTCAGTTTTTTGTACCATGACTTATCACAATACTTACAATAGCATTATAATGTTTTGTTTTATATCAAGGAGATATGTGAAACCGAATTTATCCCAACTTATTATAGCATTCTGTGTTTGAGTTATAAATTATTTAAGAAGCTAAGAAGTATTTCAATCTCACTAATATTTATTGACATTATCTAATTTTTTGATACACTAGATTTTAAAATAATAGAAGCAAAGCAAATGTGTGCAGATATTTTTCTTTCGGAATTTACAATCCAATGTATCCAGTCATTAAAACAAAATTGTTTTTTAGTTTTACTTTAAAATTGAGAATAAATTATTTCGTGCATTTTGCTAGATTTCATTTAAATAATTTACACTCTTTGTAATAATGTATTTGACCACAAGTCTTCTAAAACAGGTTGAATCCAGACTTTTAAATCCCACTAAAGATTTTTGTAAAGTTTCAAAAAAGTAATTTGCAATTTAATACGTTGATATGAATTTGCTTTAAAATTCATATCAATAAAATTATTTTTTAGTTTTACTTTAAAATTGAGAATAAATTATTTCGTGCATTTTGCTAGATTTCATTTAAATAATTTAAACTATCTGTAATAATGTATTTAACTATAAGTCCTCTAAAACAGGTTGAATCCAGACTTTTGAATCCTACTAAAATATTTCTAAAGTTAAAAAAAAGTAATTTGCAATTAAATAAATACGTTGATATGAATTTGCTTTAAAATTCATATCAATAAAATTATTTTTAAGTTTTACTTTAAAATTGAGAATAAATTATTTCGTGCATTTTGTTAGATTTCATTTAAATAATTTACACTCTTTGTAATAATGTATTTGACTGTAAGTCTTCTAAAACAAGTTGAATCCAGACTTTTAAATCACACTAAAGATTTTTGTAAAGTCTAAAAAAAGTAATTTGCAATTAAATAAACACGTGGATATGAATTTGCTTTAAAATTCATATCAATAAAATTATTTTTTAGTTTTACTTTAAAATTGAGAATAAATTATTTCGTGCATTTTGCTACATTTCATTTAAATAATTTACACTCTTTGTAATAATGTATTTGACTGTAAGTCTTCTAAAACAAGTTGAATCCAGACTTTTAAATCACACTAAAGATTTTTGTAAAGTCTAAAAAAAGTAATTTGCAATTAAATAAACACGTGGATATGAATTTACTTCAAAATTGAGAATAAATTATTTCGTGCATTTTGCTAGATTTCATTTTAATAATTTAAGCTCTATGTAATAATGTATTTGACTATAAGTCTTCTAAGACAGGTTCAATCCCGACTTTTATATCCCATTAAAGATTTTTGTAAAGTTTAAAAAAAGTAATTTGCAATTAAATAAATACGTCGATATGAATTTACTTTAAAATTGAGAATAAATTATTTCGTGAATTTTGCTAGATTTCATTTAAATAATTTAAACTCTCTGTAATAATGTATTTGACTGTAAGTCTTCTAAAACAGACTGAATCCAGACTTTCAAATTCCGTTAAAGATTTTGGTACAGTTTAAAAAAAGTAATTTGCAATTAAATAAATACATTGATATGAATTTGAGTTAATAAAAACCAATGATTAAAAAAAATACGTCAGACTTTCAAAGCCTTAATTCAGGTTTTAAAAAATAGCAAAATGCTTTTTATTCATTTATTGCAAGGTTGATTCAAAAGAAGCCGCCAATAAATTTCAATTTGGTAGAGTCAGAAAAGATATACAATTTTTATTTATAAATACACACTTTAATTTCAAATAATGATATTTCCTACTATTTCCTATACTCAAAATACATGATATTAATTGTTTATACAACATATGCAAGCGTTAAAGCTATCTAGCAAAAGTTTAGTCTAGTAAAAGATTACTTTAAAATAAATGCTGTTCGCCTTAAGGAAAACTCTACTGAATAACATAATTTAAAAAGTTTGATAATAAAAATTTATAATAAAGAAAAAGCATATTTCTAAAATATATTTCTAAAGCATATTTCTAGAGACATATAAACG
>CM063505.1:67446248-67481248 GCA_032207245.1 Pardosa pseudoannulata | reverse complement strand
TAATTCCTTAAAATCCTTTTTCAGCCACTAAATTTCTTAATCAAAGGAGTGTCTTCGAATTAAAATTTTTTCGATACATTTCCCAAACCTTTTTGAACTGTGGATGTAAGTTTTCTGTCTATTCAACAAGTTTTCCAGCTATCGCCGGCAAATGGCTCTGGTTTGATTCGCTGAGTAAGTTTCTTGTCGCTTGGGAAAATTCTTTCTGTCTTTGCTTTTGGATGCACCTCTGTTCGAGCAGAGTGATTTTGAGTCTTTCTTTTGTCTGTCGTTGACTAATGAAGATGTCCGTTTTAGAAGCTCTAAAAAAAGTTTTAATTATACTTTTCCGTTCTCTTCAATGAGGCCAGACTGCATCGTTCGTTATTACTGCTAGCTGATTAGGTTTATTCTTGCCCATTAGTAAAAATTAATAGGGGCTGCATAATTATTGTGACCAGAGGAAATAATAATATACACATATATTATTTATTTCCCTACATATTCCCGGGTGGTCATAATTAAACTGACAGTGCTCACAGTGTTCTGTAGCGCGATCTATTTGCGAGAATAACGCACATTTTGTAGGAAGATTAAACAAGACGAGGGACAAAGGATTCCGCGAAAAAAACAAATTTATTCCAAAAGTCACCGCTAGGGGAATATTTCGCCCTGTGTTCTAGAAAATAAAGTGTTAACAAATGCAAATCAATACGGAATAAAATTACCTTTTATTATGCACATTTTCTGATTTAGTTCAAGTGCAATATGGCAACACTTTTAAAAAAGCGTAAAATCTACATAAACACCGATAAAGTCTCGTGATCTGCAATATCACGTACGCTGAGAAGAAGTTCTTTAATCAAATTTCACATTACATCCATCGGCACAATTAACTCTATTTTCTATTACACAGCGCCAAATAGTCCCCTAGCGGTGACTTTTGGAACTAACTTGATTTTTCGCGGAATCCTTCGTCTCCCGTCTTGTTTAATCTTCCTATAAAATGTGGCGTCATTCTCGCAAATAGATCGCGCTACAGAACACTGTGAACACTGTCAGTTTAATTATGGCCACCCGGTTTATATATATATATATATGTGTGTGTGTGTGTGTGTGTGTGTGTGTATAAATATTAGCTGATATATTAATACTAAGCAATAAAAAGAGAACTGTATTAACAAAGAAAAGTACTGAAATGAAAATCATAAACTTAGTAAAGATAAATTTTGAAATGTGTTTATGAATTAAAGAATTTTATAGGTTTATTTTAGTTTTTTAGTTAGAAGACAAACCAACGTCAGTAAGATACAAATAGAGCGAGAGAAAAAGTAGGTAAACTGTTGCTTCGTTGCTAATGATCACAGTCTGCTTTCACAAGCCACATTGTTTTCTTCTTGAGAATGTTGTTCTCTCGTAGCAACAAAACAGCTGTCTATTTGTGCTTTACATTCGCTTTGGATTTTATGCTATATTTCTTCACAAATATTTCATTTCTTTGTATTCTTTTCATGGGTTGTACTTCGTTTACTATATAGGTTGCACTAATGGAAATTATTCGTAAATTATTATCAGAATCCTATTTTTATTTTCAAATTTAACGCATTTTGAAAACTCCTACTTTTTGTTTGTTTAGGTTAGATTTTCAAATCACTTATACAGTGCGGAAAGAATTATTATAATTTATTTGAATAGCATAATAATATTATAGTTATTATAATTACATAATAACCTTTACATTGCTTTATTTGTACAAAAGCTAACTAAAGTAATTTTAAATATGTTTTCACACAAAAGTTTTAGATTCTTATATATATTATTTTCATGTGGTTGAATCATGTTTAATGTATAAATGTAAATTATTAAAATTGTAATGTATAAATGTAAATTATTAATATTTTATTAAAAGATAATATCAGAATCCTGTTTTTAATGTCAAAATTTATAGCCATTCTCTAGTTTTTATTTGATTCAGTGAGATTGTTATATCATTAGTACAGTTTAAAACTATAATTATATTTGAATAGCATAATTATTGTTGCATAACAACGCTTAAAATGTTCTATTTTTTTCAAAAATATCCAAATTAATCTTAAGAAAGACAAAATAAAAAAAGCAATCTTAAGTAGGACAAGTGCTGCTCGTATATGTACCGAAGAATAAAAATGTTATCTTCAGAGAATAAAACAAACTTCCCCTGCATAAAAACAGAGCAGATTTTTGTTCCTGTTGCTTTAAGAAATAAAAGATAGAGATAATCAAATATTGAAGTAAGGTGTAGAATTCCTGATATATATTATGCAAGAAATGAATATGCTGGGGGAAAATATTATCCTTAATATACACATGATCAGTATAAGGAAGTTATTTGGCAGGAATGTAGGAGATTTATCATACTTGGTAGAGAAGAGAGAAAATATGTGAGAAGTAGAATAGGAGAAGGGCCGCATATTGTCTGAATGAAGAAAAAGTCAAGAATGCAACAAGTGTCATTATTTCGGTTCATATGAGATCAGATCGTATTTTCCGTTACCATGACAATAATGGTATGCTGAAAGCAATAAACCTTATTAATATAATTCCCTAAAACATACTGTTACATTTTTTAGTCATCTCTTTGTAAAAAGAATATGAAAGAATTGTGTCACAACAAAAGGCATTAAAAACTTATATGGCCGCGAGACTGTCTAGACCAGGAACTATTAAAAAAAACTATTAGATATGCTAGAAACCCCTTTGTATAAATGGGAATAATTGTAAAATGTAAGATTAATTGTGGCTTCTTTTGCTGGTCTCATATTTTAAAGAAGAAGCATCAGGCAGTTGTTAGTTCAATAAAACTGTCAACTGACTATTTTCAAAACTAAAATTTACCTAATCTTGCTTTAAAAAATTATAAATTTAAAACTCCTGATTATTTTTAAAACTAAAATTTACCTAATCTTGCTTTAAAAAATTATAAATTTAAAACTCCTAACTGATTATTTTTAAAACTAAAATTTACCTACTCATGCTTTAAAAATTATAAATATATTAGATCTTTCAACATATCTCATTTTTTAATTTTTAGTTTTTGTATTTTAATTGAAAACAAACTAGTTTTAAGGTTTTATAAAGATTAAGAGTTTTGTTCCTGGAGGCATTATCATACGTCAATCTATATGCGATGAAAAAGCAACGGTTTCAATTTAGGTATTTGTCGTATGTACTTATCGTATTTATCGTTTATTTATTGGATTTATCGCAAGTATTGGATTTATCATAGGACAGTTAAATATTTACAATTAATTTATTTTGGTTCAGGTTTACGTGTGATTAAGCTTTTAATAATTTGAATTTTTTCCTACTATAGCGATATCCAAGCATTCTTTATCGAAAAATGAAATTTTAAACTGAATCTGTTGCTTTTATAACGCGTACAAATTGACATGGGATAAGACCTAATGAAAAGGAAATTCTATAAACATCAAAATATAGATAAAAAATAGGAAATTTAAAAAAATGTTTTCCCACTAATATAAGAGTGTGTGTATACGATTATATGAAAATCCAATTAATCTCGTAAAAAAATAGTTAATGATGCTATGAAATGATAATGAACTAATGATGTTAATTAGATATGAAAAGAAGAGTTAGCTTTTTCTGGCATTTTTTAGAGGAAAAATACTTTTGCCGCCAGGGAAAAAATGCTTTATTAATTGTATACCTTATTTATCTAATATACATCAAGTGCATAAGGCACATTCATGAATTGAGCATATTTATATAACTATTTACATATCTTTATAAATTTAATAATGTCTAATCATATCTTTAATAATATTAATATTATATCAAAAAGATAAAAGTTCACATTATATGTAAATGTATAGAATTTATTTTTCTATAAGTAACTTGTATCTTTATAACTTCAATGGCATTGTCAAAAAAGACCACAAAAGAATACAGTACAAATAAATCAATAATAGGTAAAGCGAAACGGCCTTACCTCCAAATTTCCAATGGTACTGCTTCTCGTCAATTTGTCCCCGGCCGGACTGTTTTGTTCTTTGATAAGCAGCTTGAGAATTCCGTCTTTGGCATTAAATGCTCGAATACATTTGAGTAAAAGAAATAAAATTTATTACAATACCGGATACATTTAAAAGGAATTACAGAAACGCAAAAAAAAACTATGTACATGTAAAAAGAATAGCTAGCGAGCGTTCATCTCCTCTGTTTACACTCGACACAGACACAGTTCGTTCGTAACGGTTTCAGTTAGTTCGCAGTTAGTATGCCGGGGGTTTTCCCACAGACATAGTACATCTCTTTTTTTCACTGAAAGTGAATTTTTTATCTAGTTTCTGTAGGATTTTACAATATTATCTTGAACATCGATAGAGAGATTTTGAAACAAATACTATTTTTGGGATCGAATTTATTGAAACATTTTATCGTGACTGATCACATACCATTAGAGGTACTAGACAAACGGTAGTGTGCAACTCACCAATGGAGTGCATCCCAAAATATACAAGAGAGGTTATTTATCAAGAATGTCGAGCAATTTACTCATACTATAACAATGGTAACTTTAAATTCTTCGAAAGTGATTCTAAATTCCAGACATCAGACTTATGGAATATTCATATCGCTATATATAGTCATATATGTTTGACCTGTGTCTAATTTGTGTACAACATGTATGCTTTTTTACCACAATCTGACGATATCTTTATTAAACAACTGACATTATTCAAAGCATAAAAGTCGTATAAATAATTTACGTGAGTTCTAAAGACTTATCAGACATCAAAATATAGTATTGAAACAGCACTAGATTCAAATCTAGATTCCTTTTTCCGTTGAAGAACAAGCGAGTTTTCGTGTTATAGCGAAAATAAAAGTTTTAAACCGATTAAAAGCCTTATAAAATTAACCTGAACTTACATAAATTTGTTGAAAACTTTTTGCAGTAGCGCAAGAAATGTTCCCTATCTTCAGTAAAACTAACACTATCAGAACCAATTTGACTTGTGATAAATACTTCACTTCCTTTCCATTCATGATTCACCGCTGAATGTTATTTGGTTGTGCACAAATAATACACTGTTACAAATTTTCAGGCCAAATGTTTTTATAGAGTTTTAATAAAGGGAAATACAACAAATTTCAAGCAACTCCCACTTTACTCGTAAATACTACCCCAGAGTACAAGAAATACAATAAAAATATATTTATCAAAATCCACCTTTAACTTTTAATTAAAAATTCTGATGCGGACATCACTTCTTTTTAGGCTCTAAAATTATATATAATTTTTAATTACGATTGTATGATTCGTCATCAGAATTATCATTTGCTTATTCCATCAAGGTTCAATGTTAATTTCACTTCTCAAGTGCACAGTTTTGTTTGACATAAGCATAAGTACTGCCATCTAGTGGCCACCTGCAGCATTAATATCAGATTTTTTTACATAGATTTTTTTTGTTATAACCGATTTTCATGATTAAATCTAACTTCCATACAATTCCAAAATGATTTTGAAACTTTTGCACGTACAATTTTTCAATCCAAAAACTTAGTAAATTACATTTCTAAATATTGATAGATATGATTTTAGAAACGATTCTCTTTTGAATTATTGACGGATAAATTTGATTAAAAGCTGATTTTTATGGTAAATCTCTATTTAAGTATTTGTTTTATAGATTTTCTAATTGCACCACTAAATATTATAACTTTCATAAAAAAAATTTAAATAATTTTCTTAAATATTTTTATTTGTTCTTTTAAAAATTTCTGATGATCTTCGGACTCAGGCTTTTTTATATATAAAATTATCTATAATAATTTTTATACGATTGTAAAGGATCTCAATTCCCGTATTTCACTCTAGTGCAAGGGTGTAACATAAGTACTGCCATCTAGTGGCCACCTGTAACATTAATATCTGAGATTTTTTTACATAGATATTTTTTTATAAACCGTTCTTTTCATGATTAAAATTATTTAATTATTCCATATCTGAAATGAACTTTAAAAGCATTCATATAACTGCATATGAATACATCAACAATTTTCAAAATGGAGTAACAAGTTTATACTAACTGATTAATAATTAATTTAAACTGCTTAATATTTTCAGATAATCTGAATTGTGAAAAGATACTAGTAAATAACACTAAAATGTGATAAAAACTCATATATCGATGTTTAACACCAAATGTTATACTTATTTAACTTTTTAAGTAATAAGATTCCATAAAATGAAGTGACTCTAGCTTTTTTCTTAAAAACAATGCTATTAAAAGTAAAGACATTTATACTATTATTGATAGATACGAGTTAATTTCAAATCTATCTGCCAAAGAAAATATTCTTAACATATAATATGAGAAATAAGAATTTTTTTTTAATATTTTCTTTTTAAAATACAAAAAACATTTCATGAATTAATCTACGCTTAACGATACTGTTCTAGTGATGCTTTTAATTTGACAGTAATTACTGATTTACAAAAAAAATTTTGAGGTAAACGATCAAAAATGTTTGTGACAATTACACGGGAAATAATTTTAATAAAAGTTAAATTATCTTTGTTATCTCAAATAGCAATGTACAGAAACAAGCATAAGCGATGATAACCTAAATAATCCTAATAAAGATAATTATTGAAAACAAACTCTCTCGAGCACCAAATATTATAAGCTCTTTCTTTGTCATTAATTCCCCCAGGTCGTTTGTTTTACAAGCTGCTTTGAACAAATGTTACGTTATAATGTTAATTATTTTAGAGTTTAAGTACTTTACACCTGAGTAAAGATCAGAAAGCTACCAGTGTGAAGAAGTTGAAATATGATAATCATAAATTATGCTCATAACGTTAAAGCTTCTTTAAATTATTTATCTGGCTCACGATATTTCATCCTTGACAATAAAGATAATAAGCGTGTATGCATATCCGATTTTTAAAAAAAGTTTGTATCACTTTAAAACTAAACATTGAGGCAATTAATTATCCGTATATAGCACTATATACGGATGACATTATGATGAATGATAACGCTTTTATGTGTGTACTTTACCATTTTAATTTTCTCTCTATTTAATCTGTTAAAAATTTTCTATTTTAATTCCTTTTGTGTTGAAATATTAATGGACTTAGTAAATGTAAATTTTAAAAATTCTTTCATATAGACAGCTGTAAAAAACTTGCTTGATAAGCATATGTACCCAGAAGTGACGATAATGCAACATTCACATATATTCACATATATTTCACATATTTTCGAACTGCTAGAAATTCCAAAAGTTGTTTCTTATTTTAAAAGATTGAAATCTTTCTATTAAGTGGTAGATCTATATGCTGATAATTATACTGGTAATAAAAAGAACATTTGTTGATATTCTTTAAACTCATTTTCTTCTTTTGAAAGATATATGTCTGACATTATCAGACATATCTTTTAAAATATTATAATATATTACACTTTATTATAATCTATCTTAATCTATTTAAAATATTATAATTTATTATCATCTTTTAAAAATTTTATACTCTATTGTAATATATTTAAAATATTATAAATTATTATAAATATTGCATTCTTTTGTAATCTATTTAAAATATTATAACCTATTAAAAGTATTATAATCTATTGTAATCTACTTAAAATATTATAATCTATTAAAAATATTATACTCTATTGTAATCTATTTAAAATATTATAATCTATTATAAATAAATTATTATAATGATTTATTATAAAATTTTATATTACAATATAATTATGCATAAATCTTAAATACTTTCTATAGCAGAATATATGCAAAACATTATAGTGAAAGTTAAAACAGTTAAATGTGTTATTTAGGAGTTTAATTTTACTACAATGTATATCAGCTTTTAAACATTTCATATTTTAAATCATTTTGTTAATATAGATGGTATGATATTCTCAGACAGACAGCTGTAAAGTTGTAGTTGTTGACTTATGCCACTTGATCAAACCAAAGACGATTGAGCCGCATGCTACTCTTATTAAGGTAAAGGGGTGAGCCTTTCGTTTTTAACGAGCACCACAATGGTAAGAGTTCGATTTATATTCTAGTGGGTCAATCGTAATTTTGAATCAGGGATCAAGCCAAAAACCCATAGGCTTGTCCTGCCACCCCCGATGTACTGGTTGATAACTTGGAGGACATTGTGACGCGAACATAAATTACCTGCTCCAGTCACCTTTAACGAACATGGAGGAACTTAGGCCGGCTAGAGCTCCGAAACCGCAACTTTTCAGTTACTAGAGAGATGCCATTGCCGACTGAGCTACCGTGGCTCAAAAGTAAAAAGGACTTGCAGTATATATTTAATTCGTAATGGACTTTTTGTCTATGAAATCAAAAGTGAGGATAATGAAAAATTCTGTAATTTTCCACATGTTACCAAACTGCATCAATTTCCAAACACAGTTTCTTCCTTAAGGATTAAAACCTTTTTAATAATCTTCAAATCAACATACTAATTATTTTCATGATAGTAATGAAAAGAACAGTTGTTGACATTCTACAAACTTATTTTTCTTCTTTTATAATGTAACCAAAGTATTTTAGGGGCATTAGGAGATTAAAGAACCTCATGTCTTACAAAAAAAAATTAAGTAATTATTTTAAATCTACAGCAAAGTACATTTTCTTCAATTTTCATAATAACTAAAGTAAAAAAAAGATGCCTTTCCCAGTTAATCCTGTACAAACTGTTTATGCAACTGATCTGAAAGAATGGAAAACTAAATTTCAAAGATTTGAATTTAAGTTATGACATATCGAGGTCTTAAGGCCTTATTACACATCAACATGTACGTGCCGAAAGAAAAAAATAGTAGTTTCAGTTCAGGATTCTTTTTGTCCAGTGAAGAATTAATTCATGGATTCTTCGTGTGATAGAAAAATATTTTCAACCTATTGTATACCTTATTATAAGATAACCTGTATTAAACTAAATCAGTTGAATTTGTTTTCTCTAACACAAGAAATCTGTAAATTCATCACCAGTGAAATAAGTTATAGAATAACATCTTGTGGTCTGATAAAAACTTTACTCATATAATACATCAGCGTACAGATGACATTTTTTTAATTAAATTTTGAAAGCCTGTTTATAAGTATAAAATCACTCAAATCATACGAAAAATACAATATTAAATATCAAAGTACTAGTAGCTCGTAGTTTAATTAAAATTATTTTGTTATATAAACAGTAAATTATTATCATTGAAGTGAAAATTATTTTTGAAAGAAACTGTGTATGATGCAGTTAACAGCTGTAGTTGATGTATTTGAAGGATCTTAAGTATAATAAAAGTTTCTTCTCTTAGCTTTTTCTATTAAAATATTCTTTCAAATTTCTATTAAATAAATAATATATTTTTCAAAACATTGCCATTCAATATGTCCGAGACACTTTCACGAAGACAAATAACGGTTTCATAATAGCATTACACTCTTCTTTTATCAAGCATTGCACTGGTTTTCATTCAACAAAATATTTTATAAAAACGGTTGGAAAATGGGTGACATCCTTCATTGCTTCTTTAACCTCATCCTACAGTACATCGTTTTGACGTCGTTCCATACATTCTTTGGAAATATAAATCGAGAACTGATGGCGCTAAATGGTGAAGAGGAGTTAATGTAATTTGGATTACACGAATAAAATCATTTTTCTTCCGGCATTTTTTAGTCTCATCTCACTATTTCTTAGGGATTTTTCTGGCCATGATAAATGTCTGATGCTGTCTGTATATGTATACGTGTATATATACTAATAAACAATTTTTTTACTTCTTTTTATGGGTAAATAAATGCAGTCAAATTTTTTGTTAAACAATATTTTACTTAACCAAAATAATGTTTGCCTTTTTATATATTCTGTGTGAATACAATGTAATGAAGTGATTGCTGATAGAAAAAACCTTTAATCTTGAATAAATAAGACTATGAAAATGAATTTATATACTTGATAAGAAAATTTTTATGATAAGTACATTTTTTAATTAACTCATTATATAAAATTGTAATATTTCATTGTAAAATTTCGTGTAATATTTCATTAGATTTACAGACGAAAATGAAATTTTCAACAATTTAACAGTAAATTAAACTTCAATGCATGATTTTCATTCAATTGTTACTTTATTGCAAAGATGTCTTATTATTATACTAAGCAATTTTGAAATTTCGATTATGAAAACATATATTGCACATATTTCAATATATTAAATCTGTATTTATGGCTGTCACAAATTTTACAAATTTTTTACTCACTTTCCCTATCTTCATATTTTTTATGTTATATTGTGAACTATTTAGGTAAATGACAGGAAAATTGTATTAAGCCTTAATTACGTTAGGTATTAAAACATACTATTTAACCATCTGTTTTTACTTCGTTATGTATAAATGCGTTTATAGTGATTAACTTTTCGTATAATTTTTCTATAAAAAATATTTATGTTTTGTTAATAAATAATTAAAATCTTGTTATATTGTATTCTCTAAATTATTTCATAATTAAGCGTTATTTAAACATATCCTTGTAAGAGATTTGCTTTGTTTTGCATTTTTAATAGAAGGATTTGTATGTTGATATAAATTTAGAACTTAAGAACCGTCAATTGTAGAATGGTTCACCGTATTATACAATGTAAAATGGTTCTGTATTACAAAAAAAGTTAAATTTTGGTCACTAGTTTTTGAACTGTTTACTTTTTTTTTTACCTTTTGTTAACATGTGGTTAATATTCTTATTTAAACAAAGGAAATAGTTATAAATTTCCTCCGAAAAGTTGTCTGTGCCTTAAGTACTCCAAATTCCCTCCTCTTAGCAGCGCCCGTTTCTGCGTTCGCTCGTGGATTGCACCTACGACGCGACGAGCTTAGGCCGGGTACTTCGACGGTCCTAGGGCAAGGTGGGGTAGTCCAATACTTGCGATCCGCCCACCGCCGTCGGGATCAGCCTGTAGGTCCTCACGGCCATATGGGCCCGGTTTGGCGCTTGATTGATTGATTGATTGTCTGTGCAGTAATAAGGAAAATAATCCTTACTTCTTCGCAGTGTATCGAATTTAACCAAGCGTTGCTGTATTGCTTGTGAGTTTGGTCCAGAAACGTTTACAATGCCTTTAACCAAAACATGTTACTGAGGCATATTATCCTAGACGTCTGCCCCTTGAGATGGTTTCTGACACTATTTTCTCTTGTTTATCAGGTGCTTTCGCTGGGTGCCGACGTCCTTCCCGAATACAAGCTGCAGAAGCCCCGGGTCCACAAGTGGACGATCCTTCACTACTCGCCATTCAAGGCCGTCTGGGATTGGATCGTGCTGTTGCTCGTCATTTATACGGCCATTTTCACACCGTACGTAGCCGCCTTCTTGCTGAACGAAGAGCGCTTCGACAACGAGGGCCCCATCGCCATCATAGACCTCATCGTCGACGTCATGTTCATCATCGACATCCTCATCAACTTCCGTACCACCTACGTCAACTCGAACGACGAAGTGGTCAGCCACCCGGGCAAGATCGCCGTCCACTACCTGCGGGGATGGTTCGTCATCGACGTCGTCGCAGCCATTCCTTTCGACCTGCTGCTCGTCGGAAAGAACTCAGACGAAGTAAGTCTCTCTTCTTCGTCGGCTGGTTTTCTTCGTCCTAGTTGTTTGGCTTTTAGCTCGTAACACTTTAGTATTTTGTTTTTGCTTATACGTATCAGCAGAGATTCACTTTCTGACTGGTCTCATAGAGAATCCGTTTTTTTCTTTATTTGCTTGTATAAGGAAATTTTAATCTATACTAATAATATAAAGTGACCTCGCTATGCTTTTTATGAGATTTTCGCGTACGGAAAGGGGCTTAAGGTCACCACATTTTGAACGCACATAATAACCATACATATTCAAATACGAATATCTTTCTTTTTGGTTTTCAATAACGTACGTTAATTATTTAAATTTAAGTAGTTTGCAATGCACGACGCCATCTCATTTATAGGTTGTACGAGGAAAGAGATATAACGATTCCATCTCAAATAAGATGCACAACTCATATGTTATTTTTCATTACTGCAAAGAAATAGCATTTATTAAAGTAATAAAAGCAAAAGTAAAAGAAAAGTAATAAATGTGAGATACACATTGATTCATGTAATCAACTATATGAGTATTATGCATTCAAAATCCCTTAACAGGTCAGGATGGAATAAAAAAAAGAGGACTAGAGTAAAAACATATTTTAATAAAAATCGGTAATTAAAAATATTATTTTTCAATAGATCTTTAGGGTGAAAATTTTGTAAAAAAAATAAAAAAAGGATACAATAGATTATAAAAACTAATACTCTGTCGAATTATAATTTTTAATACAATAAATTGATAAAATTAAGTTGTTAAAACGTTTGAATAATTACCTTAGTGATTACTATTTATTTCATTTCTTCTATCTAGTAAATGTCCACAAGTTATTTTATAAACTAAAGGCAACTTTAAGAAATCAAAGATAAAGTCATTGATTAAAGATAGAGTCATATAGAGTCATAAAATCAAAGATAGGAGTCATGACATGAGATATTGTGAAAACTTTGTAAAAGAAATAAGAAAAGGATAATCTTCAATTATTAATACATCCGATTATAAAAACTAATACTCCGTCGAATGATAATTTTTTATACAATAAATTGATAAAATTAAATTATTTTTACGTTTGAATAATTACCTTAGCGATTACTATTTTTTTCATTTATTCTAGCTAGTAAATGTCCTGAAGTTATTTTATAAAGTAAAGAAAACTTTAAGAAATCAAAGATAGAGTAATAAATCTTACAAAACTGGAAATAATATGTTACTTTCAAACTTAACATTATAAATTGTAATTTACATATTATTATAAATATATACTCATTGAAATTAGAAATTTTAAATTATCTCATGACAGAATTTAGAGATTTATACTTTTAAAAGTGACAAAAATTAAACTATTCCTTAAATATCTCCAATTCGGTTACTTTGTTTTTAATTTCATTCTATATAACTAAATTTTGTTTTCTTACTTTTGAAGAGTTCATAATGTTGAAATTGAATCTCTGCTTAATAATTGAATGAGAATTATGATTTGCTCAAGTGAATAAACACCCTTTAGAAGGAAAAATAAGGTATCTAATATTGCACAACTTGCCACGTGTAAACAAATATACAAATACAATTATTTTTCGATATAATTCAATACATATTTTTTTTCTTATTTTTCAGAATTTGTTGATTCCTTAATCTTTTAAACTACATCTTTACAGTTACATTCTATCTTTTGAAAGAAATCATTTAATTTCATTTTATACTAAGTTTCAAATAGATTTGTTTAGTTAGGTTCAAGTGAATTTTATTACGGTCCTTACGTAAAATTTATTCTTTCATTCTTAAATGTGGCATATGTATTTCAATTTTCAAAATCACATGTGGTTCTAAATACCTCTCAAATTTTACGTTTGTTCTACATATTAATAGAACATCTAACAGTAAAATTATTTGTAAATTCAATTAACATTAAAAAATTATTTTTCGAATATATAATAATATTTTTTTATTGTTTATTTTCATACTTATTTAAAGTACCATTAAATTCTATTTTTGAAATAAATCATTTTAAATTTCATTTATTTATTTTCAAATTGAATTTGTATTTAATTTGAAATATTATTCTTTAATAATTCTTAATTGTATTTCAATTTTCAATATCATTGTGGACTAAATACGAGTAGCCATTAAATTTATTTCTTTGGAAATAAATTCAGTTTTATATTTATAATTCCATTGAAATTCAATTTCAATTAGTTAAAAGATTTAGACAATATTATTCTAATTAATAGAGAAACTTAGACACTTTAGAAATATTTGACAATATTATTCATATTTCTTGGGACTGGTTCCAGAGTAGCCATTAAATTTATTTCTTACGGAAATAAAGTTCAGTTTTAAATTTAATTGTTTGTTTTCCTCGAAATTCAATTTCAATTAGTTAAAAGATTTAGACAATATTATTCTAATTTAATAGAGAAACTTAGACACTTTAGACAATATTTAGACAATATTATTCAATATTATTGGGACTGGTACCAGAGTAGCCATTAAATTTATTTCTTATGGAAATAAATTTCAGTTTTATATTTATTTATTTTCCTTGAAATTGAATTTCGATTAGTTAAAAGATTTAGACAATATTATTCTAATTTAATAGAGAAACTTAGACACTTTAGACAATATTTAGACAATATTATTCAATATTATTGGGACTGGTACCAGAGTAGCCATTAAATTTATTTCTTACGGAAATAAAGTTCAGTTTTAAATTTAATTGTTTGTTTTCCTCGAAATTGAATTTCAATTAGTTAAAAGATTTAGACAATATTATTCTAATTTAATAGAGAAACTTAGACACTTTAGACAATATTTAGACAATATTATTCAATATTATTGGGACTGGTACCAGAGTAGCCATTAAATTTATTTCTTATGGAAATAAATTTCAGTTTTATATTTATTTATTTTCCTTGAAATTGAATTTCGATTAGTTAAAAGATTTAGACAATATTATTCTAATTTAATAGAGAAACTTAGACACTTTAGACAATATTTAGACAATATTATTCAATATTATTGGGACTGGTACCAGAGTAGCCATTAAATTTATTTCTTATGGAAATAAATTTCAGTTTTATATTTATTTATTTTCCTTGAAATTGAATTTCGATTAGTTAAAAGATTTAGACAATATTACTCTAATTTAATAGAGAAACTTAGACACTTTAGACAATATTTAGACAATATTATTCAATATTATTGGGACTGGTACCAGAGTAGCCATTAAATTTACATCTTATGGAAATAAATTTCAGTTTTATATTTAATTATTTATTTTCCTTGAAATTGAATTTCGATTAGTTAAAAGATTTAGACAATATTATTCTAATTTAATAGAGAAACTTAGACACTTTAGACAATATTTAGACAATATTATTCTAATTTAATAGAGAAACTTGGACACTTTAGACAATATTATTCAATATTATTCTGACTGGTACCAGAATAGCCATTAAATTTATTTCTTATGGAAATAAATTTCAGTTTTAAATTTAATTATTTGTTTCCCTCGAAATTGAATTTCGATTAGTTAAAATATTTAGACAAAATTATTCTAATTTAATAGAGAAACTTAGGCACTTTAGACAATATTTAGGCAATATTATTCAGTATTATTGGGACTGGTACCAGAGTAGCCATTAAATTTATTTCTTATGAAAATAAGTTCAGTTTTAAATTTAATTGTTTGTTTTCTTCCAAATTGAATTTCGATTAGTTAAAAGATTTAGACAATATTATTCTAATTATGTAACACTTTTCTTGGAATTGGTTTTAAAATTAATCATAAAAATTATTACATTACTTCAAAAAATAATAAAATTGGCTAAATTCAATATTTCATATCAGTTTACTGATGCCCAAGGCATTCTTTTCCTCACATTTTGCTATCTAACAGATAATCAATTTATAGCTGCTTTAAGCATGATTGATGAGGATAGATTATTTTGTAATCATTATGTTAATACCTGGATGATTTAATTTAAACTTGGCTTACGAAAGCTTTTGAAACTATGACTACACAATAGTTTCATAAATATTTTAAGGTAAACAAATTTCACAACGTCAATTACAAAACGTACACCAATTTTTAAGCACACTAACAGTTTGAGATTGTTTATTACTAGAATCTAGATACTTTTATATCATCAAGTCCCTGGATTATTTTTTAAAAGAACAGAAAATATTTCGCTATTACTGCCTGTTTAATTATTTTAAGTTAAAATTAAGCAACTGTTTTCTAATTTAAATATTCCAAAGGTAAACAACATTTACTACTAAAAATTTAAAAAGTACACTAACTCTAAAACAAACTAAATATTTGAGATTGCTTACACATAACTTTTAGGTACATATTTTATTCTTGATTCCTTAAATATTTTAAAATAAAGTATTTTCAAATTACTGTAGGTTTAATTTTCATGTGTTAAATGTGGGGATTAATGACCGAATATAATATTTCATTTTTTCTTTAAAAACAAAGCAGAAATCTAACTAGAGAAAAATTAATAGTAATTATTAAGAAATTGCTATATTTTCAATAGTTATGAGAAAATATTTGCTGTATATAGATAAGAAATATTATTTTTACTGTTTGAATATGCAATCAAGGTATTTGCAGTATTCTATCAGAGGTTTGATATTTAGTGTCTTTACTGATACTTGCGTAGTGTCTTAATACTTTTTGCCATGCACTTTACCTTTTATTATCGATAAATAGGAGACAGAATTTTAAATCTAGTTGTCTAAAGAAATACAATTGTATTGAATGATTATAGCAGATTTTATATTTTTAGTTTAAGTAAAATTCCATTCTTTTAAAAGAATGTCATAGGAATAAGTTTTTATGATAATGTGAGATGCTATCATAGGATATTTACAGTTCAATTGTTTTGAAAGAGAACCTAAACCACCTCATACTTATTCCAATAGTTTTTGCAATTATATTTCTTTATCTATTAATAACCAAACACTTAATTATTTTTTGGTAAAATTATAAAAGGAAACCATAATTTTATTTAAAAAACAGTAATTATTAAATTACCCAATTTTTTACTTTAAGAAATGTATTATTATTATTTTTTAAAAAAGCTATCAAATCTCCAATCCGAAATAATTTTTTCTATATTAAACAAGTCAATTTACTTTAGAAAGAAAGGCTAGGTGAATTCCTGATATAATACTATCATTAACATTAAGAATTACATCATGTTATGTAATTTAAACATATAGTCATAAATATCTGCTTACATTTTAATGAAAGGAAAAAAATATTATAAAAATTCCTATAATTATTATAAAAAGAAATATAATTATTATAAAGAATATAATTATTATAAAAAGAAAAACGCCGAACACTGGCCAATTGGTTAGGGTGCTTCTCCTCGGTACCGGAGTTCGTGGGTTCGAATCCCACTATGGATTGGATGTTCGTAGCCGTTTGGAATCGGCTTTAAGCAGTAGATCCCGGTTTCGTTAGATTTCATGTGCAAAACAGTAGACCGTAGACCTCCAAACCAAACCAAACCTTAAGAAAAACAGAATTTAGAATATTATCAAAGCAATATTATTTGGCATTTGCATTTAAAAAACAATTTCTTCCGTAATACAAATTTATTAAAAGATAAATTAAGTAAATATACACCATTACTCCGATCATTAAATTTGCTTTATATATTTTCTGTATTCCAAATCTAACTTGTCAATAATAATGCCTCCGTCCGAATACATGATATACGTCTCATAAAAACAAATGTAAGATTCTGAAAAGTAAAATTATTTTAATTTTTCCTTCTTATATTGACAAAAAGGACAGTAAAGTTACTAATAAAGGAATGGCGCTAAAAATTCGATATAAGTCATAATCAATTCACAGATAAGTTGTATATTTCAGAAAATCCCATTGATAGCTGATATACAAATAAAATCTCAAATCCTAATTAAAATTTTGCGCATGGAAGATATCTGATATGAATGTAATTAACCAGCATAATGATATCTTTTTAAAATTGTAATAATGTAACAAAGGATCTCCTTTGTTATTGAAACAAAACGCTATTAATATTTACTCGACAAACAATTTTATTGAATTTTCTAACAATGAGTACTGGCAAAAATAACGAAATTTTGTATTGCTACGGCAAGGATAAAATTTAAATGGTAAGAATAAAATTTTGTGCATGGAAGATATCTGATATCAATATAATTAACCAGCATAATGATATCCTTTTAAAATTGTAATAATATAACAAAGGAGAGAAATTGCAACAAAACGCTATTAATATTTACACGACAAACAATTTTATTGTGTTTTCTAATAATAAGTACTGGCGAAAATAAGGAAATTTTGTAGCTTGGCAAGGATAAAATTTAAATGGTAACAAGTTGATATAGGAAAGCATTGAAATGTCAAAATTCAACCTAAATAAAACAAAAACAGAATTATATAAATTATATTTCTCTCTCATATTTTTATTTGCTTATGACAATACACTCGTGTGATACTGTTGCCACAACCGAAAACAAAAAATCAAGGCTTGAATGTACATCCGTTGCAATCAGGAGTACAATTTTAAATTAGGTCAAATTAAGTCAGCGGCAATGTGGAATAGAATCTGACATGACGTAATTTCACGTCAGTGTCCCACTGTTGCCATAGAATTTAAGATAAATCTTCTAACATTTTCTAAAGCTTGGCATATAGCTAAGCAGTATAATAACTGTATAATGTTACAAAAGTTTTCATTAAAAATATGTTACTACTATTATCTTGGTTATGACTTTATGTTATTAGGCATAATTATTTTATAAGTCAAAACATTCTAAATAATTAGAAAATAAAAATTATATTTTCAAATAAATAAAAATTCTAAACGTGTACCCAATTTCAGTCGGAAGGCATAACAGTCTATCTGTTAATGATTACTTATTAAATTTTAGAAATGTACAATAACTTGACTGTTGTAGAAAACATAAAAATAAAACTATTTAATTTACACCCCAGGCTATCGTTAAGTATTTCTCCCTAAACTGCATCTGAAATAGGAAGACAACAGTAAAAAACATGGAATCGCTTCTTAAACGTAAACAACTCATCTTAATTTCACTATAATTCAACAGTTTATATTTAAATGAGAACTTTCCCAATAATCTTTACTGCATTTCATAATCTGTAAGTGACTGTTAATAAACTATTCTCTTTCTAAAAATATATCTTCCTTTGTATCAGTTGCAGAGTTCAAAGATAACGAACTAAATGCAATTAAATACACAAGGGATTGAACAGCATTAATTTAAATATTAAGTCAAACTACTCTGAAATCAGTACATACTACAGATTTACATTTGTTTAGAGTTAAATGTATTATGAATGAAGGTTAATGTATGTGATTAATGCTTATGATACAGTACTCATCATTAGATGCGGGATATTTCAGTCTGTCCATTAATATACATTTGAAATCTCTGCAAACCATTAAGCAGTTTAAAGTTCAAATGGCTGCATGCTTAAGTGTATAGGCAGCATACATTACAAAAGTCTATGACGATGATATTAAATTAAGTGCCAGAAATGTTCATGCTCTAATATCAAGTTGATTGTTATTATTACTTTTCCATAGAATTGGTTTTTGTAAAGAGTAGTTAATAGTATCTAAATAGTGAGCCTGGAGATTCTTGAAATCAATCGATTATGCACTAGTTTAATAAAGTAGATATCTATAAATTTAAACAATTCATATTAAACTACTGTTATAGAAAATAATTTGGAGGAGTTCCAAACACGAAAATAGTTGTTGAATATAAGTAAATAGGAAATAGAAAATGATAAATAAAAGAAGATAAGTTGCATTTAATTATGTTAATGGACGACGACTTTTTCATAATCAAATTTCAAGTTATGACATTGAATTATGTATCATGCATTTCAATGCCTTTAGTTACATCGTCATACCTTAATCAAAGTTAATGTTATACTTAAAACTACCTTATACCCAAAGTTCATCAAGCTGACTTTCGTAGTCTTATAACTTTCTTTAACAAATATTTGCGTACTCGGAAACAAAGAAAAAATTAAGATCTACCGTGGCACAAGCACAATTATAGGATGCAACTTGTTAACCATGCATTGAATGGGTGTGAGAAGTATGCTTTTAAATTACCCTAGGCAGCTTTCCCCTCTTCCCTTCGCCACTTGCATCTTTTACTTGTCTATTTTCTTGCTTTTGTTTTCTATCACTTTTTATATCCATTTACTTTTCCATATAGGACTATAGCCCTATATATATATTGGCTATTACCCTACTAAAGCATAGGGCTACAGTATGCATCATAAGCCACACACCGTTTTCACTACAAACATTTCCTCATTCCATTACATACATATAACTTCAACAATTAGTTTTCTTAGAACATTGCTCATTTGCTTTGCTCATACGCATTACTTATAATTGGCTATAAGTTTTCTTTCTCTTTAAATATATATATATATATATATATATATATATATATATATATATATATATATATATATATATATATATATATATATATATATATATATATATATATATATATATATATATATATATATATATATATATGTATATATATATATATATATATATATATATATATATATATATATATATATATATATATATATATATATATATATATATATATATATATATATATATATGTATATATATATATATATATATATATATATATATATATATATGTATATATATATATATATATATATATATATATGTATATATATATATGTATATATATATCATATATATATATATATATATATATATATATATATATATATATATACATATATATATATATATATATATATATATATATATATATATATATATATATTACGTCTTTCACGTGTTAATTAAAATATGGATAAAAAGCTACTTTCACAAGCTGATATTTGACGTACATAAAATACAAGTGTTAAATATTTTAATCTTATAATCGTTTCAATCTTACCCCGAAATGAAATAGAAAATAATAGTCTATTCTTATTCAAATTAATTTTATATAAATTCCATAAATTCTTCATAAATGTTTTTCACATATTTACCAATATAATCTACTTTAATTATTGCTTCTTCCTATAACGAATCTAAAATATCAAATATTTTACAAATAAAAATGCTTTCCAATATAAGTACCTGGCTATACTCTAAATTATTTATGATATAAACTGAGTGAAATTCCAGAATACAACTGAATTTTTGTGCTTCTAAGAAAAATATTGATGATTCCCCTAAAGAATACATTCAATTGCTTTCTTCTCTTTCTGTTTTCTGTCTAAAACAAATTCTTTTAGTTATGACAACAATAAAAATAATCAACAAACGATATTTTAATGCAGTTATTATTGCTGCATTAACTGTTAAAATGTTTTCTCTGTATGCGGTGAAATTAAAGTATCAGACATCTCAACTTCAAAAAGTCGTAACATATTTCTATAATTTTGTAATGTAGATAAAGAATGCTGGGGAAACTTTTTTTGACTCTTTCAAATCTTTACATACTTTAAACAAACAAAAATATATTTCAAACCTTATTTAATATTGGAACATTTTTTAAAACTATTCAAATTCAAAATTTTGAATAAATCCTCTTTCATTCAATTTTTTTCAGGGAAGAAAGAATCACTTTCCTCAGTAATTTAAGAAAAGGATCCTCTCGGCAAATATAATAAGACTTATTGATTTTCTGCTGGCAGATATACGGAATATCTGCTTTCTAAGACGTCACTTTCAGAAATATATAGAACTTTATTGATTACATACTGCTCTTTGTCCCTTGTTGTTAACAATCATTACTCCGATAGGGGCATTGTTTCGTGAAGTTATCAGAAAAAAATAATAGTTATGAAATAGAACTTTTCAGGGATTTTTCTTACAACTGATATTTAGTATACACAATATATTTAATGCTTAGGAAAACAAACGTAAAATATATTGCATGAATAGTTTATTGTTATATTTTCTGAAATTTTTAAAGTAAAAACTTTACTACATTTTATAAATATTTTCTACATGTTATTCACTGACCAACTTAAAGTCTATAATTAAAAATTTTCACAATGATAGTTTTTTATCTATAAGCATAATTTTTAACACGTGATTTACCATTACGATTTCATAGAAATGTATACCTAGTATTGAATTATTTCATTTTTTTTAAAGAAGTACAAATTTAAAATTCCTTTTATAAACATAGGATTAAATTCACTTGAGCATTCATTAATTTCTTTCATATTTTGCATTGTTTTTTTCTAACTCTAGTTTCATGATTGCTTGCTTTGTGAACTATTTTTAACTTATATTTGTAGCATATTGTCATGCATTTATTTAAAGAAATGTTTTGTTCTTAACAAGATAATTCAGCTTTTTCTAACTATGAAAAAAAACTTTTGATTTATATTTCATTAAAATTACAATTGCTAAGTAGTATCCAGAAGAAAAACTCACTTCAACGAGAAAAAAAATCTTAATTTAAAATTAGATATCTTGTATAAAGAATATTATAACAAAGAAACATTTTAACTCATGATTATTTTGTTTCTGGATTTTTTATATTATTTTTTTTCGTTGCCAAACTATAAATGGCTGTTTTGAATGCTATAGAATTTTAGAATAATCATTGCTTTAACGGATTCTTCTTTTGCAGCATGAAAGAATTGAAGTTTATGCTCGACATTAAAAAGCTTTTTTGACTTTCAATAATACGGAAATTGATCATGTGCACTTTTGAATAATTTATTTTTTTCATATAATTAGAAAGGTGACGCTTCTGCGATATCAAATGCTGCATTTTCTTGCTTGCTAATGCTCAACCAGCGCACAAGTTGCCAAAAGTTGTAGAAGCACACACTTGTACTCTTTTATATTTACTTTACAAAGGGTCGAAGGGCCACTGCAACAGCACGTGTCAAGGTTAAACACTTTTTAATGCTGAACTGCTTTTTATTACGGACTTTTGTTATTGTTAGATAAGAGAGAGAAATGTGCAGAATGATGAGGCATGTTTATTAAGTTTTTTAAAACCTCTACCCCAGCAAACATTTATAAGTATTCAAAATTGCTATAAAATAAGCATTTAATAAAAGAATTTCACAGTTAAATATATTTTACACATATTATTATTTTTCCTTTTTTTAGATTGATAAGTAATATATAACATAGTGCCTTTAGTTTTGGGGAACACAGTGCCTTTCGAGATGACAAGTCTTAATTAACATTTTATTGATTCAATGTAAAATAAAATATTCACTGTTGAAAATAAATTTTTTCCTAGGTCTTCAGTAAGGTGCTAATTTAAAAAAAATTATTTTGCTTTATTATATGAAGCAATACGTTTAAAAATGTAAAATGCATACATGAACAAAAAAATTCAATCTCCTGGAAATAACATTTTAAATTTGTCAAATTTTTTTATCAAGTAGACATTAATTATCTTTTAATTCAGTGAAACTCAATTATATTAAAACTAGTAATATATATTTACAGCACGATAAAGGCTATTTTTTAATCTTCATTTTATAACTTTTTTAAATTTAAGATGTCAGATATCTTTAAAATTTCGATTTACAGAAATTAATCTACTTTAATTTCCTGTAATATTTAAGTTTCTGATATACATATTTCACAAATTACTTTGCGGGTAATGGAATTTAATATTATAGTCAGTCTTTTTTTTGTGGTATATTAAGAAATACAAAATTTGAATTCACAAAACTATATAATTTTTCTTAAGTTAGAATGTTATTCGTGATCTTGTAAAATTCTTTCTGAAAGTAACACAAAATTTTATTCAGCAAAAAATTATAAAAATGCTTTTATAGTTAAGATTTTAACTCGAAGGGCACTATATAACTTTCTATATGAAATAAGCTAGTAAATTTTACTTCATCGCAACATTGTGAGCATAAAAACAATTTTCATTTACATATTATCTTGAGAATTCATCATCAGTAGACTTATCAATTTTAAACTAGTCTTATTTACAGACATCTTAAATATCTACCCTTTGCTTAGTTTGCTTTCTGATTGTAAAACGTTTTATTAAAGTAACTCCAACACATTATGTTTATAATAGTTTATCTCGAAGGAAGTTGTTAGTTTCTAGGTTTATTAACATCAAAATTCTTATGTATGAAAAAGGTTTACATATATCTATTGAAATAACTTATATCCCCTAACAATCTGCCTTAAGTTTCTAAACAAATAGCTAATCATCAACACATATAAATAAAAATAAATAAAGGAGGTACTTCTCTTTTGTAAGATTTAGGATAATCTCACAGGCACAATATCACAGAAGTAAACACAATAACACAGGCAATAGTAAACACAATCTTAAAATAATTTTCAATGCTTAAATATAAAAGTTGTTAATAATTTACTTACAAATCATCACCATGAAACCAAGAAAATAAATTGTAACATGCATATATTTCCAGCTTATGTGTATTCCTGTATAATACACACAAATAATTATATCATTACATAAGCAATAATATAAGCAAACAGACACTTATCTGCTTACATGCATTTCTGTAAAACAATTATACTTTTCTTTACATAAGTTTCATTCACATTCTAAATCATTAAAAATTATACTTTCCCTTTATATTCTCAAAATATCCTTGACTTAAATTGGAACACATATTGAGGTTTCACATATTTAAAAAATATATTTTAAACTCTGTCTTAATAGTTATATTTCTAGCTTATGCTCAAATATTTCATTATAAAAACTGTATAATAATTTTTAAAGTTTTAATTTAAAAATCCAATTAAGGAATTTTCTATAAATCATTCCCTTGAAATCAATATAATAAAATTCGAATGTCTAATTAGTTCGAGCATGTGTACATTCTCGTACATATAATTATTGAAACAAGAATGCGCTCACATACATACATATACGTATATACGTATTACATATTTACAAAGCAATTATAACTATCTTTACATGAATTTCATTCATATTTTGTAGTCGTAAGCAAGCAATTTAAATTTTACATCTTATAGTTGTTAAATTAGACTTGTATCAAAGTAAAACACATCTTAAAACTTAAAAAATTTAAAGTATTTTAAACTTTACTTTTGTTGTTATCAGATATATTTCTAACACATATTGAAATACTTACGCAAATATTTACTTTAGAGTTAAACTTTTTGGTTATTAAAGTTAAATTTGGTTATTAGCTATTCAATGAAAAGAGAATCTAAAATTATTCAATTACTTTTCGAAAATAATTATTCGCAAGAGACACACAATAGTATTTCGTTTAAATTAACAACGCTCAAAGTTTTATCCTCTGGGGTAATTTAAAAATAATAAACTCAGTTATAGAGTTTCAGAAAGTGGTGCCCACAATTTTAGCTTATCTCGTAAACAGTTGAAAGCTTTATTTACAATCCTATCATACGACCGTTTTTTCTACTTTAGAGAAGATAAATGAAGTTTAACATGACCTCTTTTTTAAAACAAGTGAAGTTTTTCTACGTTGAATTGCCCTTTTAAGTAAACTAAGCGAAAATTAAAGAATAAAATAGAAAATACCATAAGCAACGTGATCAAAATTTTCCCAATGCAATTTGATTTTTTTTTCTACAGAATTCTACTGATTTGAGATTATGGAGTAATTTTGAAACTAAATATATTTTAACTTAGTGGTATATCATCAAGATTAATATTCATAATCTATTTTTTCTTCATATATGCTACAACTCTCTTTCATTCTTTTATAATATCTCACATTTAGGGTAAGATTCTTTTATCTAATTAAAATCTCTTTATAATATGTAAAAAATAAAAGTTTTGAGTTAGAGTATTTTTAGAACTTCAAACTATTTAAATTGAATCTTAAGTTTTTTAATGTTTCTTTTCTTGCATAGTTAGCTGTAAATTATATTATTTGTAAAACTTAAATCAATTCCTAATGAAAGTTATGGCATATAGATTCAATTTATCGTAGAAACATGAGGTTTACATTACTTAGTCTTGAAATCAAAAGATGTAAAGTTAATAGAAGACCCAATTAATATATGTGAATGTAGTTGCTTCAGAACGAAAATTAGGGTTTGGATAAAACTGAATGATAGTATGCATACATTTATCTATATTCTATTATATATGTACAGCTTCATATCACATTAATTACAGAGTATCTGGGACAGCAGCAGAATGCTTTGCCTAATGCACAAATAGCACGCCGCACGTAGCTGATAGCTTGCATAAATGCATATATTGCTCAACTTTTACTGCTTAACATAATTTAGAAAATATTTTAAACGTTTTTTATACACAAATTAAAAAAAATACTTAGATATAAAATTTGCTAAAGAAAATTTGTTAAAAAGATTAAGAGTACAGTAATCATTCTCAATATTTTCTAAAAACAATTTTCAAATATTAATTTAACAGATTTTAGTCCTTTATGCATTTTCTGCCATTGATTTTTTATTATTAGATTCTGAGGAATTGAAGTATCGTTAACAACTTAAAAAAGTGTATATTAGAAGTTTTTTTATAAATTGACAGATATATACGAAAGTAACAGAAAAAAAATTAACTTAAGCTATATTTAAGTTTTATGATAAATTTAGGATAATAAATACTACAATATATTTTATTTCAGTTGATTTCGTTTACAATTTAATAAATGTTTGTAACTAATATTTCTTATTTAAATTTTTCATTTTTTCTTTCAATTTCTAATAAAATAAAAACATTGAAAGAGTCTTTGAATGTTTAAAGAAAAAATGCTTATTTATCATACAATCCTATCAATAATTCTTAATCGTAAAAAAATAATTATTAAATGTATTACCGATAGATATCCTTTTTTTAACTTTCTTTTACGTTACATAATTACAAAAGTAACTGCACACTTATAGAAAGAATATATATTTTTTTCTAAATTTAAACTACACGTACTGAAAATTTAAAAGCTGTTAAAGTAGCTTTACTAATGAACGAAAATGAAAAATATTATTAGCAATAGATAACGATATTGCAATTCGAATTCAGGAAAAGTCCATTAAGTATTAAAATATTTATCCGTACAGCTTTAAATAACTCGTGTTATCATAAAAAACGTTTTTCAAAGAAAACATTTGTCATCCCCATTAAAATCCCGAACCTCCAGATCTTTACGTTAAAAGCCTCTTTGAACGAAACTTAAGGAATATTAGATGATTTCAAGAAGCCCATTCTTTTCGTTAATAACATTAAGAATAATGGAAAACACACTGAAAATACTTTTTTGTTACTGTACATTTAAATAAAAATACATTGAAAAAAATATATATTCTGTTTCATAAGAAAAGTAATATTTCCTAATGTAAAATTTCATTTGGAAGTTTTTGTGGTTCTTATGAATAATAGGTAGTGCATTTATCATCCCCATAAAACTGATAGCATAAATATTTTACTGAACATTATAGAAACCGTTTTTCTAAGTGCATGAATCTTAAATTTTAAACAACAAAAATTTAAATCCATATTTTCTTATATTAAAAGTACTTGGATAATTTATTCATTATTTTTGTTAAATATATTTTTTCTACCTAACTTCATATTTAGGCGAAAAAAAATTTCGTAATATTTCTTTGCAGAACAGGCAAATTCCAATTAAAATAAGAGCAATTTAAATATGAAACATTTCTTACTGCTGGGAATATATATTTTGAATCCCATTTTAGCCTCAACATTCCTTGAAGAAATAAAGCTAGTATAATTTATAAACTGTAAGTTTTATCGAAAATTTTACTTTGTTCTATAATTTAAACCGTGTAAAATACTAATATTCGAAACCGATTTTACAAATTGTTTAATATGATTCATTATTTTATTATTCATATTATTCATCTTCTGTTTGTAAAACCTAATTGAATTTTTTTTTCCGATTTAAATTTAGTACAAAGACTAAAGTTATAAATTAGACATATAGCATATGTTTAAATTATTTCCTCTAAAATTTAGATAATTAAAAAAATGACAATAACTTTTAAATCAATATCAGCACCATCTAAAATATTCCTAAACTTCACACTAAACATTTTACTCAATTTTTAAAAGAAATATTCAAAGTCAACAACTACAGAATGAATTTTTCAGGGTTTTTTTTTACATATCTACTTTCTAAAAGTACTGAAGTATTTAAAACATATCTATTAATTTATTATAAAATTTCTGATAATTTTCTGTAAAGCATTTACTAACTGCATAGTTATCATGTTTATGTCTCCCGTATGTTTAATGCCATTCACTTTCATATATGATACATAATTACATTTCAGTTAACATACTCATAGTCTACGACTTTAACTAGCAATCAATTTAGTACAACAAACACATCCTAAAAATCGATAAATTTGTATATTTTATATCCAGATTTGAATAGCAATCCTTGCTTTGTTCTCACTAGCATTTCATTTTTTCTAAATTTCAGACAAAAGAGATGCAAATAGAAATGTTGAAAAGGACTAAAAAAGAGATATGCATGTGAGGCATTATTTTTTCTTCATGTCTACCTACATATATTTTTTAAACATTTAACTAAATCAATTAGGAATCATTATTAAATACATTTTTTATTCATTTTCAAAGCAGTTACAACGAAATAAAATAGTTTTCGTATGGATTTATATATGTATTTAATTTGTAATTATTTTTATAATTAGAGGTTTATTTTTAAAACATTAATATCAGTAAATGGTAAAATTTATCAAAAGAAGAACTTAAATTTCTCCAAATTAAATCAGAAAAACTAGAAAGTTTAGAGAAAATTTCATAAATTTATTTTTTACAAGTGATTAAAGCCTAAAACAACAAATCTACTTAAGTAATATCCTCTATAAGTAACCATACAACTTAAATCTTGATATTTAAATTATTCATCTATCATATGCATTCTTAATACAAAATAATAAAGTACGTGAAATTATAAAAAACATTACTATCTACACCAAAAAAAAATTTAATTTAAATTAAAAACCCTATCGTATATATGTATCGTATCGTTTCTATCGTATTGATAATTCTATGAAAATGCCCTCGCACATTGAACATTAATTGAATTAAACTTATGGTTTTTTTATGGTTTTATCAGCTAGACAGAAACATAAATGGATATCGAAATTTGCTTATGTTAAAAACAATTTGCATTTAAAGTTAAAACAGTAATTTTTTGTTGTTACATTCCCGTATTCTAAACTCATAATATTTAAAACTACTTCCATATACTTATTGCTTAGAAGAAGAATACACAGTTTTATTTTAAAAATAAAATAGGAAATGCCTAATTCTTTTTCGGGATCCTTTGGGAAAATGATACTTCTAGAATATTCACCTATAAAGTAAAAAAAAAAAGTTTTAAAACACAAAATTCCAACAATAAATAGGTTTTAATAAAACTTAAAACTACTTCCATATATTATTGATTAAAAAAATATGCAGTTTTATTTTTAAAATAAAACAGGAAATACCTAATTCTTTTTTGGAATCCTTTGGAAAAATAATACTTCTAGAATAGTCATCTATAAAGTAAAACAAAAGTTTTAAAACATAAAACTCCAACAATAAATAGGTTTAATAAAATTTAAAACTACTTCCATATACTTATTGCTTAAAAAATATACAGTTTTAATTTTAAAATAAAATAGGAAATGACTAATTCTTTTTTGGGATCCTTTGGAAAAGTAGTACTTCTAGAATATTCACCTATAAAGTATAAAAAGACTTTTAAAACATAAATTACAACAATAAATAGGTTTTAATAAAACTTAAAACTACTTCCATATACTTATTGCTTAAAAAATATACAGTTTTATTTTAAAAATAAAATAGAAAATTCTTAATTCTTTTGCGGGATTCTTTGGAAAAATAATACTTCTAGAATATTCACCTATAAAGTAAAAAAAAGTTTTAAAACATAAAATTCCAACAATAAATAGGTTTCAATAAAATTTAATGACTATAAAAAATTTGGAATCCTTTGGAAAAATAATACTTCTAGAATATTCATCTATAAAGTATAACAAAATTTAAAACATGAAATTCCAACAATAAATAGGTTCTAATAAAACTTAAAACTACTTCCATATATTATTGCTTAAAAAAATATACAGTTTTATTTCAAAAATAAACTAAGAAATGCTTAATTCTTTTTGGGGATACTTTGGAAAAATAATACTTCTAGAATATTCACCTATAAAGTAAAAAAAAGAGTTTTAAAACATAAAATCCCAACAATAAATAGTTTTCAATAAAATTTAATAACTATAAAAAATTTGGAATCCTTTGGAAAAATAATACTTCTAGAATATTCACCTATAAAGTAAAAAAGAGAGTTTTAAAACATAAAATTCCAACAATAAATAGATATTAATAAAATTTAAAACTACTTCCATATACTTTTTGCTTAAAAAATATACAATTTTATTTTTAAAATAAAATAGGAAATGCCTAATTCTTTTTGGGGATCCTTTGGAAAAATAATACTTCTAGAATATTCACCTATTAAGTAAAAAAAAAGAGTTTTAAAACATAAAATCCCAACAATAAATAGTTTTCAATAAAATTTAATAACTGTAAAAAATTTGGAATCCTTTGAAAAAATAATACTTCTAGAATATTCACCTTATAAAGTAAAAAAAAAAAGTTTTAAAACATAAAATTCCAACAATAAATAGGTTTTCATAAAATTTAAAACTCCTTCCATATACTTTTTGCTTAAAAAATATACAGTTTTATTTTAAAAATAAAATATGAGATACCTAATTCTTTTTTGGGATTCTTTGGGAAAATAATACTTCTAGAATATTCAACTATAAAGTAAAAAAAAAATTTTAAAACATAAAATTCCAACAATAAATAGGTTTCAATAAAATTTAATATTTATAAAAAATTTATAATCCTTTGGAAAAACAATACTTCTAGAATAGTCATCTATAAAGTTAAAAAAAGTTTTAAAACATAAAATCCCAACAATAAATGGGTTTCACTAAAATTTAATAACTATAAAAAATTTAGAATTCTTTGGAAAAATAATACTTTTAGAATAGTCATCTATAAAGTAAAATAAAAATGTTTTAAAACATAAAATTCCAACAATAAATAGTTTTTTATAAAATTTAAAACTACTTCCATATACTTATTGCTTAAAAAATATACAGTTTTATTTTAAAAATAAAATAGGAAATGCCTAATTCTTTTTTAGGATCCTTTGGGAAAATAATACTTCTAGAATATTCACCTATAAAGTAAAAAAAAAGGTTTTAAAACATAAAATTCCAACAATAAATACGTTTCAATAAAATTTAATAACTATAAAAAATTTGTAATCCTTTGGAAAAATAATACTTCTAGAATAGTCATCTATAAAGTAAAAAAAGTTACTCCAACAATAAATAGTTTTAATAATATTTAAAACTACTTCCATATACTTATTGCTTAAAAGAAAAATACACAGTTTTATTTAAAAAATAAAATGCCTATTTATTTTTGGGGATCATTTGGAAAAATAATACTTCTAGAATATTCACTTATAAAGTAATGAAAAGTTTTAAAACATAAAATCCCAACAATAAATATTTTTTAATAAAATTTAATAACTATAAAAAATTATTTGCTATAAAAGAATAATCCTAGATTTACAAATTCTAAGCCAAAAAACTTCTGCTGATTTTCTTCAATTTAGAAATTACCATGTGCCCTTAAAATATTTCTTTAAAATTTTGCTTTGTACTTAGAAATTGTTATTTAGAAACTATTAGCTTTAACAACAAATTATATTGGAAAAATTTAAACACGAAACACGTCTTGTACTGGTATTATTAAAAACAAATTGCAAAAAAATATTACAATAAATCTTATATATCAAACATCAGTATCTTAATTGATAAAAATATATTTAAAAAACATAAAACAAACTAAGTATTTTTTAAATATTAAGATGAAATGCATTATTTTGGCATTAAAAGTACAAATATGGGCAATTTTCTGTTAAATTGACTATCAAACTGTCACTTTATCATTAAGATTACAGGAATGTCTCAGATAATTATATATTGCAAATACATTTTTCAAAATAAACGTAATATATCTATACCTTTAATCTTAATATTAAACTTAAAATCAGTTCAAACTCATTTGAGTCCCACTTTTTAAGGATCCTTATTCTTCCATTTAATTGCTTTTTGGGAAATTTTCACTGCTAAATTAAAACTAAAACTCTTGATTTCTTGAAACGTTAATTGAAAAAAATTTACTATTACTCCTTTTTTAAAGTTATCACTTTATTTTGTAAATGTTCATATCTTTAAAATAATTATTACTTCAAACAATATATTAAGAAATATTTTGACAATTTTAACATTTATTTATTTATTATATTATATTATTTGCTCCATGAATAATTTTTTATATTTTTTCAATTAATACTAGTTTTAAACAACCTTTTTTTGTTCTTTCATAAAATATAATTAAGAGAAAAAAGTTGAAGGCTTTTTAAAAATATTTTATTATTTCATTGTTTTTCGTTTGATTTTTTTATTAGTGAGGTAATAAACCACAAATTCATTTACACTTCCATTAAAAAAATGTATATAAATTGATGCTGTTGAAATGACCTTTGATTTAAATTATTCAATTTAAAAGTAAATTAACTGGTAGATCAAACCTATATTATAATTTCCAAAATTATATTTCTGAATCTATAATATAATAGACCGTACTGTAATATGATGTATGTCACTTTTTATGTTGCTTGCAGTCTTGCATTGTAATTATACTAACCTCAACATTTTATTGCATCTTAGAAATGTCATGCTGTGCATGTGTAGAATTTCTTTTGTCAAATAAAGTTTAATTGTAATATGAAATCAAATGTTTGTGCTAGATTTTGTGACTAATTCAAATGGAATTTTCACCATACCTTTCGAAATGATTTTTATACGATGCTTATGTTTTTTATGCGCATGGAATGATGCTGCATGGCATTTCTAAGAACGCTTTTATTTTCATTGCCTACCAGTATAATTAGTTTTGTATCTATTATGTTTAGTTTGAAATACACTACTAGTCAAAATCCTTTAGGTACCATTTTAATTAAGGCATACATAATATCTTACTTTTTGTAAGTAGCAAAAGAGATTTAAAGGAAAAACTTTATAATGAAGGATATTTATTATGAGATTATATTCTTTGAAATCACCCATAATAAATACTAAATTAATTGTAAATCATATATTAAGTTTTAATCATCATTAGTCTTAAACTTATTTGTTCGATGACCCTACCAACTAAATCTGTTTGAAACATATCATTTGGCACTGTAGTTTTATTTAAAATTATTTCATGCAAATCCATAATATGTTTTATCTAAAATGTCTTCCACGATAAAATAGTTACACTCATTTTTTTTAGGTATTTAATTACCAATAATATCTCATTATCAATAAATAACACTTTTGTAATGCTTCATATCAAGTAGAGAAAATACCTCAAAGTCTCCAGCAAATAATTATAGTAATCTTATAAACAGTTTTAACAAATAATATTACAATTTATCGAACTTACCATTATTACTTTTAACCTACTATTACCATTTATTGTAAAATTAATATTTATTGAACCATTAAAAATTATTTAAGATGGGTTAATATATATATATCATTCATATCATCGATTTTTATTCAATAATTGACTCATACCATCTTAATTTAAATATCCACACAATTCACTTCCTTTTTTCATTTAAACAAATTCTAAACCTTAAACATTTAAAAACCAAACACATATATTTTAAGTTTCAATAAATACCCTTAAAGAAAAATAGAAGCAAATTTCTTCAAATTAGGATACTCGAGAATATTTTAACGTTAATTAAATTCATTCTACTTTTAAATTAGTTTCACCAAAAACACCTTCAAACATATAAATCAAAATCAAGTTAATGATAGGTGCTTAATATTTTCGAGTAAACTAGATTTTATTTGTAACATATTGTTGGGAAAACGGTATATTTTTATTATGTTAATATGTTAGAAAGTTTTGTTAATTGAGTACGGGAAGAGATTCTAGCGATATTTCTAAACAGATAAAATTCTTCTAAAACTTTTTTTCTAAACATACAGATCTAAAACATACCATTCATAAAAAAGATTTTTCAAGAAATAAAATTTTAAGAGTCAAATTTATAACACTCTTAATTTATTTTGTAAATAACATTCATAATTCGGTTTCATCTAACAAGAAAAAATGTAGAAACTAAAAATGAAAACAATTTAAAAGGTAAAAATCTAAAAAAGTATACAAGTATACTCTTTAAAAATGGTTGACCATGAGGGTAAAATTTGTGGAAGGGTAACTGGTTTTAACCACTAAAACTGTAAATTGCAGGATTACCATATTAAAAATGCTTGTAGACATTGCGGAAAAATGCTTGTAGAAATTTGCGGAAGGGTAACTGGTTTTAACCACTAAAACTGTAAATTGCAGGATTACCATATTAAAAATGCTTGTAGACATTGCGGAAAAATGCTTGTAGAAATTTGCGGAAGGGTAACTGGTTTTAACCACTAAAACTGTAAATTGCAGGATTACCATATTAAAAATGCTTGTAGACATTGCGGAAAAATGCTTGTAGAAATTTGCGGAAGGGTAACTGGTTTTAACCACTAAAACTGTAAATTGCAGGATTACCATATTAAAAATGCTTGTAGACATAGTTAAATTGCATAATATGTAGGTATTTTGTATTAGATAACTCAAACAAATTAGTAATCGAAAAAAAAAAGACTTTTAAGTAGATATATGTGGCTTTTAGTAGAATATTGTCTAGCTTCCTGCAAGTAATTGTAGATTATGAAACTATGTATTATATGTGTATTTATAACTCAATTTCTTATAATTAGGGATATATAAGAAGTGTTTTACATCACATAATAAAAGCTATAATTCTTATATCTAACAAAAGATTTGTCATATTTTAAATAAAATAATTAAGGAATTAAAATTATTTCTCCATATTTTTTCAAATTAAAAAAATTTACAAATCGATATTTTATTATACATGTTAATCCTTTAAATGGGACCAAAACAAATTCATTGTAATTTAATGTAATTGGTTTATAAATGTTATCTATGAACCTTATAAATGTGAAATATATGATAAGTTTTCTTTACATTCCTTTGGAGAGCTGGCCTTAGAGCAGTGGTTCTTAACCTTTTTAAGCCGCGACCCAAATTTGAGAAATATGTTCATGTCGCGACCCAAAAAAAGAAAAAACTTTTTCAT
>CM063505.1:67436248-67441248 GCA_032207245.1 Pardosa pseudoannulata | reverse complement strand
GAAAGAGAGTGTCCCGAAAGCAACTAACCTCTAAATCTATGTCTGGGACAGCCCGTCTACAGCCCATCTGGGACCATTGCAGATAATTAACTGCGAGACGATTAAACTAAACAATACAAGAATTTTTTTCTGTAAGACAAATCCGTATGTTAGCAATGTAGCATCACGCGAATTTCCTAGCGATGCTGTTCTAGGAGACTACTTAAGTGAGACCTCTTTGAGCACAGGACCATTTCTGAGTAAATTGTGTCCCGCAATAAGCTTCCCTCCAACCTGTGTCTACTCTGTTGTGTCTCGAGCCAAAGATTTAACTACCGATAGTAAAGACTTTGAACAGTGCACAAAATAGTGTTGTTCCCCAGAAGTTTGTTGACCGAGCTGTTTTAGGAGATAGTTTGAGTTCGCCCTCTGGACAGGCCCATTTTTGAGTAGATTGTGTCCCGCAAGTGGCTAAATCCTCTAACCTGTTGTGTACCTTTTGTGTCCCCCTGCAGACGACGACGCTGATCGGCCTTCTGAAAACAGCCCGTCTTCTGCGGCTGGTCCGCGTGGCCCGCAAAATCGACCGCTACTCGGAGTACGGGGCCGCAGTGCTACTGCTGCTGGTGGCAACTTTCGCGCTGATCGCGCACTGGCTCGCGTGCATTTGGTACGCGATAGCGAACGCCGAGCGCGCTCTACAGGAGCCCAAGATCGGCTGGCTGGACGCCCTGGCTAACATGACGCACCAGTTCTACCGCAATGACAGCCAGGGGGGCCCCTCCATCAAGTCCAAGTATGTCACCGCCCTCTACTTCACCTTCTCCAGCCTCACCAGCGTCGGATTCGGGAACGTATCGCCCAACACGAACATGGAGAAGATCTTCGCCATCATCGTTATGCTCGTTGGATGTGAGTACACTTTTTTCTGTTTTTTATTTACTAACAATTGTTTGTGATCTAGTGTATCTGATAAAACGTTTGTGTAATGTTATCGATTCATTCAAAAAGCTCCAACTAAATGAAACTTTCTTATATGACGTATCTGAGAGCAAGGGTTCTGTAACTTAGAATGATATTAACGTGATCTTCTACAAAGTGCTTCAATTTGAAAGATCTAACAATTGACGAATTTAAGCAATTGAAAGTTAGTATATTTTCTTTGCATATCTAGTTAATTATGGTTCTTAATCAAATGATAATCTTTTCAATTTTACCTCCGCATGTTTCATAATACTTTCTCTCTGTATCTTAGACTTTTTGAAAAGTAGTTTATTAAATATACAGAAGTACAAAATGTACTACACAATAATAAACATGGGTGCTTTCTGTGAGAATACGTGTATATAAATGTGATTTATGAAAGTTATTGAAAAGCATTAAAATATATTCTAATTTATTTACATTTTTATTAATCTATTAACAAATTCTGCATTTTATTAAAATGGAGTTATTTAGGATTAGATGGGGTATCATGTTGCTCTCACTGGCTAATAACAAATGGCTTGTCAAATGCACAATGTTAGTGTCATGAGATATGAATTTGTTAATTTGATCTGATTTCTTCCGCCATTATGCTATAGGCAAAACCATTATGCTATAGGCAAAATCAATAACTAAACTGAGTTTGTTCACTGAATAATTCTCACATACAAGGTCTTTAAAAACAATACCGAATTTCTGGAACAAGCGTTTCAACCGGAGTAAGTATCGTGTTGCTAGTACCAAGATTAACAGATTACACAGATTTTAAATAACAACTGCTTCTCGACTCGATTTACTGTGATCGTTTGTCACTGAACTTGTATGTTACAGCTTCTTATGTGAGCACGTTCATAAACCGCTCGTTGATTAATGGCAAAGTGACAATGGACAATGAGAGAGTTTGAAGAACAACATGTATGTGTGCGGGAAGTTTCACTAAATCTTTGGCAAAATATTTCGAAAAGAATTTTTCAATAACCAAGACAATGGAAGAACTATATGAGACGAAAACAGTGCTGTGATTGTTTAAAATCATTACAGACTGTTGGTGAAGATCCCCTTCAAAAATCAATATAATGTTGGTTGTGTTAATGTTTATGTGTCTTGATTAGAAAGTATTGTCTATCATGAATTTCTATAATATAGTCAGGTGATATGCAAACAATTATAAAAGAATATTTTAGAGATTTTGAGGATCTGAGCAGGAAGAGGTCGTTATTATATGTTACACCATGCAAAATGAGATTAAAACTAGACTAGGATGGTACATTATTCCCGGATAGCACCAGGTCAAGCGTCCTCCTCACCATCAGTGGCCTGTCACAACATGAGACTCCCATTATGTCCTATCCGCTCTATTCTCTTACCCTGGAACCAACAGAATTTTTCTTGTTTTATTAGCTTAAAACCACCTTGAATGAACTTCGTTTGCAAACGATATAGGAGATTCAAGAGAATGCGATAATAAACACGCAATCCATCCCAGAAAGTGCGTTCAAATTCCCTTTCTAAAACTGGAGGAAGCATTGAAAACAGAGTATTATTAGTAAAGATAACTATTTTGAGAGCTTAACACTTAAATCATAGTAACAATAATAATACTGATTTTGTAGTAAAAGTTCAGTTTAGGAAAGGGAGATAAGTCTCGTAAATTAGTTTCCAATATTATTGTAATGCTTGTTTTAAACAATGTAACTATTGATGATGGTTAACCCCTCTGAATTGGTACTAATACTGATTTTTCATCTGACAGAGATTATTAACCTTTATTAGTGCATCGGACGACATCGTCCATAGAAATTTCACGTTGCTTTCCTCTACCAACCTTCCTAAAAGCTTACTGTGTTCTTGAAGGATAATGTTTTAAATGTCATAAGTAAACCGTCTGTGATTGATTTTACCTTTAAAAAGATTTCCTGCTCATTCTTCTAAATAAATTATAAGGATATGGTATTTTCATACCCATTCATAACTGGGATAGTTGCCAAAAAAACTTTTCAATTTCAGCTCTTAATTATTTCTTCAAAGAATAAAATCTAAATTAATTTAAAACTTTGTTTAAAAATTCTATTTTTTAATTAAAATATGGTAATATTCAATCTTCGTAAAAAGTAAGATTTTTAAATGCATAGTATAAGTTCCGTTCAGATTTTATAAAACAAATCCTATTTATATTCCAATAGGAAATTTTGTATCTCAGTTATTTTTAACTTTCTTGTTGTTGAAATATATCATTAGTTTCATATATAGTTTCATATGCTAATAAGAGACGAGTCACCTTTAAAATTGAACTTTTATTTTACTTTAATTGTATCATAGTTCTTTAAAGTAAGTTTTCAATATGAGCTGATAATTTCAAAGTTAGTTAAAGTTAAATTTGAATATAAATGGATCCCAATTAAAGCAAGTGTCAGACTTCCAGAGAATGTTAGAACCCTAGAAGGCAAGTCAATAATTAGGTGTCATTGTCCAATTTCAATCGGGAAACACAAGCTTATCTGTTAGTAATTAATATGCGTAGTATTAACTCAATTCCGTTGGTACATTTATACACACGACAGTTTGAAATTAAAGAAATTCTATAAGTGAATGCTGATTATAATAAAGCTGATAATATTTTACTCTTTATTTATTTTCATTGCTATTCAAAATTCAAATCTGATTGCGAATAATTATAATACGAAAGTAAAAGCAAAAATGTTATATGTCATCATAACAAGTAAGTAAAAAATTAGAAATCAGTAAACATATTTTATTAAAAATACACTTGCATGATAATGATCATATTTGAAACAAATTACGACAGCTAAAATTTATTACTAGATTGAAAATTTGAAAAGGGCTAATCTTAAATCAAAGTCTTCAAAGAAATAAATATTTACTAAATGTCATCATCTTAATTTGGCAACACTTTTTCAGATATTAATTAAGCCTTAGTGATTCTTTCCTTGAGTGTCTTCAACATTTGAATAAAGCAAACCTATCTCTCAAATGAAACCGGAATTACAATAGTGTCTTTCGTCTGTCTATAAACAAAAAATAAATATCTCAAAAAAATCCTACTACTGTATACATTATTCTTAATAAAGCTTGTAATACGAAACTACTATTCATAACATATCTCTGAAGGATTGATCTAATTAATGGAGTATTTTCTCGAATGAGTAATCATGAATCTCTTAGATATGTATATCTTTGGTATGAGTTTTGTTATCAGACGGAAATGCGCATTTCAGGCTTTTAGGGCAAAACTAAGATTGTTTCTAAAAAAGGACTTATTATCTAAGAATCATTGTCTGATAAAAGATAAAGAATTCGTATGTTTTAGGCTCTCAACTATTTCTATTTACTAGTAAGGACACTGAGATATTGAGACAAATTTAACTAGCAAAGAAAATTCCCTTTAAAGTACCAGTTTTTCTAGATCCTAGATTGGAGAATGTTTGTTTAAATGAATCCATCTACTTGTTACTTCTACATTATACATAAATACTAAAGTCTTTGAGCACATTAATAAAACATTTCATTTACAAATTTACTTTCATACAATATACGGATTAAAAATCTAAGATTTCTTTGAATGTTTCCCTTAGCTCAAACTACTTACATATTCCCTGTGTATATGTTATAGTAGAAATTTGTGCTTAAGAGCACTTAATTACCAAAATTAATTGCTCAGAAAATAGTTTATAGATTTTTTAATTACTGTTTTAGTTTGAATTCATACTTTAATTTTAAGAATCAGTGTATTTTAGTTGCAAAAATCTAGCACTTAAAGGAAGAATATTTGAAAACACTTGAATTTAATATAAACTGACCTTTTATAGAATACAATAAATTTTGTTTTTTGGTAAATATTTAATGTATGAGAGGTAAATATTTAACATATGAACTTCAATAAACAGAAGATAGTTAAGCAATCGAGTAGAAAAGGTATATTTAATTATCTAACGAAATAATGTAAGTCAGTATTTTCTTCCTGAACAAAAAAAAAACATCATTTCTGTTACTTCAAAGAAAGTTATTATTTTCTCTTT
>CM063505.1:67423748-67426248 GCA_032207245.1 Pardosa pseudoannulata | reverse complement strand
ATAACTATTATTAATTTGGTGGAAAATTTAGTATAATCAAGTATATGCTTATTTATTTTACATAGATTCACCGAATTTCTCTTTGAGAAAAATATGTTTTTACTTTTATATATAATTTTTTAAAACGTTTATGGCTTTAAAAAGGGTGCTACTTTTCTAAAAATTAGTGAAATATTGATAGAAAAGAAACCAAAAACGTGGTTATGAAAAAAACCAAAAACGTGAAAAATTTATAAATTTTTCTACTGGTTATTCACATTTCAATAATTTTTATTTCCTTCCAAAGTGTCACAATTGCTTTTTAGTTTGACTAGAACATATAGATACGTAAAAATTTCAATTATACAGAGTTATTTCGAAAGAACTTATATCTCTATCAGTCATTTAAATAAGACTAAAAACAGTTTCTTTATCAAAGAGAAAAAAGTTGAATAACATTAATTTTATGAAACATTTCTTTTATAATACGGTAAGAGAGTTTTAAATTATAGAGATACTGGCTGAAATTAGTTTGCTTAATCTCAAAGTAATTGACTACAAAATTTAAAAACGGTAAGGTATTCTCCAATCTTATGAAATTTCATATCACATAATTCTGAAAATAAAAGCTAATACTGTAAAAATATCAACACAAAAATGTTCCGCTACATTTTATTGCGCTATCTGAGAAACATGTTTTTTAATATCAATAATTAAATTTAAATTCCTCTGACTTAATAGAACATATCTTAATAACAAAATTTACTTTTATAACTTTGATAATATTAAATCAGTCTCAGTGGGTTCTTTAATTTCTATTAAAATATAAAATGGTTTTTACCACAAATTGTCTCGGAAAAATTCGTTGTTTTATAATGAAATTTCTCTAAGATTCTGCAAATATTTGATTGAACGATAAAAAAAAGTGGATTTGTAATGTAATCCCGTTTTTTCTTTATTTTAAGTAATAACACATGCAATGGAAAACAAAATGTTTTTTAAATGGTAAATATTTTAATTAAGAGCTATTATTTTTTACTTCTTAACAAGAAACGTTACGCTGTTCGATTAATTAAAAGAATTGTTTGCATTCAAATTTTTAGTGTAATCTTTTTTAAGCATTTTTTATTAAAGATGATTATTTTAAGTACTTTTTAAACTAGTTTTTTCGTTTATTTCAAATTGCAAATCAGTAATAAATACTATACTTGAAATGATATTTTTAAAAATATTAAAACCAACCAACTAACTGTCTTTTAAGAGATCTAAGTAGGGGGTTTTGTGTGTGATACATTTCAGAGAAAGTCATAAACTTACACAAATTCACATCCCAGTCTATCAAAATGTAAAATGGTTTTTACCACAAATTGCCTCTGCAAAATTCGTTGTTTTATAATGAAATTTCTGTAAGATTCTGCAAATATTTGATTGAACGATAAAAAAAAGTGGACTTGTAATATAATCTAGTTTTTTTCATTATTTTAAGTAATAACACATGCAATGGAAAACAAAATGTTTTTTAAATAATAAATATTTTAATTAAGAGCTATTATTTTTTACTTCTTAACAAGAAACGTTACGCTGTTCGATTAATTAAAAGAATTGTTTGCTTTCAAATTTTCAGTATAATCTTTTTTAACCATTTTTAATAAAAGATGATTATTTTAAGTACTTTTTAAAGTAGTTTTTTCGTTTATTTCAAATTGCAAATCAGTACTAAATACTATACTTGAAATGAAATCTTAAAAAATATTAAAGTAAACCGACTTCAATAACAGTCATTTAAGAGAAATAAGTAGGGGGGTTGTGTGTGTGATACATTTCAGAGGAAGCCACAAACTGGCATAAATTGACATCCCTGATGTAGAATTATTACGTTGCTTCTTTCAGCCGCAATAACCTTTCACCGGTTCTTTGGTGGAACTATATGACGGCAGACACAATTCACTGTCTTCATATGGAATGCTCCAGAACTTTATAACAGAGGAAAATGCAAATTGACAAAAATTAAAGAGTCCTATTAATTGAATAGCTGAAGGAATTTTATTTATTTTCTATTACTTGCTGACTTAGTCAGAAAAATACCCGTTCTCGACGTGACACAAAGATAGGGAAAAAGCAAAATGGCTAAAAAAATATTCGTTTTTTTAAATGATGCGGGTGATCTCTCCCCCAATTTCGGCCACACTGATGCCCACTCAACACCGCGCATGGCGAGGTCAGTGGAAAAATCCCGCCAGCGGGAACCCAAGACGATCGCCAAAATGTAGGGTGAGTAGGAAGAAAAGCCTAGGAATCTTAGGGCGCCAAGCAACGCTCAAGATGGACAAAAGGTGAAAGATGGGGAGAGCACAATGGCAACCCACGGATGGTCAGCGCGGGAAGATTCAAGGTGACTTGGACATGGACAAGCCCCATTCCATAAAATAAGGGGTCAGGAAGCCGGCAATTCCTCGCATTCCCTTTTACATAGAATGTAGCTATACCACACCAGACTTTAAGTGTTTACAGTCAACCAAAT
>CM063505.1:67413748-67418748 GCA_032207245.1 Pardosa pseudoannulata | reverse complement strand
ACGGAATCAGAAATAGTGTAGTTTGCTTAGAAATTGAGGTTTGTAAACTGATACAAAGTTTACAATTTCAAGAATTTCTTATCGAAATCTTATAAATCTTTCAAAACATTTTTTAAACTCCATTCCTGCAAAAGTATGTAAGTCTGTTTTTAGTTATGGGGCAGGAAAAGAAAGAAGATTTGAGATTTTAATAATCTTAAAGGAACAAACGCAAAAGTCTTTTAAACTCTAAAATGCTCGTTAAGAATAAAAGGTACTATGTGCTATAAAAAACAACAGAATAAGAAATAGTGTAGTTTGCTTAGAATTTGCGGTTTGTAAACTGATACAAAATTTACAATTTTAAGAATTTCTTATCGAATCTTATCATCTTTCAAAATATTCTTTTAAACTCCATTCCTGCAAAAGTATGTAAATCTGTTTTTAGTTATGGGGCACGAAAAGAAAGAAAATTTGAGATCTTAATAATCTTAAAAAAAAAGTCTAAAATCTTTTAAACTTTAAAAGACTCGTTAAAAATAAAAGGTACTATGTGCTAAAAAAATAGAATCAGAAATAGTGTAGTTTGCATAGAAATTGTGGTTTGTAAACTGATACAAAGTTTACAATATCAAGAATTTCTTATCGAAATCTTATAAATCTTTCAAAATACTCTTTTAAACTCCATTCCTGCAAAAGTACGTAAATTTGTTTTTAGTTATGGGACATGAAAAGAAAGAAAATTTGAGATCTTAATAATCGTAAAGGAACAAACGCAAAAGTCTTTTAAACTCTAAAATGCTCGTTAAGAATAAAAGGTACTATGTGCTATAAAAAACAACAGAATAAGAAATAGTGTAGTTTGCTTAGAAATTGAGGTTTGTAAACTGATACAAATTTTACAATATCAAGAATTTCTTATCGAAATCTTATAAATCTTTTAAACTCCATTCCTGCAAAAGTACGTAAATCTGTTTTTAGTTATGGGGCATGAAAAGAAAGAAGATTTGAGATCTTAGTAATCTTAGGAACAAACGCTAAAATCTTTTAAACTCTAAAACACTCGTTAAGAATAAAAAGTGCTATGTGCTATAAAAAACAACAGAATCAGAAATAGTGTAGTTTGCATAGAAATTGTGGTTTGTAAACTGATACAAAGTTTACAATTTCAAGAATTTCTTATCGAAATCTTATAAATCTTTTAAACTCCATTCCTGCAAAAGTACGTAAATCTGTTTTTAGTTATGGGGCATGAAAAGAAAGAAGATTTGAGATCTTAATAATCTTAAGGAACAAACGCTAAAATCTTTTAAACTCTAAAACACTCGTTAAGAATAAAAAGTGCTATGTGCTATAAAAAACAACAGAATCAGAAATAGTGTAGTTTGCTTAGAATTTGCGGTTTGTAAACTGATACAAAATTTACAATTTTAAGAATTTCTTATCGAATCTTATCATCTTTCAAAATATTCTTTTAAACTCCATTCCTGCAAAAGTATGTAAGTCTGTTTTTAGTTATGGGGCAGGAAAAGAAAGAAGATTTGAGATTTTAATAATCTTAAAGGAACAAACGCAAAAGTCTTTTAAACTCTAAAATGCTCGTTAAGAATAAAAGGTACTATGTGCTATAAATAAAACAAAATCAGAAGTAGTGTAGTTTACTTAGAAATTGTGGTTTGTAAACTGATACAAAGTTTACAATTTCAAGAATTTCTTATCGAAATCTTATAAATCTTTTAAACTCCATTCCTGCAAAAGTACGTAAATCTGTTTTTAGTTATGGGGCATGAAAAGAAAGAAGATTTGAGATCTTAATAATCTTAAAGGAACAAACGCAAAAGTCTTTTAAACTCTAAAATGCTCGTTAAGAATAAAAGGTACTATGTGCTATAAAAAACAACAGAATAAGAAATAGTGTAGTTTGCTTAGAATTTGAGGTTTGTAAACTGATACAAATTTTACAATATCAAGAATTTCTTATCGAAATCTTATAAATCTTTTAAACTCCATTCCTGCAAAAGTACGTAAATCTGTTTTTAGTTATGGGGCATGAAAAGAAAGAAGATTTGAGATCTTAGTAATCTTAGGAACAAACGCTAAAATCTTTTAAACTTTAAAAGACTCGTTAAAAATAAAAGGTACTATGTGCTAAAAAAATAGAATCAGAAATAGTGTAGTTTGCATAGAAATTGTGGTTTGTAAACTGATACAAAGTTTACAATATCAAGAATTTCTTATCGAAATCTTATAAATCTTTCAAAATACTCTTTTAAACTCCATTCCTGCAAAAGTACGTAAATTTGTTTTTAGTTATGGGACATGAAAAGAAAGAAAATTTGAGATCTTAATAATCGTAAAGGAACAAACGCAAAAGTCTTTTAAACTCTAAAATGCTCGTTAAGAATAAAAGGTACTATGTGCTATAAAAAACAACAGAATCAGAAATAGTGTAGTTTGCATAGAAATTGTGGTTTGTAAACTGATACAAAGTTTACAATTTCAAGAATTTCTTACCGAAATCTTATAAATCTTTCAAAATATTTTTTTAAACTCCATTCCTGCAAAAGTACGTAAATCTGTTTTTAGTTATGGGGCATGAAAAGAAAGAAGATTTGAGATCTTAGTAATCTTAAAGGAACAAACGCTAAAATCTTTTAAACTCTAAAAGACTCGCTAAGAATAAAATGTACTATGTGCTATAAAAAACAACAGAATCAGAAACTCTTTTGAAATATAAACTTAAATTCACCATTTCCCCACAAAATTTGCTTGTAGCATGTTTAGGGTATAAAATTTCTTTGCAATTTTAAACCTAATATCAGGAATGATTAATTTTTGTTGCTTACGATTTAAAACACCTGCAAAGGTTTTATTCTCTCTTTGACTTCAACATTGGTATATTTCCCATGCATTAGAATCCCAAGAATGTAGTGCAATTCATTCAGTATTCCGTTTGTTCTTAACCTAATAATGCCTAGAAACCTACAAGTGCCTCTCTTTGGGGGTTAACTAAAACATAGTTTGAAGATTTTTTTTTCCTTTTCAACGAAATTAGATAGTAATTCTATAAACACTCCCCCAAATTTTTGAGTCTCCTTTATTATACCTGCTGAAAAAGTAAATTTATGTGATTTACTTTTTCAGCAGGTCCATATATTGAAATTCTGATTAATAACTTCATCTGTTTTGAAGCTTCACTTTACAATACTGAGTTTACATGTAATACTCTTATGAAGTAGATTTTATTTTATTATGATTGACATCTCAGTTTTGAAATGACATCTGAACTTTTGTTTTCAGAACTATTAAAAAATCTATTTATGAGACTCTTCTTTTGATTATATTGCTCACTTTATCAAATGATATATATATATATATATATATATATATATATATATATATATATGTATATATATTAACGATTTAGGAAATAATTCAGATGCAATAGGGTATTAAATTTCTTAATAGGGGCCTAGTACAACACCTAATGATTTAATTTTTCCTTTGATTGCAATTCTTGTTTTCTAGCAAAAAAAATTAATTCTAATATAACGTATACTAACGCTTTTGGAATAACCCGTAACGATACGCAGTAAAACGTTGAAGAGTGTTAGAACATAAAGTTAAGTACCTTCATTTTTAACTGCAATCTGCACTCTATACTTCCACAGTGTTAGTTCATGTTACATTGAAATGTTTAGTTACATAGAGCGTAGATTACTGTCAAAAGCAGAGGTCCACAATAAGATGTTATAATAAACCTTAATAAAAAATTATTTCCACCTTGTACGACTAAGAGATTTATCATTTGGACCAACATTTTATAGTTTTCCAGTCATCACACATAAATTTACTTTTCCAGCAGGTACATATATTGAAATTATGATAAATAACTTCATCTATTATGAGGCTTCCCTTTACAATACTGAGCTTACATGTCATACTTTACACCTCTTATGAGGTAGATTTTATTTTTTTTATGATTGACATCTTAGTTTTGAAATAATATTTGAACTTTTAAATTCAGAACTATTGTAAAATTTATTTATGAGACTCTTCTTCTGATTGCATTCTTCACTCTATTAAATGATATATATATATATATATATATATATATATATATATATATATATATATATATATATATACAATACTGAGTTTACATATCATACATTACACCTCTCTTATGAGGTAGTTTTTATTTTATTTATGATTGACATTTTATTTTTTAAATGACATCTGAACTTTTGTATTCAAATTATTGTAAAATCTATTTATGAGGCTCTTCTTTTGATTGCATTCCTTACTCTATCAACCGAAATAAATATATATATATATATAATATATATATATATATATATATATATATATATATATATTTACATTATTATAAATAACTTCATCTATTATGAAGCTTCCCTTTACAATACTGAGTTTACATGTAATAATTTACACCTCTTATGAGGTAGATTTTATTTTACTATGATTGACATCTTAGTTTTGAAATGACATCTGAACTTTTGTTTTCAGAACTATTATAAAATTTACTTATGAGACTCTTCTTTTGATTATATTGCTCACTCTATCAAACGATATATATATATATATATATATATATATATATATATATATATATATATATATATATATATATATATATATATATGTATATATATATATATATATATACATATATATATATATATATATATATATATATATATATATATATATATATATATATATATCTCCTTTTGATATACATATATATATATATATATTATATATATATATATATATATATACATATATATATATATATATATATAACATTATATATATATATATATATATATATATATATATATATATATATATATATATATATATATATATATAATATACATATATATATATATATATATATATATATATATATATATATATAATATATATATATATGTATATATATATATATATATATATATATATATATATATGAATATATACATATATATATA
>CM063505.1:67381248-67408748 GCA_032207245.1 Pardosa pseudoannulata | reverse complement strand
TATAAATAAAATACCTTTAAGTAATACACTAAAGTATTTAGTAAGAGCAAACGATTTTTACCTATTTTATCCATTTCCTCACTGCGATCATTACATAACCTTCTATGAACTGCACTTAATTTCTAAAAGATATTATGAACTAATCTTAGCTTATTTATCTAATTAAAACTCAAGGATAAACAATTAAATATTCCTAAAAGTCGAAAGCTTTATTAAAACTAGCAAAAAAAGAATGAAAACTGAAATATAAATAAAATACCTTTAAGTAATACATTAAAGTATTTAGTAAGAGCAAACAATTTTTACCTATTTTATCCATTTCCTCACTGCGATCTTTACATAACCTTCTATGAACTGCACTTAATTTCTAAAAGATGTTATGAACTAAGCTTATTTATCTAATTAAAACTCAAGGATAAACAATTAAATATTCCTAAAATTCGAAAGCTTTACTAAAACTAGCAAAAAAAATATGAAAGCTGAAATATGAATAAAATACCTAAAAATAATACTTTAAAGTATTTAGTAAGAGCAAACGATTTTTACCTATTTTATCCATTTCCTCACTGCGATCTTTACATAACCTTCTATGAACTGCACTTAATTTTTAAAAGATATTATGAACTAATCTTAGCTTATTTATCTAATTAAAACTCAAGGATAAACAATTAAATATTCCTAAAAGTCGAAAGCTTTATTAAAACTAGCAAAAAAAGAATGAAAACTGAAATATAAATAAAATACCTTTAAGTAATACATTAAAGTATTTAGTAAGAGCAAACAATTTTTACCTATTTTATCCATTTCCTCACTGCGATCTTTACATAACCTTCTATGAACTGCACTTAATTTTTAAAAGATATTATGAACTAATCTTGGCTTATTTATCTAATTAAAACTCAAGGATAAACAATTAAATATTCCTAAAAGTTCGAAAGCTTTACTAAAACTAGCAAAAAAAGAATGAAAACTGAAATGTAAATAAAATACCTTAAGGTAATACATTAAAGTATTTAATAAGAGCAAACAATTTTTACCTATTTTATCCATTTCTCACTGCGATCATTACATAACCTTCTATGAACTGCACTTAATTTTTAAAAGATATTATGAACTAATCTTAGCTTATTTATCTAATTAAAACTCAAGGATAAACAATTAAATATTCCTAAAAGTTCGAAAGCTTTACTAAAACTAGCAAAAAAAGAATGAAAACTGAAATATAAATAAAATACCTTTAAGTAATACATTAAAGTATTTAGTAAGAGCAAACAATTTTTACCTATTTTATCCATTTCCTCACTGCGATCTTTACATAACCTTCTATGAACTGTATTTAATTTTTAAAAGATATTATGAAATAATCTTAGCTTATTTATCTAATTAAAACTCAAGGATAAACAATTAAATATACCTAAAAGTTCGAAAGCTTTACTAAAACTAGCAAAAAAAAATATGAAAGCTGAAATATGAATAAAATACCTAAAAATAATGCATTAAAGTATTTAGTAAGAGCAAACGATTTTTACCTATTTTATCCATTTCCTAACTGCGATCTTTATATAATCTTCTATGAACTGTATTTAATTTCTAAAAGATATTATGAACTAATCTTAGCTTATTTATTTAATTAAAACTCAAGGATATGTAGGCCGTTTCATTGTGGGACCTTTACATATGACTTTTATTAATCCACAAAAATCTAATTAGTAAGTTATTAGTTTTAGGGCATCTAATGGCAGCTTTTGTGATAACTACTGTATAGTTAAAAAGGTTCATTCAAGATAATAATATATAATACATTACTAAATTTATTTTGTCTACTTCGTCAACTTTCAGTTTTTTTATTATTTATACATTTTTCCAGAAGTTTCATACAGTACAATCCATAGTAAAGTAAACTTTTTCAGACAAAAACATTTTTAATATTTTAAATTCTTTCATTAAAGAGAAAAGTATTATATACATAGAAGAATTAATTTGCGCATTAAGAAAATAAGAATTTTGATTAGGTCTTTCAATTTAAGTAATGCATACTTTTTCCCTCTAAAAACTACTTAATGTACATAAAAGTTACATTCAAAATTGAATATTCTATTATTTTAATTATAAAAGAATGTTTAACAATTGTAAAAATACTTCAGACAAAAGCATTCTTAATATATTAAATTCCTTCATTAAAGAGAAAAACTATTATATACATAGAAGAATTAATTTATGCATTAAGAAAATAAGAATTTTGATTAGGTCTTTCAATTTCCTGTAACCTTTGAATGTTATCATGTTTTCGTAGAATTTTATTACTATTTCTGTGTTTTCTAGTCAAATTTTTCAAAATTTATTTTTCAGCAAGGAAAGTTAAGAAATGCATACTCTTTCACTTTAAAAATTATTTAATGCACGTAAAAGTTACATTTAAATTTGAATATTCTATTATTTTAATTGTAAAAGAATGTTTAACAATTGTTAAAATTCTTCAGACAAAAACATTTTTAATATTTTAAATTCTTTCATTATAGAGAAAAACGTATTATATACATAGAAGAATTTACGCATTAAGAAAATAAAAGTTTTGATTAGGTCATTCAATTTCTCTTAACCTTTGAATGTTATCTTGTTTTTGTCGAATGTTGTTACTATTTTTGTGTTTTCAAGACAAATTTTTCAAAATTAATTTCTCAGCAACGAAATTAAGCAACGCATACTCTCTCCCTTTAAAAATTATTTAATGCACATACAAGTTACATTCAAAATTGAATATTCTATTATTTTAATTATAAAAGAATGTTTAACAATTGTTAAAAATCTTCAGACAAAAATATTTTTAATATTTCAAATTCCTTCTTTAAAGAGAAAAACTATTATATACATGGAAGAATTAATTTATGAATGAAGAAAATAAGAATTTTGATTAGGTCATTCAATTTCTCTTAACCCTGGTATTTTATCTTGTTTTTGTCGAATTTTGTTACTATTTCTGTGTTTTCAAGACAAATTTTTCAAAATTTATTTCTCAGCAAGGAAAATTAAGTAATGCATACTCTTTCAATTTAAAAATTATATAATGCACATAAAAGTTACATTCAAATTTGAATATTCTGTTATTTTAATTGAATGTTTAACAATTGTTAAAATTCTTCAGACAAAAACATTTTTAATATTTTAAATTCCTTCATTATAGAGAAAAAAGTATTGTATACATGGAAGAATTAATTTACGCATTAAGAAAATAAGAATTTAGATTAGGTCATTCAATTTCTCTTAACCTTTGAATGTTCACTATTTCTGTGTTTTCAAGACAAATTTTTCAAAATTTATTTCTCAGCAACGAAAGTTAAGCAATGCATACTCTTTCACTTTAAAAATTATTTAATGCACATAAAAGTTACATTCAAAATTGAATATTATATTATTTTAATTATAAAAAAGTTTTTAACAATTGTATTGTATGATTAATAAGGTAAGATGAGTGACAAGAACTCTCAAGTATAAATATTTCTAAGCACTAAAATTCAAATAATCTAATTTATCGTAAATAGTAACTATCATGTTTAGTTCAAAATAACTAACCCGTAAAAATTTTGTTTTAACTAGCAAAAAATATTATAAGAATCAGAATATAGATCTGTTCATTTAAGTTCATTAAAGTCCATTAAAATTTAACTAACTAACAAAAGCATTCGAATGCATAACATACAATTGACATCTGCTAGAGCTTATAGAAAATATTAGTTATATAATAAAAAATAAATATAAGTCAATATACATTGTATTACTTTAAATTAACTATTTTTTAATATTTAAAAATGTATAATTTTTCAATACAGAGAAAGTTTATAAAGATAATAGACATTATCATCTGATTTTTTTCTCCTTTTTTTAAACTTAGAATAAAATAACGATAATTAACCTATATTTACCTCATTTCTCTCTTTTTATATTTTATCTCTGGTTTCTTGGTTTAACAGTATTTCTGAGAATTTTAGAATATCTTGCATAGGATTTTTACTTTTCAAAGGCGATCAGCATAAAAGTTTCAGAAGTTCTATAGAATTCTTTGAATTTAATGCAGTTTTATATATCACCAGATTTTTTTTCACACTTCGTTTCTAAACTGATAAAATTTTAATTACTGTGATATACCTTTCTCTGAAAAAATTAAGTTGAATGAATATGGTAATTTTCAAGAAAATGTATTCAAATTAGTAAAAAAGTTTAACAAACTTAAGAGCAATAATGCATTTTATTGTTCTAAGTTCCTGGGAAGAGTTTCTGCATTTAACTTATTTTTCTGTATCATAATTTATGCATGTAAAATTTTAAAAAAATAATTTTAATACTTTTAGTAATGTTATGCTATAAAAATAATAATAATGATAATAGCGTCGGTTAATCATTGTAAAATATTTCACTTTCTTTAAAAGATTCTTTATTTAACCGCTTGCCTGATTATCCCGAGTTATCTCGGGTTCGTACATATTACAGTTAATTATTACCCCGAGTAAACTCGAGCAAAACGGAATCTGTCAGTACGGTTTGTTTTATTATGCTTTTACTCGGCCTAAAATATATATATATATGTGTGTGTGTGTATGTATGTATGTATGTAATCGGCCAGGGGACCAACCAGACCCCAAACTTCACTTGAAAACTTCTTTTGAAATTGCCCCTATTATTTTCCTCAGCCCGGGCATGCTGGGCTGCCAAGAGTCCCGCTAACCGTCTGTCAAGAAACACATCAGTCGTCGTGGCAGAACGTAATCTTTATTTCATCCGATCAAAATAGCACAAAATCCAGAGGCATCTGAACCGGAAGTTGTCAAAACGCTCTCTCTCTCTCTAATGCCAACCCTTAGCGAGAGACGACCAAATACCGTATGTGGTTTAAAGTCTTGGGAAAATGCTGACTCAACAGTTATTTGCTTATAGAAAGTAACCTTTGATTAGAGACATCTGCCAAAGTGTGGCGTTTCAGAAGAGCATTATTGCTGATTGTTACAGATTTTCCTGGGAGAGTTATTACTTTCTAATTAAAATGCCAGCTATAACATATTTTGCCTTGAGAATCAAAGAAAGAATTTTGGGGTTCGGCTGAAGGAGTAAAAACATCCTCGTTTAAATTGGATGGCTTTGAAAATATGGTTGATATAAAGAGAATAAACTAAGATTTAGAATAATGAATGGGAAAAGGGATAATTTTAGATAGACTTTAGGGCTTAGATATTGATATTATTACATATGTATATATATATTTCCTTCATAAGGAAATAAAAGGAAATATTCAACTTTCATTGGCAGTTTGCTACGTTTTTTGGTTTCATGGTTGTTTTGGAGAGACTGGTCACGTGTTTTCCACTGATTAAAAAATTAATTTCAGAAAATCATCGTGATGAGTTTTCTGGTACATCAGGAAGACTCAGCATTAGTCCTTGACCACTCAGGTTAACCTTAAGAGATTTTCTAGATATTATTCCAACTATGGTAAAAAATCAAATCCAACGAGACAGTGTACTTTGTGATCTCGTAAGGAAGTTTTAGAGTTAAGCCAGTAAAAAAAGAGACCAGATACCAGTGTAAAGAATGTCACGTATCCCTTTGTGCTGCCCTTTTTTTAAAACCTGTCATACAAAGACTAATATTCAACTTTTTCTATTTGCCCGAGATAACTCAGGATAGTAAACTAATATTAAAACTAAATGCTTTTGCACTTGTAAAAAATTAAAAAGTCAACTTAAATCCTACATATTTTGTTTTGTTTTATTTCCCTGCATTTAATAAGAAAATAAAAAAGTGATGATATTTTGCAATTTTTATTCAAAAAATTTGTAAGGGAAGCGGTTACGAGCTTTAGCTGGAAGAAGTAGGGCTTGCAACAACTATGGCACATTTTTCAAATTTACACTATAAATCGAATTTAATGTTTAGAAAACTTATAAAATACGTATAAAAATAATTAAATTGCCTTAGTTATTTCCCTGAAATTAATATATTGCTAGATTTAACTATTCCTACTGCTTAAAACGGGGTAAAACATCCAAGCTATGAGTGGCATTCGAACATTCGGACTGCGATTTTGAAAGATAGAGTAATTACCCAAATCATGTAGATTCAGAATTAATTAACAAGAAAAATCATTAGAGTTAAATTAAATTTATGTTGGATAATTTAATTTTATATTTCTTCTTTATGAAATAGTACTTGATAGTAATTTTAATTCAGTGTTCCCGTTATGTTATTTAAATCAATCAAATATAGAGAAATGGGGTTAATAAAATGCTTCATCAACATTCTAAAATAATAAGTCAAAACATTTTTTCACATACTTTAAATTATATATATTCTAATCAGCAAACTGAAAGAATTCCTAACGGTGAATAATCTTCAAGAGATGAAGGATGTTCATTATCCACATCTGAAACTTAAAAATGTTCTTAAAAATGTAGGAGAATAAAAAATATATTCATAGTCATAATAGCAAAATCATCATTACTAGAACATTTCTTTCATTTAATGCCTTGCTCATTAAGTTTCTTAACTCTTGAAGCTAATTAAATAAGTTTTGACTCTTTTGTACGAATCAATATGTTTACAAAATTAAAGAATAAAAAAAGAAAAAATTAAGCAGAACATTATGAACTTAAAAAGAAATTTCAACTAAAAAAATTAATATTCATCTTTAGTTTCATAAATCTAAAATAAATATAAAAAATTCATAACATTTAATTTAATAAATATGCATCATAAATTTTTGAATTTCTCAATTATTAGAAAATTTTTCAATAAAGTTTGGTTAATTAAAAATATAAATATAATTTAAACAGAGTATAATTTCCTTATGAACTCAGAAACGTTTATAAAGTTTACTGTCTTAAGGGTACTACAACTGCCGATAGCAAAACAGTTCCGATTTAGGTTTTTGATTTCCGAAGCCCTTAGTAAGTCTAACAATTTATTCTAGACTACTAGCTTGGATGTTTGCATTAATTATGCATTTGTTTAAGCAGACCTGATTGGATAAATGAACTCATTCATGGGAAAACATTTCGCTCCCAAATAAACATCTGTAACTGTAATAAAAATCTTCTAAACTGATTTCTGTATTATTTCAAAAGCTTCGAAATAAGATTTTTGTTCTTTAACCCCTTAACGTGCCCTCTCAATTTAACTCGAGAGCGGTAAACAGGACAAACTCTACACACTCGAGATAATTCGAGCGGCTTTGTACTTTATGTTGTTATAATTTTTCACACTCGAATGCAATCGAGTATTGAAAATAACAATGTGAAAGCTAAAAAACAATCGTTTTAGAGATATTTATCATTTACATGAGATTGCAAGCTATAACACTTACTTATTCAAGTATAAAATATATATATTTTTTTTTTATTCAATGTTTGTGTTTTTTACATAAAAAAAATGATTTTTTTGGCCTGCCCTTTTCAAAAATACTCCATTAAGGGGTTAATGAACTGAATTGTGGATTTCTTTACCACTACTTCAGATAGTGAACTCGTAATTGTTCTTGCAGTGGGAAAACATCTGACTCCTCGGGCGGTCTAAAGCTGATATTTTTGCTATAGTCCATCCAACGATCAAAAATCTTTTTTCAAATTCACACATGTGTGAAAAGGCAAATCTATGTAGGAAAGTAAAGAAAATACTTTCCCACATTGAGATTTCAATAGAATATCCGGAGTCAGGAGATTTTATGTGGGATATAATTTTAAATAAAGCACTGAATCGCACTTGAAATTGATTTCTATTACTACAAGAAAATTAGACATTTCAAAGTTATTTATGAAAGACCAAAGCAAACAAAAACAATTCTACATAATACAGAAAGAGATAAATCAAATTTTCGTCTACAATTAATATGGAATATCATTAGCGCTTAGCGAATCAGAAAGAAAACTGTCATTTGTGGTCAGACTAAACACGTGCAGAAACCAGGACAGACTCGCCCAGTGAACAGCTGGTTAGATTGATTAGTCCGGGAAAACAGTCCGTAAACAGACAGTAGATATACCTTCCCTCGACTCAAATATACTCGATTACCGTAGATGTTTCTACTTAACATTGTTAATCAAAAATATATGTGAAAGAAACTTTAATAACTATTTTTTTCTTTAACATATTATTTAGGTCAAATCTTTAAATCACCACCTCTATTTTAAAATTGATAATCTGTGAGGTTAAGTAGCTTTACCATACCATACATTTTCTTTCTTCATTAGTACAATTTTACCTTAAAAGACCATTAAAACACATTCCAAATTGTATTTTTTACGCAAACGTACATAGTTTAAGCTCCTAGTGTAATGGCATATTCTTTTTATTTCCATTCAATTGAAGCGTTAGAATATGTATTTGGTTTTTAGGAAGTGATTATTTAAAAATTCTCCTTCCTGGGATTTTTAGGATTCCCATATCCCTGTTACTTTATTCATGAAAATGTTTCTGTAGGAAAAAGGCATATTGTTCTTGAAATTAAAATTTTTTCTTATTAAATTGCTTAATTTAAATTAAGGCAAATTTTCCAAACTTATTTTTTCATAATCAATCTTCTGAAACCTTCGGTATGATATTTATCTAATTCTGCATAATTCTTACATAATGCAAGCATTGTTAATACCGTCTTCCACAAACTTCAAATAAAATTCTATTAAATTTGTTTTCGTTTTATGAATTTATTTATATATGAAGAACTTTTTAGTTTCTGATGAAAGTCACTCGGATTATCAACTTTTCGGATTATTCGCTCTCCTCATCTTCCCGATTAATCAGCTTCGACTAATTAAGAGTTGTAGTTTATAAAAATTAAATAGAATGCATACTAAGCACATAATAAAGTAGTGTTATATAATCAGCAGATTATCGATTCCATACTTACCAGAAATAATAAAATATTTTGTTAGATATCTTTCGAAAATTAATTTTTCTCTTAACATATTTTAAATAATCTCCTTTAATTGCCTCCGCAGACGATTTTCAATTCTGTCAATTATGATAAAAGTGCTGTATCGTGTTTTTTTTTTTTTTTGCATTTTACAGAATGTCAGGTACAGAAAATACATCACAACATTGATAGCATAACTGAAAGAACTCAAACTGATAATTTCAGTATATATTTATATTTCACTAAAAAAAATAAGAAATTTTCAAAATAAATAAAGGAAATAAAAAGAATAAAAATTTTGTGAGGGGACTTTCTAAACTTTTTATCTTAACCGATAAATGCCCGAGATTCCAAAAAAAAAAGTTAAAAAGCATGTGAAGCAAACAAACGAATGAATAAATCCATCTACATTCCTAAAATCAATAGAGATGCCATATACATATTAAAAATGTGTTTAATAATAGCTTCAGATGATTTTATTCTCAACATTAGGTATTACAGCTTGAATATTATTCTAACAGTATATTAAAAGACTATACTGGGTATGTTACCAAAAGGCAACACAGGGCGTTTAAGAGTTAATATATATCAAATATTTTACGTTAATTTCCTCAAACGGTTTTGAGTTCTACCAGTTATGTTAAAAATGCTGTGGTGTTTTTTTTTTCTTTTCATATAAAATAATGTTAGGTACCGGAAATACGTCACAGATTTTTTTACGTAATTCAAAGAACTCAAAGTAATAATTTTAATAAACGTTTATTAAATATTGAACTCTATTAAATCAAAGTAGTCTAAATTAAATTACCAGGTTTAATAATTTTAATAAAAGTTAGTGCAATAGGTGAATGCTCGTTATATTTTTCTAGGTTTTAATAACACTTTAGTTATTATAATCTTGTCATTAACTTGTTATAACCTGAGTTATTACAAATACGCACGTATAAGATCTAGTTACAAGTTACGCATACATTGTGCACTCAAATATTATACCATTAGCTTTTTAACTAAATATGTTTTAAATGATTTCCGTTAAATTGCTCTACAAACAAGTATTGTAAGATCCAACTTAGATGCCACGCAATTATTATCATAACTTAAAGAACTTCAAGTTGAAGATTTCAATGTATATATGTCTATACATGTATACCAGTGGCGTGCGGTAGTTGTTCATGCAGTATATGCAGAGAGCAACAACAACAATAATAATAAAACCATAAAAATGTTCATTAAACACTTCTTTAACGTTTATTATTCATTTGTACACAAAAACCATACGTCTATCCGTATTACTAGTAATAACGAAAAGCTTATATTTCCACGAAAAACTTATATTTTCAGCAGACGTAGCACCACAAGCCGCCCGCCGCTGCAGTGCCTCATCTGGATGCTCATTGGTGCCGTCAAACCGAAAGTCCAATCCACGTGCAGAGGATTTCACTGCACGCTGGCGCAATATAACGAACTGTTTCTCGTTCTTTCAGCGGATTAAATTATATTTATTAATTGTTTTTAACATTTAATCATATATTCTGCGAAAAACATCTTGACAATTTTTAAAAATAAAACCAGGGATATGGTGTTACAGATATAACTTATATATTGTCTGTAAACCACAATGGTAAAATTTGGACTGTTCTGTTAGAATTCGTTTCTTTTTTGTCTAACAAAACAACAGTGTTTTTCAGCGAATTATTTCAATAAATAGAATACATCACCGAAATTACTTTACCACACTAAAACATTTCCCTTTATATTGATGAAATACTTCTTTTATACTTTCATGAAAACAAAATCTTACAATGTATAAATTTAACATTAACTGTCTGCAAAATCGTATGGCCAGTTAATCAGTTAAAAAAACAAATCACGTAAGTCCCCGCTCTAATACAATGCTTAATTAACCGTACCCTCGGTGATTCTGAATGCCAAGTGCAGGAAAAATAGCTGCACTTGCCTCAGTGCTATAGTCTGCTGTGCTTCTCCAGTAGCCCATACATATAAAGCGTCATTTTCTATTAGTGCGCAGTGCGTACACATAAAAATTTCTTATGCTTGTTTACTTTTGAACGCGCTACGTGGTGCAGCACCTAGTACCGCACGCACTGCGAGAATACAAGCAAGCAAATCAACATATTTGAATATATTATAAATGATATTTATTATATACCATAAAAGATAGGTAGACATAGGTGCAGAAAATTGTCTCTCATAATTTTGCTAGGGTGTGCAGTGCACACCCTGCACATATGGACCGCACGCCACTGATGTATACATATACATATATACATAGAGAGAGAGAGATAGATAGATAGATATACACATATATACATATATATGTATATATGTACATAAGATATACATATATACTTATAAACATATACATATATACATATACATGTACATACATATATACATATACATGTATATACATATAAACATATACATAGATACATATACATATACAAATATATATGTATGTGTGCATATGTCTGTATGTATAATTTCTTATATATTTATTCCAGCAATTCCTTATATACAAGAAACAACATTGTTCGAGATAAATATAAATCTACAATTAGACTAAAATTACTATAGCTTTTGGTGATAACTTCCTCATTTGTTTTCTTTTAAAATTTACTGTATTTTATATTGTACTAATTTCACGATTAAACTATTTAAAAATCCACGTATATCTAACAAATTTTGTTCGGTAAACATATTTCGAATTAATTAGTATGCATTTTGATACTCACTTTTTTTTTCTCAAAGAAATTCTGATGAAATATTATCCAAAACAACAAGAAAAAAAAATTTCTTTGAATTTGTTAAATTTCCTGATCAAACATTAAACTATAGTCACGTTATGAATTCAAAATTATAATGAAAAATTAAGATGCAAAAAATCATTATTTTCAACCTTTGTAAGTAATTTTCCTTATTGTTATTTGTCTATTGTATTTTGCTTCATTTTTAGCTAATATATATATCTTTAGAATTCGAAGCATATAAATTAAATATCTAAAAAGAATATAAGGAAGTTTAAACGGAAAATGACTGTGGGCGAGTGAAATATTTACAGGAGAAAAATAAACATAATTTTCAGGAATATAGCAAGAAAAAGTTTGATAAGTTAAAAATTTTTGTTCTTGTCTTTTCAATCTTCTGATACATAACTTAATGGCAACAAATAATTTTTTTAAGTTAAGAAAAATTATATATCATTAAAAAATATCGTTGTTTGAAGAAGATAACTGAGAGAAATTGATTTTAGAATTTTCAGCTCTTTTAATAAAAAAAAACTCAAAAATTAAAAATATATACTATATAAACACTCAAAACATCATATAGCCTATAGTATGATGTTGAATCATCTTTTGCATTTAAAATATTTAATCTTATTTTAATGAACAGAGGTTCTTTTGGATTGAATTTTATATCATTTTTGCTGTAAAACATTTGAGGTTTGTAATGATAATGAAGATGTGTAAAACGCTCTATTATTGTCACAGCACTAACAACAAGGATTTAATAATATTGAAATTATAAAACTGTGGTGGCCATGCAAATAATAAAATCATATCTTGGTATTCAAAAAAGCAATGTTGATATAAGTCAGCTGTGTAAACAACACTAATTAATTGTGTAATTAATCACTGGTTAATCTTTAAGATGGTTAGTCTTTAATAAAATAATCTTTAAAAAATTTTGGATAATTTTGGATATAAAATACAAGTGAAATCTCTTTGGTCGACTCAGACAACGTTTAAAGATAGAAGTTCACCTTTTCATCCATTTAATTGGATTTTTAAATTTCAAACTGAAATTATTCGAAAAAATTCAATGGCCTAAATGGTAATCAGCTTTATAATCATTATTATTTTTTTAAAATTTACGTCACTGAAAATGTTATACTTAAGCCAGTTTTAAAAAATATTATAACTATAAACAAGTATGGGAGGATAACAATAATTGTGTAACAAGGTTCACTCCATAAGCGTTACATAAGACTTTGTAAAATAATTATTTTTCACAGAAAAAATAATATGATTATCACACTTTCTAGGAAAGTCACCACTATTTAAAATTCCCAGGGATTTCATCTTCCTTCATAGAGGGAAAATTACTAATACACCAAAGCGAGTTGATAGATTACGACACCATATAAAATTTTATTTGATACTAAAGTCAAAACTGTTTAGAAAACTGACCATAAGTAGTGTATGTTTTGAAACAGTGCTTCGATACCTTTTGTTATAAAATAATATGACAACGGATATGTTATCCTTCAATTTTACATGTAATAATAATGGAAATTACCTTTCTTTCAAGTATCAATTTACTTGCCTCCCAGAAAAATTGAAGCAGTTTAGCTTACGATATTTGCCATATTAATTCCCATGCTAACATAATTTTATCCCATTAATTAATTGCTCAAACAGAAAGAGAATTTTGAAACAGTCACGTTACATAAAATTTTTATCCAACCAACTGTTGTATTATAATTACCGCATTCTCCAAAAAAATAACTAGCCACTCTTTAGTGGCCTTAATATATCGTAACACTTACATATTTTTTCAGAGAGAGACAAATATTATCTGTTATAATTGTAGTGCAAGATAAGAAATTAGAAAATTAGGACTAAATTACGTGATTTAGGGAATTAGCGGAGAAAATTCTTTCGGTTTTATGTGCTGTAATTAGGAATTTATTTTGTTGTTATATTTAATCCGACTTAGCTTTTTGAATTATTAAAACAATTTAGTTTGAGTTGATGATAGCTCCAAATTCTAAGAAAATAGATTTTAATTTTGAACAGTAACAGTTTCAGTGCATTAAATGGCTTTCTAGTAATATGCCTAATTAAAGCATTTTGAAGTTATTCGAAAATATTAAGAAATGACATAATTGCGCCATTTTCTCCCAATGTTTTAGTTATCGAAATGCCGACGAATAATTACTTTTCCAGTTTTCAATATAGAATAGTTTAAAAAAATATAATTATAAATAAGTATGGGCGGATAACAATAATTGTGTAACAATGTACACTCCATAAGAGTTACATAAGTCTTTGTATAATAATTATTACTCATAGAAAATATAATATGATTATCTCGCTCTCTAGGAAAGTCAACACTATTTAAAATTCCCAGGGATTTTATCTTACTACATAGAGAGAAAATTATTTATATACCAAAACGAGTTGATACATTTCGACATCATATAAAATTTTACTTGATAGTAAATTCAAAACTGTTTGGAAAACTGTCTATAAGTAGTGTATGTTTTGAAACAGTGTTTCGATTCCTTTTGTTATAAAATAATATGACAACGGATATGTTATCATTCAATTTTGCATGTAATAATAATGGAAATTACCTTTCTTTCAAGTATCAATTTATTTGCCTCCCAGAAAAATTGAAGCAGTTTAGCTTACGACATTTGCCATATTAAGTCTCATGCTAACATAATTTTATCCCATTAATTAATTGCTCAAACAAAAAGAGTTTTGAAACAGTCACGTTACATAAAAATTTTATCCGCCCAACTGTTGTATTATAATTATCGTATTCTCCAGAAAAATAACTAGCCACTCTTTAGTAGCCTTAATATATCGTAACACTTACATATTTTTTCAGAGAGAGACAAATATTATCTGTTATAATTGTAGTGCAAGATAGGAAATTAGAAAATTAGGACTAAATTACGTGATTTAGGGAATTAGCGTAGAAAATTCTTTCGGTTTTATGTGCTGTAATTAGGAAATTATTTTGTTGCTATATTTAATCCAACTTGGCTTTTTGAATTATTAAAACAATTTAGTTTGAGTTGATGAGAGCTTCAAATTCTAAGAAAATATATTTTAATTTTGAACAATAGCAGTTTCAATGTATTAAATGGCTTTCTAGTAACATGCATAATTAAAGAATTTTGAAGTGATTAGAAAATATTAAGAAATGACGTAATTGCGTAATTTTCTCCCGATGTTTTAGTTATCAAATACTGTCGAACAATTATTTTCCCAATTTTCAATATAGAACAGTTTAAAGAATATTATAATTATAAACAAGTATGGACGGATAACAATAATTTTGTAACAAGCATAAGAGTTACATAAGCCTTTTTTATAATAACTATTACTCATAGAAAAATAATATGATTATCTCGCTCTCTAGGAAAGTCAACATTATTTAAAATTCCCAGGGATTTTATTCTCCTTCATAGAGGGAAAATTATTTATATGCCAAATCGAGTTGATACATTACGACATCATATAAAATTTTATTCGATACTAAATTCTAAACTGTTTGGAAAACTGTCAATAAGTAGTGTATGTTACGAAACAGTGCTTCGATACCTTTTGTTATAAAATAATAGGCCAAGGGATATGTTATCATTCAGTTTTGCATGTAATAATAATGGAAATTACCTTTCTTCCGAGTGTCAATTTACTTGCCTCCCAGAAAAATTGAAGCAATTTAGCTTACGAAATTTGCCGTATTAAGTCCCATGCTAACATAATTTTATCCCATTAATTAATTGCTCAAACAGAAAGAGAATTTTGAAACAGTCACGTTACATAAAATTTTTATCCAACCAACTGTTGTATTATAATTATCGCATTCTCCAAAAAAATAACTAGCCACTCTTTAGTGGCCTTAATATATCGTGACACTTACATATTTTTTCAGAGAGAGACAAATATTATCTGTTATAATTGTAGTGCAAGATAGGAAATTAGAAAATTAGGACTAAATTACGTGATTTAGGGAATTAGCGGAGAAAGGTCTTACAGTTTTATGTGCTGTAATTAGGAAATTATTTTGTTGCTACATTTAATCCAACTTGGCTTTTTGAATTATTAAAACAATTTAGTTTGCGTTGATGATAGCTTCAAATTCTAAGAAAATAGATTTTAATTTTGAACAGTAACAGTTTCAATGTATTAAATGGCTTTCTAGTAACATGCATAATTAAAGAATTTTGAAGTGATTAGAAAATATTAAGAAATGACGTAATTGCGTCATTTTCTCCAGATGTTTTAGTTATCGAAATACTGTCGAATAATTATTTTCCCAATTTTCAATATAGGATAGTTTAAAAAATATTATAATTATAAACAAGTATGGGCGGATAACAATAATTTTGTAACAAGGTTCACTGCATAAGAGTTACATAAGCCTTTGTATAATAACTATTACTCATAGAAAAATAATATGATTATCTCGCTCTCTAGGAACGTCAACACTATTTAAAATTCCCAAGGATTTTATCCTCCTTCATAGAGGGAAAATTATTTATATACGAAAACGAGTTGATACATTACGACATCATATAAAATTGTATTCGATGCTAAATTCTAAACTGTTTGGAAGACTGTCCATAAGTAGTGGATGTTACGAAACAGTGCTTCGATACCTTTTGTTATAAAATAATATGACAACGGATATGTTATCATTCAACTTTGCATGTAATAATAATGGAAATTACCTTTCTTCCGAGTGTCAATTTACTTGCCTCCCAGAAAAATTGAAGCAATCTAGCTTACGAAATTTGCCATATTAAGTCCCATGCTAACATAATTTTATCCCATTAATTAATTGCTCAAACATAAAAATATTTTTTTAACAGTCATGTTACATAAAAATTTTATCCAACCAACTGTTATATTATAATTATCGTATTCTCCAGAAAAATAACTAGCCACTCTTTAGTGGCCTTAATATATCGTAACACTTACATATTTTTTTCAGTATTATTATAATATTTTTTCAAATATTATATGTTATAATTGTAGTGCAAGATAGGAAATTAGAAAATTAGGACTAAATTACGTGATTTAGGGAATTAGCGTAGAAAATTCTTTCGGTTTTATGTTCTGTAATTAGGAAATTATTTTGTTGCTATATTTAATCCAACTTGACTTTTGGAATTATTAAAACAATTTAGTTTGAGTTGATGATAGCTTCAAATTCTAAGAAAATAGATTTTAATTTTGAACAGTAACAGTTTCAATGCATTAAATGGCTTTCTAGTAATATGCCTAATTAAAGCATTTTGAAGTGATTAGAAAATATTAAGAAATGACATAATTGCGTCATTTTCTGCCGATTCTTTAGTAATCGAAATACCGTCGAATAATTACTTTTCAATTTTCATTATATAGTATAGCATACTGATTACAGGTAAATGCAGAATGACAAAAATTAAATATTAAACAATTTTACGATATTATTGGCTAAGAGATTTTTTTTCTGTTAGACAATTTTAAATAATTTGTTAAATAAAGAAACTTTTATTTGAGCTAATTTTCAATAATTTGATAACATACATTATGGAAGAAAAGTGTTTTTAGCTTCAACATTATTACATTAAATTAAACTAATTCTTTAATTTAATTTCATAGAGTAGAATCTCAATTTAAAACGAATATTACTAATTGAAATTGAAATGTAAATTAAGTACTTATGTATGAAAAACACCTTTATTTGCTATTTACACAATCAATATAGTGAAAAATTCATACAGATCTATTATTTCATTGAAATTCCTTCACCCAAATGTTAGGTATTCTATGTATTAAAAAATTGTGAATTTGTAAGAAAATTTTTAATACACAAAAATTTCTAATAAAACAAATATTTGATTTCTTAGAAAATATAGTAATAAATAGTTGAAAACGTAAGGAACAGTTTTTGATACAATTGTATCTGAAATTATAGGACTTTTATTAATTCATTGATATTGGCTTCACCCAGTTTAAGATTTATTTAACACTAGATTGCCCGAGATTTTTTGTATACCTATATTGCCCAAAAACAGTCAAAATGACTGCATTGTACGAAATATCAAATATGTAAAGAAATTTTTTAAAATTAGTTTTTAATATTATATAATAAAGGAGGGCGGAAGTAACTACAATTATTCATAAACCCATTTATATGTTATAGAAATAGTCACCAAATTCTAAGAAATTGTGTCATTATATTTCATAATTGTTTTTCTAATTGAAATTAAAAAACAGTCAAAATGACTGCCTTGGGCAATCTAGTGTTAAAGATGCTTATATTGAAATCTTAAAAGTTTTAGGGCGACCATAGCATGAAAAGTATTGAAACATAAGAAACCCTTTTTAGAGTTCATGCATATACAATTAATATATTATAAAACTTCCCTGACTTCGTACGAGAAAGTAGAAATAGAAATTTTAAAATATAGTGTCATACACAGCAATGTGTCTTTGCTTCTTTCAGTGTTGTTGTACTAGAGCATCTTCGGAAATGTATAGACAGAGTATATACAGTAAAGATTGTAATTAAAAGGAGAGGTGAGGAATTAGGTTAATACGATTCCAAATACAAAATTCTAACCTCTTTGGTACATTGTTTTTGAGCTACTCTTGACATACATACCTTAATGTGTACATACAAACATCAAACGAAACTAATCAAAATGTATTAATGGATGCCAAAATGAAGTTTCAAATTTAAATCATGATTATATGGACACTTCAGACATACAACTGAAATTTTCCAAAATGAGTATTTTTTTAAAAAAACCTGAATTTTACAAATTTTTTTTTGACTGAAATACTTATTTTACTTTGTACAGGAATGTAGAAACGGAAATCATAGAATTGTAATAGCATGAATATAATTACAGATTACGCTATAGTATTTACTGAATTTAACATGTCTGTCTTTTTTCCTCGATAATGTACGCGAATATTTTCTGAAACGTACTTGTAGAGTTATATAGAGTTTAGATTGCAATCAAAGGGAGGGGTGCGAAACTAAATGCTATAATGATCCTAAATACAAAATTTCAATCTTCTACGGAAAATCATTTTTGAGCTGTCCACATATAGACGTCAAAATTTACTCAAGTATGATCAAAGCGATTATTTTAAGTTTCCTTCTAAGCACGTAGACACAGCAGTGAAACTTGTCAATTTGAATATTAAAATCTGAACACTAAAGTTTTTCTTTATTACAATTTTGTTTTACTTCCTTATAATAGACATTTATAAATGTAAAGGCATGCATATCAATGTAGATTATGCTTTCGTATTTAGTGAATTTGGCATGTTTTTCTTCTTTCAGCGCTGATGTACGCGAGCATCTTCGGAAATGTTTCGGCGATCATCCAGAGGTTATACTCCGGTACGGCCCGGTACCATACGCAACTGTTGCGAGTGAAAGAGTTCATTCGGTTCCACCAAATTCCAAACCCTTTGAGACAGAGGCTGGAGGAATATTTCCAACACGCTTGGACATATACGAATGGAATTGACATGAACATGGTAAGATTTAACTTCACAATTTCATTTCTTATTCCATCTCTTTTAGTCTGTTTTATTTAGCTTTCAAAAGCATTATTCTTCATTTCACAAGTTGACTTCTAATCCCGTTTTTAATATTTGAGGGGGCATATGAATTTCCAGCTGAAAAGTTATAACAGCGTATTTTTTTTCATTATTAAATAAATATTCTTCAAATTTTAGCTTAAATATATTTTTTCATAGCCAGGGTAGCTCATTCGCCATCTATCTCGTAACCGAGGGGTTCCGATCTCAAGATTCGAGCAGACTAAAGATCCACCATATTTATAATGGTGGCTGGGGCACTTAAAATAGCTTCGTGGTCACAATGTCCAATTCCAAATCGATATCTCTGGAGGCTGCAAGAAAAGGCTGAGAGGGGGGGGGGTTCGGTCCCTCACAATAGTCCTCTGTGAAAGCAGTTCTCTACGCTTAGTCTTCTCTCTGAAGGAGCCTTCAAATCTGAGGAGCAATCCAAAAGCTGCTGTTTGCCAAGGCCAAAGATGACTGACCCGCGTTAGCAACCCCTCTTGTCCAACGGGGTCGAAGGGGGGGGGCTCACTGACATCGCTCTCGTCCCTCGGTCAGTCTCCCGCTCTGGAGTTGTCCAGTAGTGTTACTCATTGTTATAATTCTAAATTCCCGTACCATCTTTGTTTGTGTATGTTGTAAAGTACACACAAACTCACAAACATTATAATGTGTGTGAGAAATGTTGACCACCTACATAGGCCACCTACATTCTACTCTCTTAATAAAAGGGACAACAAATATATGTGGCTTGGTAGGGGAGAATGCTGTAAGAAGCAAGTACTATTCCATTAGCAATAATTATGAAAATATTTTTTTCTGAACATTATTAAGCGAATATTATATTGCCGCATAAACAGCATATATCCTGTGAGCTCAGTGGCCGAATGGTCGAAGCACGCGATTGACCGCCACACCCGAAGATTGTGGGTTCGATACTTGCCATGGCGGTTTAACCAAAGAATGGATTTTTAATTTAAAGATGTTATTTACTGTTTCCTTATGTTCTTGAACATTCTAGATCTTTCTTTAATATGTAAATTAGTTATTTCTCGAATATTCTGTTCGGGTATAAAAGCTGATACCCACTAGTTGTAGGCAACTTCTCGATCTTGTAAAGTTGCAAGTTGCTACTTAGCTTTAATAAATTCTTCTGTTAAGTTAAACGGTGTGTTCATTCGAATCTTCGTGACAATATTATTATTAAGACATAATTATTATTAATTATATCTTATTAGTAGTATAATATTTTGCTGTTATTAAGAAAATAATTTTTATATTAATATCATTAAGAAAATAATTTTAATATTGATTGCGGTTTAAAAGAAAATATATTGCTCGTATAATAAATTGACTTTTACAGAACAAGAAACATCTAGCTTCAGTTTAATAAAGACATTTAGTATTTTATTTATATATTTCAAACATTATCTTGTGGCTAAAAAGTTATACTTCACTTGTTTAATTTACACACTTTACGTTTTTTCACATCACTCTTTTGATTTTGATTTTGACAAAATGTCAAAAAGAATCATTTTATAAAGACACAGTTCCATTAAAAAAATAATTTTAACAAATTTCTAAAATATTTAGTGTAATATAAAGAACATTTTTAGTTTAGTATAAATTAAAACTGTTATTAAATTGGAGATTTGTTGAATGAACAGGTACTATATTCCTTAAATTGTTTAAAAAACTGTAAAATAAAAACGTTAAAATTATGTATTTGTTAAAATATATTTATAATGGAGAAGAATACTCAGAATATGAATACTTCAATGTCACGTGTGTTCGGAAAGCATTATCAAATTTGTTTGCATCATTCTGTAAAATATTAAATATTCCCTTCTCTTCTAGAATAATATATTAGCAGTAAATAATGAATTAATTATTTCACTTTCAGAATGTAGTGGTGCCAAAATCATGTCTTCTGACATACTGAGGAATATGGAACTTAAATTAACTTTGAACAAATCGATACATTTTGTTTCGCTGAAAGCATAACTTATTATTTATTAAAATATTTTTGGTTTAATTCATAAATAAATTATATTTTTCGAGGAAATTTCTAAAATTGAGAGATGTACAAAATATTGAAAACTGTGCATATTGCTTTGTTATAATCGTAGGTCAATATTTATGTGTAAAAATTACAATGGGTTAAGGTGATGTAAATCGTTTTAAGCTGAAAAATCTTTATTAAAACAAACTAGTTTTAGTACCACTTAGAATAAAATTTTCTGTTCTGTTTAAAATAAAGGTTTTACAAGATCTTTAAATCAGGATTTAACTTTACAAAAAATTAGTTAGTCTTGTCATATGAAGCAACTCATTTTTTAAAAAACATAAAATATGTAGACCAAGTGAAAAAATAGAAATCCACTCACTCGCAAAATAAGTTTAAAAATTTGTAAATTGAAAACCAAAAGTATTACTAAATAAAAATTAATAATCTATTTTACTCTTTGAACCTAAATACTAGAACCTACTTTAAACCTAAATATGCACTAGATATTTTACTTTATAGCATGATTCCCTATATAATATTAGCCTTAGTTATCTATTCGTCTGTTCTCGAATTTATGAAGTGGTTGGACCTGGAATGGATAGACACATCCATATTGGATGCTTGATGAGGTAGGGTTAACAAAATTCAAAGCAAGAACAGTTTATCTTCTCCTAAACTATCGATCTGATTCTAAAATAAATTGGTATAAATATGCTTCATATCACAGCGAAAAACACTGTCTTCTTTGAAACATTGAGCGATATCATGCAACGCGATGAACGGCTTTAATGCCCTTCCCATTCATTTTCATGTTTATGATAGCCAATAGGCAACCAATAAGTTGCCCTTCCGTTTGAAACTCAAGCCAAAATCACCATAAGTTGAGATGTGCATTGCTGCGTGAAATTGCCTTATTCATCCCTTCCACACCTTCCCCCCTTTTCTAGCATTTAATGCCATTTTTTCAAGCCCTATTTTCCCCGGTTAAGAGAAGGCGATTAAATTTATCAGTTTATCCCAATATAAGTAGATGAAAATAACATTTTTTCTAGTATTATGACGTCATCTTTAAACCATCTCATTTAATCATTTATTATTTTAAATTATTTAAATATCGTCTGCATTATTTTCATACGTTTTAACACTGAACTTAGATATTACGTAAATAATTTTCTTTTATATTTGGCTTAAATAATAGTTAGGTTTATGTGTGTTAATTTTAAATTTAATTATCGATTTAATTATCGATTTTGCAATGAACACTTTTTGACCGGTATGAACAACAAATTCTTTTCATAAAAGTCTAGGAGTCTATTTCACGGACTGATAAATATCTAACGTTTAAGTAATATATATTTGAAAATTAAGAAGTTTGTTCGTTCGTGTGTTTATTTTTCATACATAACCACACGATTTGGAACTATCGGGGACATTCAAGCAGCCCCATCGCTGATCGCTGATCGCAGTATCACTGATCTAGCTCGCTCGCTATTTGACATTGCTTTTCGAGTAGGGGCAACTTCGGAAGATTTTCCCCGAACACACATCATTGAACCTATTACATTCCGCGGTGGTTAAAAGACCTGGTACGGATAGAGGCATCCATATTGGATTTTTGGTGAGTTGGGGTTAGCAAAACTTTACTAATTCCATCATATGACGGTATATATGCTAGTAAGTCTTAAGGTTTGGTTTGGAGTGCTACGGTCTATATTTTGCAACACGAGGGCTAATGAGACCGGGACCTACAGCTTAAAGCCATTTCCGAACGGCTACGAACATCCATGCTACTGTGGGATTCGAACCTACGAACTCCGGTACCGAAGTCTAGCCCCCTGACAAATCGGCCATTGTTCTGCAGTAAGTGTTAAATAACAGTGACAATTCTGCATGGATTTTAAATCTATCCGCAAGTGATAGCCCTATTTTACTGTGCAGAATTAATGTGCTTGTGCATTGTTGCCCTTTTTACTTCAGTTTTAAATTAAAATAACGATGAAATCTCATGTATATTGCTCACTTCAAATTTCATATACAGGCACGTTATGTAATGTAAACCAACTGCTACGTGAACCCAATAAAACAGAGGCGACTCCACTAATCTTACATTTATTCTACAGATTACTTTATACTTAATGAGGCCCTTCATGCTTGTTATTTACTGCCTTATTTCATTCAAAGGGTATGGACTATTATGAAATAACCGAGAAGACTGAAATTGAAGAATTACATGTCTCCCTCTTTCTAAAAGGTGTTATATTAAATAATGTATTTTCTCTATTCCTCTTCTTAAAGAAAAAACGAATTGTTTTGACAACGCTCAAGTCCCATGAGGTAGAAATTTAGTTATTCTCTAGCATTTAAGTTGCAAATAGTGCAATATGCAAAAGAAAATTGGAACTCTGGTTTGGAGGGGATAACTTGATGCTCAGAGTTAATTAGTATTTCTAGAAATGTTGTGTAAAAAACATACAACAGTAATAATAACAAGTAGGTACTTCTTTTGCTTCTATTCAGCAATACTTCTATTCAGTACATTTTTTACTTTATTTATTTTCTTCCTTGAATGCATATTTCACATCATACGTATACGACCATAGAAGCAGTAAAAATTTTCTTGCATTACGTGGTCCATCAATTTTCCCTCCAATTTTGGGCCGAACGATGGCCGAATGGTTAGGGGTTCTTGCCTTCGGAACCGGAGTTCGTGGGTTCGACTCCCACTATGGCATGGATGTTCGTAGCCGTGCGGAATCGACTTTAAGCAGTAGGTCCCGGTCTCATTAGCCCTCGTGTTGCAAAAAGTACACCGTAGCACTCCAAAACAAAACACAACAAAACTCCTCAACTTTGGAATAAACAATTCACATTATCCCTGAATAAATGTATGGTATCTGATACTTTAGCCATATTAAACCAATAGGACATAATGCAATTTTTACCGGTGATTGGAACGAGATTGAAAGTTTCTATAAATTTTATTTAGTAGTGAATCTAACTAAAATATACGGATAAAAATTGTTATATTTCATACAAAACAACATAACGTTATTCAAGTTCTTTTGTTCAAAATAATGAAATTATTCAGATAAGAATGAAAAGCCAATGATTCAAGTCACAATACCGGCTGAAATAAATACTGTATCTATTATTCCATAATTATCACTAAAGTAACCGTTCCCCTTTTACAATAATTTTAAAAAGTAGATTTATTTTAAAAGGATATAAGCTGGAATTCAAGCAGATTACATAGCTTAGCTTCTCCTGATGAATCCAGTGTATTTTTATATTTTGTGTTACAAATGGATTTTTCTAATTACTTGACAATACCATACAAACGAAGCAATTCACATGCTATTACTGTTATTATAAATTCTAATGTTATCCAATATCTGAAAACTATATTTTTCCAACAGAAGAATTGTATTATATGTAATGAAACTTTAGAAGTTTTATTGCTGAAGAAAGTATAGAGGAATGTTTAGAAATATTTTTTATTACTAACTAATTAAATTTAAATAATGCCATAGAAATAGCGTTTAATAAATGTTTGCATATGAATCAAGCTAATTTATTTCCGAAACAATAATAAATAATTTTTTCATTCTTATATAGTGAGTCTAATGAACAAATTCAAAGGTTCCCAAATTATTTTAAATAATTCTAAAAGAACAAAAAATGTAAATTAAGATTAATATTAGATTTATCAGCATGGCTGTGAAAATTTTTGTAAATATACGTATATATCTCTGTGTGATGTGATATTTAGTAATTACTTTAGATTCGAGTTAAGATGCTCTTAATATAAAATTTCTTAAATTTTCTTCTTCTTTTCTCAGTTCATCACTAAAACAGTTCTTAAAATGTTTTGCTAATTAATGCTGACAAACATTTTCAACACCTTAATTTTGAAATTCTCATGTTAAAACAAATTAGAAACAACAAATGATATTTCACAGTTATTTTTTTAATGTTTCTATTTATTTTATATTCATTTAGGTAAACATGCATTCGTTTCCCTTCATTTAGCTTGTCATACGTATAATTGATTTAAATAATAATTTAAAGAAATCGCTGTCAATAAGGCATTGATACAGAGATTTCGTAATTTCTGTTCTATAAAATTAGTATTAAACAAAATTCTTGGATGTAATAAAAATATAAGAACTGTATTATATCTCTCTTTCTCTCTCAAACATACACACATACATATTGTGTGTATATATATATATATATATATATATATATATATATATATATATATATACAATCTAGAGACTGTAGTGGGGTAATTTCTGTAGCTACACAAATGTGTTTGAATATATAACGCATTAAAAATCTCACTCTCTCTTTTTGACGGCTACTTTTCAAGTAAAAGTACCTCCTAGATGAGAAAATAAAAAGACTAAGTGCCTCTTTGTATATCTAAATACGATTCTACTTTACTCAGAATAAGGGATTTTATTTTACCAGAAAGTTATGTGGATTTATTACAAAGGTACCCGAAAACGTCTACACAAAATCTGATATGAATTTACAATTTGGTGGGACATAATTTTCATGATTTGTACACACACACCCACATATATGATACACTCAAAATTCAAAACATTATGACCACCTAACAATAACGAGCTGGCCCACCGTTGACGAGCAACACAGCTTCAACCCGCCTTGGCATGGATTCCACAAGTCCGGGGTAGATGGCCGAAGACAGATTGTACTAGCTGTTTAAGCAACGTTTACGCAAATCCAAAATATTGCGAATTGGTGGTCTTTGAACTCTGAGCTGCAGTCCCATGACATCCAAAATGTGTTCTATCGGATTGAGATCCGGTGAGTTAGGTGGTCAGGACATTAACTGGAATTCAGCATCATGTTCCTGGAACCACTCCAACACAATATTAGCTTTGTGACACGGGCGTTGTTCTGTTGGAACATTCCATTTTCAACTGGAGAAACAGAGGTCATGTAAGGGTACAACTGGTCCGCAATAGTGTTCAGATACCCTGTAGCATTTATGGTCTGCTCTATCACAACCACGTTTCCTAGAGAAGCCCAAGAGAACATCCCCTAAAGCATAATACATCCACCACCCGCCTGTGTATAACCTACTGTACGTTGAGGGAGCAACTGTTCGTCTGGAATACGGTTTATCCTGACATGGCCGTCGGCGTGATGAACGCCAAACCATGATTCATCTGACCATACAACTCTCTCCCACTGATCCATGGGCCAGTCGGGATGTTACCGGACCCAGCGTAAGCGCAGTTGGCGATAAAACTTGGTCAGCAAAGACACACGAGTAAGACGTTTGCTGCATAGCCCCATATCCAACAGTGTCAACTGAACAGTGTGCTCCGATACTATTCTACTTGGCCCTGCATTGTATTGGGTTGTCAGCTGAGCCACTGTCTGACTCCGGTTTTGTTTCACCATGCGATACAGTCTCCGATGACTTTTTTCTTTGATAGCATGTGGACGTCCAACACCAAATCGTCTACTGCTGGTTTCACCGTCATTCATCCACTTTACATAAGTACTAATTATTGTAGATAGCGAACAACCCAAGAGTCATGCAGTTTCGGAAATACTTGTTCCGATCCTTCGAGCCATTACAATCTGCCCTGTTTCAAAATCGCTGAGATCCGCAGCCTTTCCCATCGCACACAGAAGTAATTGAAAGAATGATTCTTCAGACTCTCCAGCAGTAGTTAAATACCACTTCCACCTGATCACGTGCCTTCCAAGTCATCCAGGCGAGTTCATTGCAAAATGTGGGGGTGGTCATAATGTTTTGGCTCTTATATATATATATATATATATATATATATATATATATATATATATATATATATATATATATAGAATATATATAATTCCACGACATTAAACCACACACGCTATTTAGTCGTCTCTCGCTAAAGGTTGCTGTTGCCACATGTAAGAGAGAGAGCTTTCTGACTCCGTCTGGTTCAAATGCCTCTGGATTTTGTCCGATTTTGAGAAGATGAAGTAAAGATTATTGGGCCACGACGACTGATGTGTTTGTTTCGAACAGATGATTAGCGGGATTCTTGGCAGCCCAGAATGCCCGCGCTGAGGAAAATAATATTGGCAATTTGAAAAGAGTTTTATGTGTATAATATATATATATATATATATATATAATATATATATATATATATATATATATATATATATATATATATATATATATATATATATATATATATTATATATA
>CM063505.1:67371248-67373748 GCA_032207245.1 Pardosa pseudoannulata | reverse complement strand
AAACGACGCTTTTTAATCTATGTTTACTACAAAGAAAAAGTCCATCTTTCAATAACCTGAAAAAAATATATTAATTTTGCAGACACTTCCTTGTACTAAAATAGGAAAGCGTAGTAACAGCGAAAAATTTTGGTTCTTCTAAACATATCAGAACTTGAACTCTATTCACATTCCGCTATCTTCAAAACCAACAAAGCTTTGAAATATTGAGGGAATATGCAAATAATAATTCTAATGTTTCATAATCCATTAAAAATTTTAAGAAATGTTCATAAATTAATAGGCGTACATAAAATTCGTGGGACACCTACATGAAATGTTTTTATTTTTGTCGATAATATCGCAACGTATTACCACTTGCTCCAAAAACTTTGTTACAGTTTGTACCGTCCTATGGTTTTGGACAGCCTAAAACACTTTTGTGTATGTATAAAAACTATTGTAATTAGTAAAAAATTAAAGTACCATCATTTCCAATCATATTACATAGATGAAATAAATAGGCAAAATCATTTCTAAAGAGATCGATTAATTTGCCTTAAGTCAAATTTACTATTATTTCATTAGCTAAGAAAAATACAGTATTCATCCAGGAACTGACTGGAAGGATGGATAGTATTTACATTATAGAGCTTCTGATAAAAATCAAATTTGATTGATTTCGATCAAAATTTTTAAAAATAACTGAGTAAAAGGCATAATACTACTTACCGTTCTTATAACTCGCTCCCAGTTTCCCTATATCATTTCAAATGTTAACCCTTTAAAGGTCGCCAAAATAAATTCATTGGAATTTAGTGTAATTAGTTTATAAATGTTATCTCTGAACCTTATAAATGTAAAATATATGATAAGTTTTCTTTACATTCCTTAGAAGAGTTTGCTTAGAGGATACCTAAGGAGGGTCTGGTTTGGCGTGCTACGATCTACTCTTTTGTAACACGAGAGCTAATGAGACCGGGACCTACTGTAAAGCTGATTCCGGACGGCTACGAGCATCCATGCCCCAGTGGGATTCAAACCCACGAACATCGGTCCCGAAGGCCAGTACCCTAACCAATCGGCCATCGTTAGGCAAGGAGGTTTTGAGGAGTGGTTTAACTGACTAACCCCTTCCCTTGTACAGCTTGAACATTATACTTTTTAAAAGTTTAACTATAGTAGAAGAACAATAAATACTAATCCTTAAAATGATATAACAAATAAGTAGTTTAAAAATTTATAAGTGGGGTTTCTATAGATACTTTTAATTGGGGTCATAAGAAGGATAAATTGAATTACTGACTTCTCAAGTACAGCAAGTTGAAATACATATATTTCAAAAGAAGAAATATATTAAATGTAGAGCTATCATCTGTTGTACATTTAAAATGTCAAAAACATAAAAAAAATCGAAAAATCATCCATTTCTCTAAAAAGTTTTTTTTAATTGCAGAAGCTCTTGTTTCTATATTATTGGCTTCCATATATCACAGATGTATGAGATTTGAACTGTAAATAATTATGCAAAGATAAAGTAAAGTACTACAAAAAGTAAAGTTTAAAAGAATGATGTTTAATAGGTGGTTTCGCTACGAAACCACCATCCTCTAAAGGGTTAAATGAAACATGTATATCTATATTGGATTACAATAGATGTATCATTTAACAAATACTTTATTTAGTTTTTGGAAATCCTGATAGCCAGTAACTCTGTTTATAGCTACTCTATTAGGAAGCTGCACTCCGCTCAACGATTTTCTTATTGACAGTTTCATCCTCTCTTCGCTTGAGTAATGATCTCAATTTCCTCAAAAGGAACAAAGTTCCAGTATAAAATATCATTTACTACCGATTTCAAGGACAATAACAATACCTTCTGGGAAACGTTGTCTTACTACTGCTGGCTTCTAGCTTCATATATCTTTCCAATTCTGCGATGTCCATACATATATGTTTTGAAAAACAATAGATGTCACATTTAACAGCTACTTTAATTAATTTTCTGTATCGGTATTCTGATCGATGACAGCTCTGTTTACAGCAACTTTATTAGATACTGCCACTTATTTCGATGATTCCATTTGTGAGAGAGCAGCTATGTTTTATATAAGGTTTGCGAAACTGATTTGCTCGTCGCACTCGCACGTTGAGGGTTGCATGCCCAAGTATTTTTTCGAGACCTCAGGAAGCTTGTGGTGGGAAAACGATTGCACTTAAACTTCACCAAGTTTTGGAGAGTTGTGATTGGTCTCCAGGAGGCGATTCAGGACCATCCTTGGAGTCCTGGTTCTTCTGAACAGAGCCGGGAAAGGACACATTGTCCACAGGACAATGGAACAACGAACACATCAGCACAGGATAATGGAAAAAGTCTAGGGTTGCTGGAGTAGTTCAGAAGGAAGTAAAAGAGTGGACTTTATAGATTTTTTTCTTTTCAGGTGTAGTACGTGGAGTGCTTCTTTCCCTTTTTAATTTTTATATACTTTTTAGCATATTTCTTTGTTCTATATTTGAATAT
>CM063505.1:67351248-67353748 GCA_032207245.1 Pardosa pseudoannulata | reverse complement strand
GGAAATAGCTATCATTTCTGAATGATTAGAGAAAAGTAAATTATTTGTAAAATGTACGTTAATAATAATATTGAAAAAGTTATCACTATAACAAGGGAAATCCTTGTATTCTTCATTGGGAAAAAGAAACGTAAACTGAATGACACTCAGAAGTCTTTTAATTTGATGGCATCCAACTCTCATATAAGGTCCATTCTAAAGTATTTAGTCTAATGCAACTTAGTGCTAAAATCTTATGATGATTTGCAACTCTAAAGCTAATGGACTATTGGAATATATGTGGGTGTTTATGTGTGTTGTATGAAATGCCTAAACTTTACCGGATCAGCCCTTTGAAGTACAGCTGTTCAGTGTCAACTGAAAGTGAAATCACCCTATTTATATAACGTCACCCGGAAACGAAAATGTGTCATTTCACATGAGAAATTAGTGCTCTATTTTGGGTAAGATGCCTGATGGTGAGTGAAAAATAGCCCTAATAGATTAGGTCCGAATGAGACATTAAGTTCTCATAAGAGCTACATTGAAATATAGAAAGAGCTGTAAGCTGGTAATTTAATTTCTGAGACATGGAAGTGAAGTTTTTTTCCATCACGATGTGGAACTACAATTCAGAAAAATAATTCAGTTACTTAGTAGGTTATATATTTGTATGTGTATGTATGTATACATAATTACACATTGCTAGAAATTATGTATTTGTAAAAAAATAACTTTTTAACCCTTTGAAGGGAACTGGTACATATAATATACCATCTGTTAAAAAATTTTCTCTGATTTATATAGAGAAAAAGTTGTTGATTTTCAATTTTTTGATACATTAAACTATCATCACTTAATTTTTTTCCTTCTCTTAATTATTCCTGTCAAAACCAGCTTTTACAATCAGGCTCTATCAAAACCAGATTCTAAAAGCAAAAATTTAATTTTTCAAAGTTAATACTTTAAAATAAAAGTACCTGTTTAAACTTCACTTAGAAATTTCTTATCTATTTGATTTATATATCCTTTTAATAAAAATTATTAAATATTTTTGCAATTTTATTAAAAAATGGGTCATTTTCATACTGTTCCAAGGGGGATAATTACGCAATAAAATTACCCCTTGCTTATTCTTCCAGTATATAATTTATTTTTCATATGCTTCATATTTAAAAGGTTCATAGATAACATTTATGAACCAATTTCATTGGATACCAAAAAGTTTCTATGGATGCCCCTCAAAGGGTTAAAGAATTTTTTAATAGTTCTGGGTAGTAGTTCATTGGTTCGGTAAGAAAACTAAAATGGAGAGCTATCCACATAATTTGTCAATAAGTTTAACGACGAAAACCTTATATGCCAAAGAAACTTTCAGAAACTTGTAGAAATAGTATTTTTCACAATGTTAAGTACTTATAAAATGACTTCGCTTCCCAGTCGCAATTATTTTGTGCTCCATCTACGAGATAGAGCATATCCTATTGTGATATACAACAAGAGAGTTAACTTCTTTTCAACGTAAAAAATTTAGCTGAGTATAAGTCAAACCTTTTTGTGTTTATTTGTTATTAGAATTTCGAGTATTTCAAGTTTTTTGATAATGTTGTACAACGTTAAGAAAGATTGAATTTTATATAAACTTACATTCCGTATGTGACTTGCAACGTATGTTTACTCTAAATTACACAATCCACTCAATTATGTATGTTAATGCATTAAAGTTTAAACGCGAATTTCTGTATGTTTTTGCATGGTAAATCATTAAATGGTTACATTGATTAGCATGGTATAACGCTGATAAATTATAAAGGCAAGTTTTCTAAATTGTATAGGAGAATGGATATATACTACGATATTTTTTCTCTGGGGCATATTCTTTTTAACAGGTATAAGTTGAAGATTTGAAACTGGTTATCTTACTTTCTGTGGATTTAATGTTACCCACGTGATTAAAAAGTGTTACAGAAAAAAAGAGAAATAACAATTATTATTTTGCTCCTAATATCGTTTTTAGCAATCTTTCGCTCATGTGACTTACAACGTATGTTTACTCTAAATTACACAATCCACTCAATTATGTATGTTAATGCATTAAACTTTAAATGCGAATTTCTGTATGTTTTTGAATGGTAAATCATTAAATGATTCCATTGATTAGCATGGTATAACGCTGATAAATTATAAAGGCAAGTTTTCTAAATTATATAGGAGAATGGATATATGCTACGATATTTTTTCTCTGTCATATTCTTTTTAACATGTTGAAATTGAAGATTTGAAACTGGTTATCTTACTATATGTGGATTTAATGTTACTCAAGTGATTAAAAAGTTAAAAGAAACAATCTTTCGCACTTTATTATTGGCAATGAACGACAGAATTATTATAAACTAGTTTATCTGACGACTAAAAATATATAATAATAAAGATATTAAAACTTGTTTATTATCCAGTTGATATAACTATGTTGATTACGGAATTCTTACTCATGTACTCATGTATTTATTTATCTTATACA
>CM063505.1:67318748-67341248 GCA_032207245.1 Pardosa pseudoannulata | reverse complement strand
GGATACAAAGCTTTAGGAAGAATTTTAAGTGTAAAATACTCCTTTGATTAAACTATTTAGCATCTGGGAAAAAGATTTAAAGGAATTAAAATGGGAAAGAGGAGGTTTTTAAAGAAATATTAGAGTTAAATAATTTTGATATATTACATATATATATATATATATATATATATATATATATGTGTGTGTGTGTGTGTGTGTGTGTGTGTGTGTGTGTGTGGTGTTTATATATATATATATATATATATATATATATATATATACAAAATTTGTGTTTTAATGTATGCGTGTTTATACCTGTACATACAATAGAATGTACAGTTTTAGGATACAAAGCTTTAGGAAGAATTTTAAGTATAAAATACTCTTTTGATTAAACTATTTAGAGGCTGGGAAAAAAATTTAAAGGAATTAGATTGGGAGAGAGGAGGTTTTTAAAGAACTATTACAGTTAAATAATTTTGATATATTACATATATATATATATATATATATATATATATATATATATATAAATGAATATATATATACATATATATAATATATATATATATATATATATATATATATATATATATACACACACACACACACACACACACATATATATATATATATATATATATATCTGTGTGTGTGTGGTGTTTTTATATACATTTATATACACACAATTTGTGTTTTAATGTATGCGTGCGTATACTTGTACTTACAATAGAATGTATATATTCGATATCTGTCACATCAGGTTTGGATTCAGCCATATTTGTACAGAGCTCTAATAAACAACTTTCAATTAATGTTTAAATGCCAATTATTTGATATAAAATTAAATGCTCCCTGACGTTTCCCTGTGTTTTGAAGTTATTTTTTTGCTTTTGAAATACTAGTATCAATGGTTGAACTTTAATACACGTGTTCATATTTTTAAAAAGAACCAATAAATATAATTCCAAACTTCAATTTTCCTTCTTTATATTAATGACAATTCTTTAACAAAATGCTAAAAGTTTCTAAAACAAAAATTCTGCTTGCGTGAACGCAAATTCGTACAATTAACTGAAAGAAATAAATTTTATATTCCGTTTTAGGTTTTAAAATGGAGTTTGCACGTAGGCAAACTGTTATTTAAAATACTTGAACAGCAATGCGAAAAATTTACGTGGGCGAGAAGGAAGCGAATATTTACTTTAGAAATAGAATATATCTCGAAGTATTTTTAGCTTCGAATTCCGATTCATTTGCATCGAATGCTGAGTTTATATCTTTACAAATCTAACATTGTTGACTATTTGAATCTTGTCTCTCTGTAAAAATATTTTAACGCTTTTGCACGAAGTAAATTTGAATTTCTTACAATTTTTCCAACTCTTTTACTATTTCTTGCATGTTTGTTACCAAAAAATTCCGAATATATGTTAATTTGTTTCTGACTGTTTTCACACTTTTAAGTTTAATTTACTAACTTGCAAGTGTACAAGTTTCGTTTTCCAATATTCCTAAATCTTATTTTATTATACTTTATAATCTTTTAAAAATAAAAATGTTCATACTTTTTATCTGTTGTTCGTAGCAGGTATGCTGAGATTTAAAGAAAGTTTTATCGATGAATATCAGTTTTACAAATCATTGAACATTTTTATTTTCTATCACTCTGGTAGAAAATTGAATTACCATTTCAAAAGTTATTTTCCTGGAAAGTCGGTGATAATTTTTGCATGGGTACAGATCTATAAAATATAACATTAATGTATGTGTAAATAATAATACACACACGAAATACATATTGTTACGAACTTCAAAACTGGATTCGGGGATAAGGCGATTTCACGCAGTAGGGTAAATTCTCAAATTATGACAATTCTGGATTTAGTTTCAAACGGAAGGGCAGTTTATTGTTTGTCTATTGGCTGTTGTAAACATGAAAATGAATGGGAAGGGCATTATAGTAGTTCGTGACGTTGCGACAAATTGCCTTATTGAATGCACTTTAAGCAAGACTATAGCACGAAGACAAATACTTTATTCGCAATCACTTCAAAAATACAATGTCATCGCGGAACAACTTGAGCACAATGCCGCTCTCTCACGTATCTCTACCCGCATCACACAACAAGCACCGGTGAAACACAACACACCGTGAGTACTTCTTACACCGAGAGAACGACTCTCTCTGGGTGGGACTCTGCCTTATATAGGCCCGAAGAAACTGCTGGAACACTCCAGAAACCGGAACCGGAAGTTGTCACGTGACACTCCACTTGGCAACATTTGGCGACACTTGGCGACGAACTTGGCGATTAACTTGGCGATAAAAATAGGTTGCCAAAACTGTCGCCAACGAGTTGATATCTCGCCAATTTGGCAAGATACCATAGAGTCCCATACTGAACTTACGGTTCACTAAACAAATTCGTAACAATATATATATATATATAAATATATATATGTGTGTGTGTGTGTGTGTGTGTGTGTAATGATATTTTGAATCTGAAAAACTAACGAACTTAATTAAGTCTATCTTAAAATAATTTTCCGACGATTTTATCCTTTTATGTCAAAACTTGAAGACTATATTTTGTTCTTTCTGTGAACTGGGCTCGTCCAAGAACACCAAAATCAATTCTTGCTGACCCCGCTCTTCTTATACATTGCTTTATAATATTAGTTTCTCTTCTGTAAGTCTTTAAGCGTCCGCCACTTCATTAACCATTATTAAACCTAATTGGCTGGCTCATACATCTATAAATTTCCATGGACGGGTTTTCTCCCCAGAACCTTCGGGAGATGATGCTACAATAAACTGCACTTCTCTTTATCAAACATTGTTTGTTTTCTCTTTCTGCTACATTTTTGCTTACGTCTACACCTAAGCAAATATAGATTCTCTTGGATAGGCTAAATTGCCCATTACATATATGTATGTGCATGTAATCCAATAATTAGAAAACTGATTGGACAAGGAAAAAGCTAATCAGCTAGCAGTAATAATGAACGATGCAGTCTGGCCACATTGAAGAGAACGGCACAAGTTTAATTAAAGCTTTATTTTAGAGCTGCTTAAACGGACATCTTTACGAGTCAACGACAGACAAGAGAAACACACAAAAATCACTCTTCTCGAACAGAGGTACACCCAAGAGCGAAGACAGAAAGAATTTTCCCACTTACTCAGCGAATTTAAGAGTAAGATCAGGAAAAACGAGGAGCCATTTGCCGGCGACAGCTGGGAAACATGTTGAATACAAAGAAAATTTACATCTATAGGATCTCTTTGGGAAATGGATCGCAAGAATTTTAAGTCGAGAACGCTCCTTTGATTAAGACATTTAGAGGCTGAGAAAAAGATTTTAAGGAATTATAATGGGAGAGAGGAGGTTTTTAAGGAAATATTAAAGTTAAATAATTTTGATATATTACATGTATATATATGTGTGTGTGTGTGTGTGTATATATATATATATATATATATATGTGTGTGTGTGTGTGTGTGTGTGTGTGTGTGTGTGTGTGCTTGTGTTATGATTTTTATGAGTGAAATGTTCATCAAGAGCAATATTCCCCGATTTTTCCTCCTGAAAAAGCATTTATAAGAGCTCTAAAGTACCAAATTTTCCTATCTATCGTCTTCTTCTAAAAGTCAGTCTTCACACATTCTTTATAACCTATGACCTGGACCTGGTAATTTCTAGGTCATAATGACTTAGATAATCCACACCTACATCCAACTCAAGAGCTTATGGAGACCAAATCTTAAGTGGGCAGGAAAAATCCTTTCAACAATCTAAAATTGAAAATTATAAGCTTATTAGTTGATTTAAAACTTATACATTTATTTTTATTTACGTTTTTATCATATTTTAAATTTTGTAAAAGGGTAATTTATATTTAATGTATTATCCACATTTAACTCTTTAATATGGTTGTGACTTTTATCTGTTCTTTTAAAATATTCAATTGGTGTTTCATTCTCGTATTTTTTAATAAACATAAGGACAGGTTTACTTTCTACGTCATAATGATTTAAGAAATTAAGGTAAAAGGTCACGTGTTCAAAATAGAGTAGCAGCTATTTTCTTATGATCAGAAAGTTATAACATGTTTTAGGGTTAGCACTTACGAACCTTAAAACTGAAAATAATTTTAGGATTCTCACAGCTAAAATTATGGAAAAATTCCACGGGGGAAGTATAACTTGTTACAATGAAAAAAAGTATTTCAATAACGGTCAGGTTTAACAGAAATAATTAGACTTTTGCAACATAATGACCCTATAAATACTGTGTATATATATATATATATATATATATATAGAGAGAGAGAGAGAGGGAGAGAGATAGATAGATATACATATTATATATATATATGTGTGTGTGTATGTGTATTTTATTTCAACCGTAATATATAGCAATTGTAGCCAAAACTTTTAAATTTAAATCACAATTTGCATTTTCTTATTAAATAAAATAATATACCAAATTAAGTTTTAAAATTTTACTCATTACATTTAATTACTTACTTTTAATATAGGAATCTTTCGTTTAAGTTATTAGTCAATTACAATCATTAATTTTCAATATCAAAATGAATATTAAAAATATTCCTAGTATTATCCTTGTACCTTCATTTAAATATGTTATTCGTAATTAAGAATAACATATTTAAAATATTATTAAGACATTTCGCTGAAAAAATTTTACAGAATTTTGAATGCTGACATTTTTAATAAAAAATTTTATAACTATGAAAATATTTCTTAGTTTTCTTTTGAATATTTACTAGTAATACCATTACACCAATCTGACATATTGTAGAAAGCAAAATCTTACAAGCACTTGATTCTGCAAAAAAGTTAACAAATTTAATCCTTTGAAAAACACGAAGTTAAAAGATGCTTAAAATAGACTTTGACTCTCTTTTTTTATTTAAAGCTTTCGTTTTAAAATTTTTGAAATCCGAAAGAAATGCTCATTGAATAAAACATGGAAATCACTTTTAAGATATTTTTATCAAAGAATCGCTTGAAGTAAGTACTTTAAATCTTTTGAATTTTTCAAGTGAGTGAGAGCTTTTTTTTAGTACTAAGGATATTCTTTATACACGTATTTATGCACCAATAAATAATAAATTGTTTAAGCCATAGCAGGATCATATGTGAAAAGGAACGTGCATATTTGTTTTTACTTTGTTTTAATTATTGTTACAACACCGATATTTGTTTTTAAAAGTTAAACAAAATGATAACACAAAAGGTCGAACTTTTCTCTTTTTTTAAATAACATAGTTTCCACAGACTTGAGATACTTATAGAATAGAAAAATGAAATCGAAGCACTTTTAAAGTACTTTTTATGACTGAGATCTGCGAACATTCCGTTTTAACGAGAAAGTAAGTAGTATCATGGATATCTTCACAACTGTTAACATGATTCTGAGAGCACCAAAGAGGATTCTTACAGCACCCGTTTGAAGGAAAAGTTGTCCCCTTGAAAGCTTTCTAAAAGTAGAAATTTTACATTCATGTATCTAAATAGAAAAAGGCCGGACAATTTGCAATCGAAATCTGTTTCTTCATTGCTCGGTTTTTGTCGAACGTACCTCTCCTAAAGTCTTAAAATGTAAAGCAAGTTTCAATTTAATTTCGTTTCCACTATTATAAAAATTTGCTTGAATGACATTTTTAGGGTGTTAACGCTAGTTTCAATTTAATTTTTTTCATTATTTAAATTTATTTTAACATAATTTCTAGAGTGTTAATGTAAGTTTCACCATAACTCCATTAACATGAGTATTAGAGTGTTTCAAGTTACGCAAATTTCAACATAATTCCATTTCCCTCCTTTATGAAAACTTGTGTTAATGCAATAGATAGTATTAAAGCAAATTTCAATTTAATTGAATTTACACTATTATGAATATTTGCTTTAATCCAAGTTCTGTAGTGTTAACACAAGTTCCAACATAATTTCATTTCCCTCTATTATGAAAACTTTTTTTAATGCAATCGATAATGCTAGCGCAAGTTTCAGTTGTATTTCATTTTCTGCATTATGATAATTCAGGTTAGAGCAAGTTCTAGAATATTAAGTTTAAACATAATTTCCTTTTTTGCATAATGGAAATGTGTAAATTGAATCTAAATCCTTTAAGCTCCTTTATTTATATTTAGTACAGGACTGTTGATAAGTCCTTTACTTAAAGTTTTTAGTATACTTATGGGTATGCAATGTTGTTGAAGAGTATTTCATTAGAAATAAAACTTAGAATTTCTTATACCACTAACTTGCAATGAAGTTTTACTATAAGAAATTCCTGTGAGTTTCATTTAGCATTAGTTAATCTGAGTTACTTATATGTTGTGGCACAAATGTAAATAATAAAGAGGGAATACTGGTCAAGTGTTTAGGAAATTGCGTAAGCATGCGATGAAACCTTCAAATACTGTTAATGCATGGTGTTGCTGAGTATTTCATTTTAATTATGTCTGAAGCCTTTACATACAGTTAGGAAAGCGATGTTATATACTTTTAAAAGGTAGAAAATTGTAACTTTCATGACAGCCAGAAAATATGCAAAATTTGTACTGGTATTTTTCTTACATTCATTATTGCACAAAATAATTTGTAAAAATCAACTTCCTATTAAACACATTATCCAAAATATATTTCAAATGATTGCCTCTAAAACTTTCTTAAAGTATTAAAGATATTATATCATAACCAAATGTATCCCAGTAACTATAACAGTTTTCAGTATGGTAAACATGACTTAGATCGGTAACGCAAGGATTTCAGGTTACATTTATTAATAACGATCAGAAACTTATTCTTTGCTTTTAACTGTCATAAATATCTGAATATAGAAATGGAAAAAGATTGCTTGATCCGACAAGTTCATATCCATATTTGTCCTGCATTTTTTACATAGAACAGCAATGAATCATTTATACTGTTCTGAATTTTACTGGCCAGAAAAAACATGTTTTAAGATTCATTACTATTGTAATTCTAGCAACAGTTTTATACATGAAATGAAAGAAATATCAAAGAAAAAATTACATTTTCAATTAATTATTTTTCCAAAAAGACATTTTGAATAATTAAATTATTCACTTTAATTATGGAAATGGAGTAAACCATTTCATAAAAGGACTGAACCTATTTCGAACAAATAGCATTATGGGGTAACTAGGTGAAACAAAATGTTTTTCGTTTCAATATGTTAAGTACTACTTTGCTGGTATTTAAAACTAGACCAAACATGTAACTTTTACATAATGTATCTAATTTTGCAAATTTTTACATAGTACTACTATGTAAGGTTTTGAAGTAGGTGAGCTATTTTGGTCAAGTAGCCTTTGTGTAACTATGTAAAAACAAAATGCATGCATTTTGTTTTTACATAGCATAAATAATAAATGATATCTAATTTAAACCTATATAAATTCAAACAATTCATATTTTAGAGATAGATTTTAATTTTACCATAACTAATGACTAATCACAAAGAAATTGCAGCTATAATTAATATTCTTATATACAGTTACTATTCAATACATTAAAGATCAATAAAAAAGATTAAAAACATAAAAAGTTAACATAGGTTTGCTTTTGTCTTGAAGGTGCTAAAAGGATTTCCCGAGTGCCTGCAAGCGGACATTTGCCTACACCTCAACCGCAACCTGCTCAACACATGCCCAGCCTTCAAGGGTGCGAGCCCTGGCTGTCTCCGTGCCCTGTCCATGAAGTTCAAGACGACCCACGCGCCCCCTGGAGATACTCTCGTTCACCGGGGCGACGTGCTTACTTCCATCTACTTCATATCCAGGGGTACCATAGAGATCATCAAGGACGAAATTGTAATGGCTATACTCTGTAAGTATGAATAGTTCCCCTCCTTGCACGAAATTTGAAATCTTGTAACTATTCTTCCTGTTTTTTCTTTAAAAAAATTATCTAAATTTCCTGTAAATATTTAAAGATCTCTTTAAGAGATATTTTACTACAATCTATATACCTACCCAAACTTTATATGTGACATACCTTGTCTTAAAGGAAAATCGAAAAGAATACCTTGGCTTCCAGAAATTTTTAAGTGAATTTTTTAGTTATTATCAGGGATTCGTCAATAACTCAATTTATTTGTATCACTTGGTTTAATGTAATATGAAACCTGTGAGATAAACACTTACAAATTCAAGCTTATTCCAAAAGACTACAATCATCTTCTCTATCAGCGGAATCATACAAAATGGACTAAAGAAAATTAGTTTCCTTCTTATCCAAACTATCTGTCTCAAACAAAACTCACTTCAACAATAGGGAAGAAAATAATACAAATGTAGGATTACTCCAAATTTCTTTTGCTAAGTAACAGTGAAAAAGCATTTTTCTAAGCACTTATTTTTCTGAACTAAAACTGAAGGATGATTGCCTGTATCATGATTGGTTTACATTTCCTTTTACAATGCTTTCTTCACTGAGTCTTTCTGAAATTCTGTGCATAGTATTTAGCTATTATCAGGAAATTTTCTTAAGTTTCTAGCTTCAATATTTTTGGATCGCTTTGTTTAATTTAATATAAAGCCTTGTTAAGCAAACACCTACTGCTTCAAACCTATTCCAAAAGACTACAATCTCACAAATCAGCTTACTTTCTTATATGGCCTGTCTCACACAAAAAAAAACTCACTTCAACAAACATAAATAAAAATAATACAAATGTGGGATAACTCCAAATTTCTTTTGCTAGGCATCAGTGAAAATGCATTTTTCTAATGTTTTCGACAGAGAATTATAGTGGACACACGTGTGGTGGCCAAACTTTCAATAGTTGATAAGGATGAATCTGATTATTTGACAACTTCTCTGACAATCACTCTCGTTCTGGTGGGATTTTAGGTCTACCTATGCTGTTCTGACACTGATATTTGCCGCTGTTGCCTCACCCTCACTATCATCGTCTAATCGCGGCAACACTTCTACCTATAGGCCAAGCGATTTTTCGATTTGTTCAACATTACAGCTCTTTATAGACTCTGGCAATGATCGTAAGGAGAAAAGATCTTACTTAGAGACATTGTTACAGTCAACCAAAGATATCCAAAGTCGAAAGGCAAGAGCAATGTTTACTATCATACTGAAAATCGCTTCTTTTATACCCTGTTGAATAGGCAGTTTTGAGGCACTATAGTTTCCTCTACTGGTTCATTACACACCAAAATTCTATCCTCTGCGTGCTCGGTCGCAACGTTTTCCCATACCAAATTTCAATTTGAATCAAAGAACTCCTTAATACGTCCATTTTTAAATAAAATGCATGTGTATAAATAAAATGTATTTTTAATTATATATTTCTTGTGCAATTGGCATATTTAATTGAAAGCGAAATATTACTATTCCATTACTTATAAGAAGCATTAAAGAAAAATAATGGTCCAGTACCGTATTTTAAATTAAAATAAATTAAATTAAAGAAAACAGAGTACCTAAAATTAAATAAAATACCTTCATCTGAACAACGAGAATATTAATATTCAACATTTTAACAATAAAATTACATATTGTTTCATTAAATGAATCTTAGATAAAATTACATTATCTTTTAAATATTTCTATAATTTTTAAATCATCTAATACTTAAATTAATAAAATGACGAATAAATGAAACTAGTTAAAAAGTAATTGTATCATTGCAAGCCTCTTTTACCTTTAAATTACAATACACAAATGTGCTGAATTTGATTCGTTACTTTTACTGCTTTTAATTTCATAAATTGAAAGCAAAAACATAATTTTATGAAAAAAATATAATTTATTTTACTCAAGCCTATTATTTTTCAAATGTTCGGAAGTTTTCAATTAAATTCAAGATATAATATTCTAATTAAACGTAAATTAAGAATGACAGAAAAATATGCATGTTCTCTTTAAAAGTAACATTTTACTAGGCACATTTTAAAATAAAGTCTCATTAAAATCTATAAAGAATTTAAAAGAAAGTTATCAAATGCAATAACGAACAGAATTTCTAATTAGTACATGTAATTTCTCCATTTTTACAGTTTCATCTTTGCTCTACAAATCTAATTTTTAAAATGTCGTTAGTGAATTATTAATTAGTAAATTTAAAATAATTCATTAATGTTTCAAACTTTAGCATTTTGTTTAAGTGATAATAAACTCAAAATAAATTGTTTTTTTTCTCATCAGGGTATTGATGTAAAATTTAAAAATCTAGAAATTATAAAACTCTTTACAGATGTTTTTTCGAATTTAATATTTTATCAATAGATTGTTACAATGAGAATAAAATAACAGATAAATAAATTTTGTTCACTGTACTAATAAAATTGTTTTGCTATTTTTTATAGTTTAAAATTCATAAAGTATTCTCCATGGAATAACTTACCGTTGGTTATTCCAAGTACAAAATATGTTCCCAATTTTTTGTTTGTTTTTTTTTGTACGTGTGTGCTTTGAAATATAATCTTAAGTGGAAGCAAGAAAAATATTGAGAACAATATATAATGCACTATACAAATGAACTGGCAATTTCACCGATAACAAATTAACGGGTAATAATTTCAGTACTCATTCTCCTTAATCGACAAAATAAGCGAAAGTATTAGTAAGTATTTTACATTCAGTATTCGTAAAGTCATCCATTTTAAATTTAATCGCATCAGCCTTAAATCAAGAAACATCCCTCACTACAATATTTATATTCTACTAACGAACCTACTAATCGTATGTAGATTATACTGTGGTACCGTGAGTAAAGGGTCAGATTTAAATCCAGACGCATCTCTCGCAATAACATTTATATTCTGCTAACGAACCTACTAATCGAAAATAGAATGCTTGCCCGTGAGAAAAGGGTCAGAATTAAATCAATAAACAGACATCGATAAAGATAACATTTTGTAATCAGATGCCATAGAACGTCAATCTTGGAACGGCATGTCTAGTGGGTTTTACTCGCTGCACTTGTAAGTACTTAACTAAGGTAGTATGAGGTTGAATAAAAGCCAGCCAGTTATCCTGTCGCTCCTATTTTTCATCCTTTCCATGAAAAGAAAAAATAAGATTACATATTTTCAACCTTAATTGCATTGTCAAACTAACCCAAATCATCATCAGATACAATACTGAGAATCAGTATATGTGTAGTAGTGCACAATGCAATAAAGCCTTCTGCTTTTGTGGCAATCCAGCCTCCTGATCACAGAAAGTATAAGAAGCAAGACTTATATTTGGTTAGTTTGGGTTTATTGGCGCAAGATCCAAGTTAGGAAATGCTGCGCCAAACAAAAGAGCACATATTAAAACAAAGTTATATAATTTAAAAGTAGGGGAAATGAATACTAAAATTTTAAGAAAAAATGTAGCAAAAACGAGGTAAAAACTCACATTAAAACATTAAAAAAAATTTAGATGAGATTTAAAACATCAGTGCGAAAGAGAAATTCAAATAGTTTGGGATGAGGAGTTTCGCCCAAAAGTACTTCAAACTAGGATGAAATGTTTTAAAATATATATAATAAAAACGTTTTAAAGCAGTACATGATGTTAAAATATGATGAATAGTAAGATCAGTATGACAAATGGAACATTGTGGAGTAGGCTCAGCCCACAGTAAATGTCTATGAGTGAGTCGGCTAAGGCCAATACGAAGACGTGTTAAAATGACGTCCATTTTTCGATTTCTGAGAGGTGACCAAATAGAGATAGATGATCTAATGGAGTATAGTTTATTTAGATTTCAGTGTTCCAATCAGCATTCCAGTGGACATTTGTAATTCGAGAGATTGAATACGAGAATTTTTTAATATCACTATGAAGCAGGGGACCAGTGTAAAATGTAGTTGCCTGTCTCGCTATAGCATCAACTATTTCGTTTCCTCAAATACCGACGTGACTTGGAACCCAACAGAACTTATAGTGTAGCTTCGAACAATATTTCTTAAAGTTTGTGTCACGACGCCAAATAAAATGTTGAGGTCACGAAATTTTATTTTAGACAAGTAAGGAAACAGTTGTAATTTTCCTTTGTTACTCAATGCTATACTCACTATTTCATATTCGTGTGATTTGACTTTTTTTTTCAGATTTAATTCTTATTATACTCAAATCTCTTTCGACACTGAAGATGTTTTACGTCTAACAATGTCAAAACTTCCACCAAAATTTAATTTGTTATGCTGCTTTTTCAGGACAGAAGTTTCATACAAGGTCATTCGTGTCTGTAAAATGTGATTTTCTTTCAATAATTTCTGTATACTTAACACAAATCGTGAAACAACCCTTTAGGATGTACATATATTTACCACAGAAATAAATTATCTTTAGAAAAGTATTTATTTTTATATCGTTATATTATGTGTAATATCTGGAGTTATAAGAAAATCTCAGTGATAAAAATCTGCTCAAGGAGGAAAAAGGTTTAAGAAATACTGAACAGGCATCGGCAGAACGCGGCTTGCGAGCTGCATGCTGCTCTCTGCATAGATATTAATGGTTCTTCAAACTTCTGCATGGTATCAGTTGCATAAATGCACAAAAAGGGGCCACTGATACCTTCGTTAGTTTGTTTCACTAGCAATTGGCTCCTCTCCCTCAGAAATCTGTCGATCCCTACCCTAGAACATTGTAGTTTCAATCTGCCAATCCAACGAATCACATTATTTAGTACTTCAAAATCAGATTCAAGCTTTTGCGTTCATCAATGGTTTTAATATTTGTTTTAAAAGTATTATCGTTTGTCATTAGCTTTACTTTAAATTTTCTTTTGTGGTGTGGAAACTTTTGTTAAGAAAGAATAATAAGTTTTTCTGATGAGATTGCAGTATTGTAAGATAACGGAAAGCATATATGAAATTAATAAAAGAAATCTTATAGTGTTTCTTGTCGTATTTTCCTGAAGCCGTCTATATTATGCAGTATTTGAATAAGAAAACAAAACAAGCCGTAATACGACTGTTTTTCAATATAGATGTTTAAACCTAACGACCCAGTTTGTCAAGAAGATAAAGTACTATAGACAGTTTTTTCAGCAGAGAGAAAAGAACTCTTTTGTCTGAAATATACATTTTTTTTTATTTCTGTAATCTTGCCAAACATCCCTGTAGATCAAGATCCCTCTTTCGTACCCAGAGGGCTTCTGAAAGATGAGGCTAGTGTCAACTCTATAATGTCTTACATTAGTTTGGGAAACACCTCCAAGATTTCAAAATCACTGCTTTCGAATTTAGCTAACATCAAATTTACTAAATAATTCTGATTGGATCTGGAAAAGTACAGCACGATCTACGTGGTTGCTATATAACCAACCACGAATCGAAAAATCAACTTTTCAGAAATCAGCACTAGATATTCTAAACTACCAATTAGTATCTTACCCAAACAACTACATCTTACTACATCTACAACTACATTAAAAGAAGAAAATTGATGGTATCCCAGCAGTATTAGTTAGTCCAGTGACTACCGTTCTTTATTCACTATATATGGACATTTTTCAATATGTGCAAAACGATTTCAAAAATTTTCATTTCTGATCTTAGTTTAGCTAATACTTCTTAATGTGCCGTAATTTTTCCCTTATCGTTAATAAAAGTTGTAATTTAATAGAATTAAGTTTAAAAATCCCTCAACATGTAGTCACATGTTAAAAAGAGTAATCACAATACAAGCATTATTGGAAATTTATTTTTTAATAGTTTAAGGATTTAAAATTTTCGATTTAAAAAAATTCCTTTTCCTTATAGTAAACATAATAACAAAATAAAAAAGTATAAAATACCATGGAATCATTAGCTATCAGTACGATATCTCTGTATACTTCAACTAAACACGTTATTTTGTATATTTTTCATTCTTTTGTTTGTATTTTTATTGACTTACAGTTTAAACCATAAATAATGAATCAAGAAGAAGTAGAGTTTAAAGTGACAGAAGTGTATTATAAATAAAAAGCCGAAATGTTTAAAAATGTAAAACTTTTAAACAAATAAGTTGCAGTAATGAATGATCATCAGGTGTAATCACCGTTATCATTTCAACAAAAAATTAATTCAAATCTAATTCTAATAATTCATTTGAAATGGAAGCTGGCTGAACTGGTAGTGTTGTTCTGTTATTTCATGATAGACTCTACAAGCTTTATCGCTGATAATAGATATTTGTAGTTTTTCTCTTAGGTCTAATAACATCAGTTCTCTTGAGTCTAATTCAAACTAAGCAGCAAAAGGCTATCCCAAAATTCCAAGGCATCAAACTGCGTACAGAAGTACCTTGTGAATACTTATCTTTTTTTAAATACGGGAAATAGTAGCTATATATAACAAAACGTGTCAGTTTTTCTGTTATGACATGCATTGCCGACCTTACGGGCACTAATATATCGAATGTTTGACATACAACGCCCATATTGAAAGGGTTATGGTACTGAAACTTACGAGAATGTAAAACCTTTGAATCAAGCCTTTGAGTCAGAATAAAGCAGTGAATTCAAAGCCAAAGTTAATATGGTACAAAGAGAAAAGTTTTGCATGCAAACAGCTAAGACAGACTTCAAATGAATCTATCAGCCAAAGTTTACTCCCATTCATAAAATAGTTAATTTGTAGTTTCTAAATCGCTATCTGTACTCAATATCTTCCTATTTCTGTTTCACTTTTATTGGCTGTGACTTAATTACTGTTTAAAATTGTATCTCTTTTTCTTTACTCTAAAAGTTTATCTATTTTCCTTTCAGCTAAAGACGACATATTTGGCGAGAATCCTTGCATCCACACCAGCGTGGGAAAATCAAGCTCTAACGTACGCGCTGTAACTTACTGTGATCTGCACAAGATACTCCGAGAAGATCTCCTGGACGTTTTAGATATGTATCCGGAGTTTCAGGAGCATTTCTCCAATAATCTCGAGATAACATTTGCTCTCAGAGACGTAAGTGCATCAGCAAAATTATTTATGCCTCCCTGGCTTACGGGATTATCTTTCACCCACTTAAAAACATCTTTAATAATTCAAGAATTGAATTTAGAAGACATTATTTAGTTTGGTGTTTTAGTGAAAGTATGTAATGATCTTGTTGAACTCTCTCTTACCCAAACCTCATACGACGCTCCTAATTTCAATAATAAAAAATAGCAGAAAATATTTTTCCAATAAGCTCCAGTGCCACCTCTTACACAAATTTAGCCTCATAAATGACTCTTACTTTAATTTAGTTCTCAATAATAGTTGGTAGCAATGTCGTGCAGATTTAGGTATTAACCTATGATCAAATGTATAGTGGTATTTATTTTGGTTAGTCACAAAGACTAAGTATTATTTGGGTTGCGTTGTGTAAAATATTTAAGTACTAAATTCAACCACAGGTTCTGAGAGACTACAGACTTAAAATAAGAAAATAAACTAAAAAGCTAAATTAAAAGTAACTGAAATCAGCTTAAAATAAAAAAGCACATTTATTATAATGATATCTATACATCTATATGCAAACAATTTGATTTAATCTTCATAAAATTTACTTTATCAACACGTTCAATTTAGGTGCCACACTAATTTAGGTCTGACAATAATTTTCCATCAATTAGGTGTGTATATATATATATATATATATATATATATATATATATATATATATATATATATATATAAGAGAGATTACCTTATCTCAATTTCAACTATATGTAAAAATGAGTATCTTTGTGGGTAAGTATGGTGTGCCAGGAACACTGCTGGTTGAGAGCTAATGAGGACAGAGTATGTGTGGTAGCAAATTTCAATCTTCTGTTGGTCTGGTCAGGGGCTTTCTTCTGAGTATTTGAGGTTCGGCCGTAATATTTGACACAGAAACACTGCTGGTATCAGCAAGATGTTCCAAACGTTTCCGGAGTCTCTGTCTAACTCAAGGCTATTCTCCTTGGACTCCCGAAGTCTCACTGTCACAATCGTCTCCTCCGACTTCTGACTTCCCTGCTCTCCTCGATTCGACTCCACTCTCAAACACCCCCCTCTCTAGACTTTTTCTTCTTTTATATTAATTTCATTTTTGTCCCCTCTTACTTCTTTTCGTCCAATCGGGAGAGTTGTAAAAATCTAATTGGTCTCCTTAACCCCGCCTGTAAACCGCCAAAATGGAAAAACCTTATCTCTTCAAATTGGACACTGTCCCTTAGGGACTCATAAATAACTCCACAAAGGTACATTCTTATTTAGTGTCATGTACGGAGACGCGATTCTAATCTGGGACAAGGATCAGAACCTCGTCCAAGACGAAAAACCGTTGAAATATTTTTTTATTGTCCTCTCCCCTTTACAAAAGATGTGATGAGATCAGATTTAGATCCCAAGCATTTTACTTCTCGCATTGATTAATCCATTATATTACTGATCTAAATCGCCTCATCACAAGCAAGATTGAAAAAATTTTTATTGAAGTGAATACTGAAACAAAACATTTGTGTACAACAGTTGTCTCTTTACTAATAATAATTCATTAAAATACTTTTTATAACAATACAAAATTTAAATATAAATTAAAAATTTATCTTCAAAGTGCCCTGTCCGTTTTGATCAATTTTTCAGCTTAGTTTAATTTTCAGACCCCCCTCCTTCCAGTCACTCAAGCTTCCTCCCTTGGATTTTATTCATTTGAATCATGCTAAACATATTAGTTTTTATATAATTTTACATAATATAAAATAATATTATAAATATTTCAATTCGCAAAATTATTTTGGTCATTTTCATTAAATAAATGAGCAAAAGAGTCAAATCATAATTTGAAAATTGTTAAAAAAAAGTATAAAATATCTATATTCTCTTGAAATACTTTTTTCTTTATTGGAAATAGATTATAAATAATTCTTTGTTTATCCAGTGTTAATTATTACTTTTTGATTTGGATCGACACTGTATGATTTTACAAGCCTTGCACTTTATGTTCAAACCTTGAGTTTAAATCAGTTAAAACCAGGACTAATAATTACACCAATCGTAAACCTTCACTTTAGATTAAATCTAATATATTGCATTTAATTTAAAATACATAAATATAAATATGAAGTCTATAATAAAAGTGTAAGAGGTACCACTTCTACATTTATGTGACATATTTTACGTTTGTGATATATTGCGCATTATACTTATATCAGTTAAAATTTATAGTTAAATGTCCTCAATATGATTATCCGTGAGATTGGAATAAATTACAGATTTTTAAAAATTTCCAATTATACCCTAAATAATATTAAAAACATTAAAGGATTTAAAATGCAGGTACATATTTTCTATCATATTATTTGTTGTTCACATGTAAACTATTTTTCACATTTTAACGAATTTTTATATTCGGTTTTAACTAGGCATTTTACATCTTTAGCTTTAGCTAGATGAAAAACATATACAAAAATCCTAAGCACACATCTTTCCTTAATGAAAACCTATAAAAGTTATTGCCTATATATAAAATTAATGTCTTATCAGCACAACATTACTTGAAGCGTATTTTTCATTCTAAACATGACGAAAATATTTAATTTGTTTTCGGCGAAATTGAAATTCGAAACTTCCGCAACAAGAACTGCATTAGAAGAACCTGCATTTCCTTTCCTGTTGACGAACGTAAAGTTAGATATTTCCAATTTAATTTTCGTAGTTTCGGCGGAAAAAAAATGTTTCCTTATTAATATTTCTCCCTTGTAAATCATCATTAAAAGACATTTTTTGTATCCTATATTAGTAAACTATAATGAAAGTGAGTGAAGTGTAATTAAATGTAATATCCTGATATTTAAAAAGTAACATGGTTTCAAAAATACTTTCATTTAATTTTCTGCATAATTAACAATTTGACTTTCCGGTCGGCTTCTCATTTATGAAGCAAATTTGAAACGAACATAATTACTAAAGACAAATTTAATCCGAAATTTAATTTCTTCTTCATAAAGACTGGTTTATCTCTGATAATGCTTTTGCACTCTAGTGATAGATATTTGAACACGGCACAATCCTTTTTAATTGTTTACTGTCACACTTTCAAATCCCAGAGGTATATTTTTAAAATTCTTAACTATAAATTTAATGCAGTATCTTGAGTGTTTCTTAATGTGTATCGTGTTAACTAATTAATACAATTAAGGAAATTTACTCCAGAAATTAAAAATATATCTTAACATGTATAAAATAGTTAAGTAGCAAAGTAAAGAATTTTGAAATTTAAAATAGTGCTTTTATTTTTGCCGTAGGTGAACCATATTTGAATTTCTGTTACATATTATTAAACAGTTTCTAATAAAAGGAAAATCTCGTCTAATTTCTTTATTATTTCTTTTAAGTTCCTCTTTAAAAATATAAACTACTATGGGGAAATTTGATAATATTCAAATTATCAATACAAATCTTAAAGTTACCTATAAATAATATTTAATAGTCAATAAATAGAAAAGATAGCTTTGTATTAAAAAAGATAACAGACATTTATTCAAAACATCAATACAAATCTTAAAGTTACTTATAAATTATATTTAAGAGTTCATTAATAGAAAAGATAGCTTTGTATTAAAAAATATAACAGACATTTATTTAATTTTTTATACTCAACGTCAACTTAATTTTAAGATGTTTCACTCATTCATACAGAATGTTTTTAGCATCTCTATTTAGATGTCATTTTCTTTTCTTTGAAGGGCCAGTTTTCTTCTCATAACTAGAATTACTTTTCTTCTTGCTATCTCTCTAAAAAATTAAATTTCAAGTTCTGAACATGAGTGCACTCCTCAAACGACAAAGAAAAATGGCATCTTACAAAATATACTTTTCATTTGCTTTGCAAATGACACTGCTGTCTTCGCTGAAGCATTACTTTGTTTCAACAATCTTTTGTTTTTATTGCGCACTTCAGTCAGTTTCCTTCCATAGCAGTTCAGTCATCACGTATAAACTTTCATGAAGTTCATTGATCTATTTATGAAAAAACATTCTCTTGGTATCCGTAAAATAAAATATCAAGTAATTCCATATATTGGCAGGAAAACATCATTTTTGCGACAATTCATTACTGAGAGTGACTCGCGTGAGGAGTTAGCCATAAATACGGCTCACGCGCAGTAATCTAGGCAAAATTTAATGTGCACATTCCACAGATAGAGCATTATACGAGGCAACTAAGCCTGCTTTTGTTAAAATTTATAGCCAAGCACCATTGAAGATGATTATGAGTAGTGTGCTCTGAGATTTGAATAAAGTTATGAATATAAGCATATATACTCTATATATTTATGGATACCTGAAATATATATATATATATATATATATATATATATATATATATATATATATATTTATATATATATATATATATATATATATATATATATATATATATATATAATATATATATATATATATATATATATATATATATATATATATATATATATTTATATATATATATATATATTGTAAGGAAAATTCTCAGGGGTTTTCAAATCTAAAATCAAGGGTTAAAATTTCCAGCGCCCTTTTACATTCCCCTATTTAACCCCCTAACCTTAATTGACCACTAGGGCTACAGTTTACGCCTTCAGAGAAGGGACCTGACCAATTATAACTCTACATTGCCCTAGCGGACAATTTAGGAAATTTCCAAACAAAAACGAGATGCAAGATGTCTGAAGCAGATGTTTCTAGAGATTTTCTCTCAGATGTTGACCAGGTGTTAAGGGCCTTTTTAAATAAAACTTCATGCTAGCTGACCCCTCAGTTTGTTCTGTCCCTATGATGAAGTGGGAACCCGTCCTCCAAAGTTATCTTAATAAAAGTATTTAGCTAAAATGATGTCATTTTTATGGGTCATGACTCCAACCACCCATCGAGGTCCGTCACATTGCACACACACACACACACATATATATGTGTGTATATATATATATATTATATATATATATATATATATATATATGAATTTAGCCAATCACAAAGTGCACACTGATTGAGATTGCACACTGGCTTGAGTGCAATTGTATGTAATGTGGTCGAGAGAACAAAGAACAGGATTTTAAAAAAAGAATCTGAGATGTATTTAGCAATTCTGAGGTGAAAAACCCGTACATGTCAATTTATAGGTGTATGAGTCAGCCAATCAGGGTTTTAATGGTTAGTCATGCGATAACGTGGGACGAAGTGTTAATAAATTGTATACGAAGGATTGAAGTCAGCAGAAATAATTCTGGTGTTTTTGTACTGTCCAAAGCTAAAAAAAAGAACAAAAGATAGTCACCAAGGTTTGCTATAAAAGGGTAGGATCGCCCGAAAATTATTTTAAGATACGCTTATAATTACGTTAGTTAGTTTTTAAGTTAAAAATATCATTACATATATATCTGTATAATGTATGTTATATATTTATATGTATTTATGTAGGTATGTATGAATATAAACATTCGCATATAGTAATTTTTATATGCTATGAAATTTAATTAAATTATAAGTTATGAATGTTCATTATGAAACAAAATAGAATATACTTCATATCAACAAAATCTTTGTATATTTTGTACGCAAGTATAAAGCATGAATGGTATTAGGATGTTGATAAATTGGACCATTATATCTATATAAATACACTCTTATGTAAGTGTATGCATGTAAAAAATTTTGGAAGAGTATTTTATTCTTTATTAATATCATCAGTTTCTGTCTGAGTTACATAAATTTTTGTTTCACTTCATACAGAGAAAGATAAAATTATGTGAAAGTAATTTTTTCCATAGAAGCAATTCATTTGGACATAACCTTATGAAATTCCTTTCAAATTTGGATGAGACTGACTACAGTCATTAAAGTAGCTTGCACTAGTTGCTAAGTTTTTATGTTCGTTATCCTTAAACACCAATATCTAAGTAGCTGTCTTTACTAAATCTTCTTAGATAAAAAAACATACCGACAGCTATTTTCACAATTGTTTTAAATTATGCAATTCTTTAACTTATACTAATGATTACCTCTCCCTGACATTTCTGTAAACAATTAACGTGGAAACTTTTGTTACCATGGATACAACAAGCTCAAGCGACAGTTGTCTGCCAGACATCACCTGATTACTCCACACATTTTAAAGGTAAAATCAGTTTAGAAGAGAAATTGTTACTCTCGGCCGACTTTCTATTGATTATTTGGCAATATCTCTATCCGCTTGTTACATTTTCTGTGAATTTAGACATAACAGGTTGTGCAACATTCAACACTCTAGATTTTACCTCCTGTAATTAACTACTCTCAAACTTTTCCAAGATTAAATATTTTTAAAATAACCAATCGGTTTGACTTTTTGGGCTTTTGTTTTTGACAACAAAAATCATACGCTTGCTCACTAACTTTGCACTTTTTAAATTACTTAATTTTACTTATGGCATTATCACAGTGAAATATTAAAATTAAACATCAATTTTATTTTTTGTAGTATTTTCACCAAAATTAATCTGCTTTTATACAGGGATAGTCACAATTCTGATGATATTTATGAAATATCAAAGTTTTCAATAACTATATGACCTTTTCCAAATTTTATCACTTATAAGTACCGTTATTGAACAAAAAGTACATATCAGTTGGGCTGAAAAGTTCGTAGGCTAACATAGAAAAAAAATTTTCTGATAAAATTTGATTTTATTATTCAATGTTTGATTTGATTTGGAGTACTACGGTCTACTTTTTTGCAACACAAGGGCTAATAAGACCGGGAGCTACAGTTTAAAAACCGATTTCGAACGGCTACGAACATCCATGCCACGATGGGATTTGAACCCACGAACTCCAGTACTGAAGGTCAGCACCCTAACCAAACGGCTATCGTTCGGCTATTATTTAATGTAGTTGCCTTCAAGGGCGATACAACGATTATAGCGGTCATACAATTTTTCGATACCATTTTTATAGTACGTTGTCTTTAGCCTCAAAACAGGCCTTAGTTTCGGAGATTACTTCTTCATCGGCGCTAATTTTTTTTTATCAGAGAGCATTCTCTTGATGTCTGAGAACAGGAAAAAGTCTCTGAAGGCCAGATCTGGAGAATACGGTGCATGCGAAAACAATTCGAAGCCCAATTCATATAACTTTGCCATCGTTTTCACTGACTTGTGACACGGTGCATTGCCTTGATGAAACAACACTTTCTTCTTCTTCAAATGGGACCGTTTTTCCCCGATTTCGTCCTTCAAATGCCCCAATAACGCTATGTAATAGTGCTGTTGAAGGTTTTTACCTTTTCAAGATAGTGGATGAATAATATACCATGCCATCCCAAAATACTGATGACATATAGTTGCCAGCCGACTGTTGCGTCTTTCCATGTTTTGGAGGTGGTTTATCAGTCCACTCGGCTGACTGTCGGTTGGACTCTGGTGTGAAATAATAGAGCCATGTTTCATCCCTTGCCACATATCGATGCATAAATTCGGGTTTATTACGATTAAGCATCTTCAAACACAGCT
>CM063505.1:67306248-67313748 GCA_032207245.1 Pardosa pseudoannulata | reverse complement strand
ATTTAAAGAATATTTATGTTTTTTTATGTCATTTAATGGAAAATCTGCAGTACATCATGAAGAAAGATAATGTATGGGACCATTCAGAAACGCTACAGAAATAATTTGGAAGATGTTAACGTTCCAGCAACAGAATTTGAAAACTGTTTATTGAGTCGATGTTGCTTAGAAATCTCCACGGAAATCAGATATTTGCAAAAAACACTATGATCATCAAAACTTTATTGATGATACCTTCAGAAAGTAAGAATTGTGAGTAAATATTAGAATTAAAAATATTATTACACATTGTATCATCATAACAAGCTTAGTTGGTAAGTAAACTTGGATTTTGTTAGCGCTTCGACTTGTAACCAATAGGAATGCATTAAATGGCGACCACTACAGTAATATTATGAATTATTATTTATCATTTTTCTAAATTACCTATTACTTCAGATTATCCTCCTTGTGATCTCTCACATTCACAGTAACTTGATTTTTGCACTCGTACAATTCAAAATACCTTTCTTTTTTAAGTATGCTTTTAACGAGCTTTAAATTATAAAAAGAAAATAGGAAAAAGCTATTTTTGTTCATTTTATTTGAAACTGGATATTCTTAACTTTGGTTCTTTATTGCTAAGTTAGTCACTCAGCAAAGAAATCACTCACGTTCTGGATTCTTCTAAACATTTCAGAAGACCCTCGGATGTATGCTTATCAATACCCCCGGCCTCGACGAAAACGTAAAAATCGTCGGTCATCTTTGTTGGGCGAAGGAATCTATAGTGACTATGAATATGAAGAGGACTGTAGAAGGTATAGTGGTGGACACGGAACGCTCGAGTTCACGCCGGACAAAGCCGGACTTGACATCACGCCTGCCAATCTTGACTTCGTTGGAAGGGAAGAGAAAAGGCCGAGCGTCCGGCATTCCATTTCCGGTATGCTATCCAAACCAAAGGGCAAAAATCTTACTTGTAATCAGCGCTCGTGATTGTGTGCTTTGTGAGCTTCACATGCCTCAATGAAAGGACTATGTAGACCGAATGGCAACGGGCTTGAGTTTGTTGATTCAAGAACCTCAATGTCCTGAGTCTACTTGCTTGTATTAGTTGGAAATCACTTTAGACTGCAGTTCCTGGTCTAAATAGTCCTTGAGTAGCAGTGTCTGAATAGAAAACTCTTAGATGCCAATTATGTTTTATGCCATCAAATTTGGTGGAATGATCTACATAAAATACCTCGCATTATAATACAATATTGCCTAAAAGGAAACTGATTGTCTTGGTTGTTCTGAAAATCTACTTTATTCATATTTAATAAAATCAATGTCAGGTAATCATAGTTTTAACTAGTTTTCCTCTAAAATACTTGAAACAATTATCGATCGTTATTCAAGCTTTATTCAATAATAGAACACAGACTTGTAAACCATGATTTTTAATTACTGTACTAATTTTCGTGGCGTACAACTTCCTCAGATCAAAAAATTATCCATGTCGACAACTATTGAAAAACAGCTAAGTGCAGTGCCGTCATCTATTGATAAAAGGCTATTTTTAAACCCAGAGAAAACATTCAAGAGCTTTCAAGCATGAAACGGTTATGGCTTCTTCAAACATACTGTACTTGCAGTTGGTTGTTTTCTACTTAAAATGAAATTTAATGAACATAACCTACCCGTAATTTATAAATTTGTTTGTTAACAATATATTACTATTCCTGATCGTTAAAGTCGGATAGTAAAGTTTAACTGATCTTAATTAAAATTTTAAATTACTTTCCCATTAATATATAAGAGATAGTAATTCCTAAATATTCAGTGTATGTAAAGCTCCTACGCATAACATTTGAAAAATTATCAAATGTATGATGTAAATAATTCAAAATAATATTCAATCAAGGAAAAAATTAGAATATTTGTGACTTTTTTAAGAACTTTAATTTTTTACTATTTTAATTGCTAACAACTTAAATATATTCTGAAATAAGCAGCAAAATTCCTTCTGATGTTTGTTATTTAATTTAATTCAAATTTCAAAAATACACAAAATTTCTTAGATTATAGATCAGTATGAACATCAAAATTTTCAAATAAATTTTTCAGAAAGATGAATAGAAAGAATATTACTAACTCAAATCAAACGAAGTTTTAATTAGAAATAAATTTCAAATTATTTACCAAATTATTTACTAAGAGCTAATAAATACTAGTATTTATTTTATTATTTCTGTGGAAGATTTCTGATTACTGACCAGTTTCTTAATTTGTCGTTATCCGGTGTGCATCACAGTAGTTCATATGCACTCTAAAGTGAAATCCAGCTTTCTGCTGATACGATTTGAGTGAATAAAAAATCACATGTGTATCGTGTATGAAAGATGTAGGATTATATGTGTATATTAAACTATAATACTATAGAAGCCCCATTATTGTATTAAAAACCGCCAAAAATTTTTGTTGGGGTATCTTCTATCAGATCTTTCTAATAAAGTCAGTATCTTTTGAGATATTTCAAATTTCAATCTATGTACCACAGGTTTTATTTCATATCATACGTTCAATGATTTCATTAAAAAACAGTATGTGAATGCTTTTCATTACAATCTAGTTACATGTACAAGAACTTAGATAATTATCTTAACTGATTTCACTTAAAATTTACTTCAGTTTAGCTGGAATTTCTTTCTTTCAAAAAAAGTGGAATGTCAGAGGAAAAAATATTTCTCTATAAATATAAATTTTCAGAACAATCAAAGAAATTTTTCCAGTAAAATTCTAATTGTATCAAGCAATCAAAACTTAAAATTTTGGCATCGTTTTAGATTTCCAGGAAAACTTTTACTCTTTTGGAAGAAAAAAACTTTTAGATACTGCTCACTTTTTGTACTTATACGTGTGTATGTGTATGCATGACCTCTAAGTGTCTGAGGATGATTGTAAGGTTTGATATATTTCCCAAAAAATACATTCTGAAACACATGAACGGCTATCATAATAAAAAAATTCCTCAAATATTAGTGTAGTTATCCGCATGTTAGTCGCTCATTAGTAGTATGTAGTAAGCACTCATCACACCCGCCAAACCCTTCAAAAAATGCAGCAAATAACCAATAAAAAATAGTACGGGTAAATCTAGAACGTAATCCCCTTGAGAGACTCATTGTTATGATATGTTGTTTTCTTCTCACAGTAGACTTCTAGTCAAATCTTGTTTTGCACGTATATAAATGCTAACATGTTCACAAACCATTTTTAGAAAACATCGCTGCAGTAGCATCTAGCTTTTGCATGCTGCCGCTTTTTTTTATTCGTTCGCTGCCAATGCATGTCATTTCGCCGACAGCAGTAAAGTTCGATTTTCCTGTGTGATTTACTATGAACTGATCGCATGCGTTTTTTCGTCCCCCTAGACGCCATCGAGAGCGTAACAAACCTAACGAGTGCCATGTTTGGTGGCAGCAGCACGAGCAAGATTCGTTCAAGGGGTTCCAGCCCTCCACCCGCGGCAAAAGGATCCAGCGCTCAGGACCTAAGGGTGGAGATCTGGACCCGACCAGCAACACTTACACGTTCGTCCACTTCCTTAAAGCACTTCAAAGAGAAGACGCCTCTCCTAGGAGCTTCAGATCAAGGTCGGTTGCCCACAAGCATTGGCCAAAACCTTATTCACACATGTATCACTACCCTCTAAAGGGCAGCTTTCAAGAACTCGATCGCCTCCCCACAAAATTGTTCCTAGACAGCAAATGGACATCCATCTACCAAGAGCTTTTTAGGACAAAAATTCCCTTTTCGATCTATCCTTTTTCTTATATCTTCATATATCACAATGATATCAAAAACCGTTAGCGAGTTTTCCTTTTCAGAAAAGAAAAAACGTTATCCATCAAAATTTTTACAATTACCAAACGTACCAAAAGAAAAAAAGGCCTTAAAAAAATAATTCTTAAAAAACTATGCATATTCGACATCAAAATGTAAAACACCCAGCTTTCAGGAGATTAAGCTCTTAATTAATTAAGTAAAACGAAACGATCAAATCATAAAGTTCAAGAGAAAGAAGAATGGAGTTAGTATAAAATAACAAAGCAACACTTTGCCCCTTCATAATGCTTCTATCTATAATTATCCCAATAAGAATATTTTTCAAATGAAAAATAACTGAAATAAAATGTTATATGAACACATATATACATCTGTGTTTTGTAGCTAGTTTTCTTCAAATAATATTACTAAAATATACAGATACATAAAAGCACCGTTTGATTTCAAGTTGAATTAGCAATGATAGACTACTCACCTCATCTCTAATTTAAGTACAAATTTTTTTAATGTTTAATGACATTGTATCTATCTTTATAGGTATATCTAAATATAAAAAAGGGTAAAAAACTAAGGATATCTGTATACGTTCTATATGTTCCCTAACAAACTCAAATTAACTCTCTTCCTTTAAACAGCATCATCAACTTTGCATTCAACATCTTCATTCCTATGCTTGATCTTCCTCTAACAGTAAATATCGTTTGTTTGCTCGTTTTTTTTTATCTAACCTCAGTAATTCAGTTTGTCATTTATCCAATAAAAGGTTTGTATATTTCTAGCTTTGAGTATAGAATTGGAAATAAAAACAAGATATTACTCAGATGTAAAAAAAATAACTACAATAAAGCACATTTTTAAAAATGACTCTGGCGTTTTTCCAAAGTGTCTTAATAAAAATTAGAGGACTCAAGAAGAATATAAAACAAAGAAGGAGAATCGCTGTTGTTAAAAACTAATTCGATTTTCTGTCCACTCATTACTTTAAACTGTGAAAAATGGTCTTCCTAATGCATGTGTACTTGAAACTAATGAAAGTTAAAATGTAAAATCTTTGTATATTCTTTCCAATTTAATAATAAATTTTAAATACAAAGATTGTATCTCCCTACTGCATAAAATCTTTCAGTTCGAGGACTTACTACTAACTAGACATAATATATCCCAAGAGGATTTAATCATATTAAACCCGAAGCTCTTTCTAATAAGAAAAATTAATAATAATAAATGCATTTGTATTTTTAAATGCTATACATTTATGTAATAGATTTTCTTTTTAAATTCATCACTGTGTACTTATAAAATATTTGCAACAAAAAATTTCGAAAAAAATATTGGAAATTAAAAAACGCTATATTGCAGTCTTGCATTCTTTTCCATGCATAACACCATTCTATTCATTTTATTAAAAAAAAATTTCGATGGTTTTAAGAAAAAATTATATCTATTAATTCTCAAAAACTTATTTTTAAATTTCACTTAAGAATGCTAAAATTAGCGAGTATTAAACCAATAGTAAGCGAGTATTAATACAGAGGTTCCCAACTTTTTCTGGACCCCCAGTCCCCTTACAACGAAAAAAAATAGAACACTGCATCCTCATCCATAATAGCTAATTATAACAAACATTAAAATACTGTTGAATATTGTCTATAACTATTTTATCTGCCTAGCTATTAAGAATTTCAAAGTAGAAATTAATTAAAATGGCTATCCAATTTAGTGAAAAATTGTTTATTAAAATTTCAAAAATAAACATAAAACCATTAAAAATTTTTTAAAGTAATAAAATGGTTCAAACTGGTTGAATTTTATCAATTTGTTAATACTAGGTTGATTAACATCATTCTCATATCTCCCCGTTCAGTGGTGTGCAGCCTACTTCTTTGTTAAAACAGCTAATTAGCTATTGAACCACCCACATGGCTGATTTAACCTCGGCCCAATTTTCCCTTGAATCGGCTCCCGCAACCCACAACAGACGTCAGTGCCCACTGGAGGGAGTTGAGAGCCTATTCTCTAAAATAATTGTTATGTACAATCAAAGAGTATAACGCCTTATGGTATCGCGTCAACATACCAATAAAATAAAAGCACTAATTAAAAATAAAAAAAGCTAAGAACACAGTAAAAATAAAGTTTAATATTTGTATGTTGTGATTGAGGTGCTACAAAGTTAAAAATAGCTTTTTAATCTAAGTACTTTTCAATTTCAAATATCCCCAAAGCGATAACAGATCACAGTAAATAAAAGAAATTAAGCGAAAAAAGAAGGGAACATTTAAAATATTTTTTTACTAAGCGATGAAACTATAAAAAATTAATTTCTTAGAAAAAAAAATTCTATTGGTTAACGAGCGTATTCATTCTGTAACTCCTATTCTGCCTTTTGAAATGCCGTTAAAGGCAACAGAATAAAAGAATCCTTTCTCCGCCTGGTGAGAATCTTATCCATCTCAAGTAGCAGCATCGCATCCGGTTCATCACTGGAAAATCACTAATTGTCTCTCTTCGTCTGTCTCACAGCCTCGGGGAGCTGTTCAACAAGTTCCCGTAAGCTGGCCGTCCTCGTGAGTCCCATGCAGGGTCCTAGTGGAGCCTCGCCCCGCACACTCCAAGACGATCTAGAGCCCGGTGCGGAAGGGGACGTGGAAGAGGAGGACGAGGCCGACAGGGCCGAAGGAAGTACCTCCTGTCGGTCCAGATCCAGGTACGGAATTCATGCAAGGTAAACAAAATTGTTCCCACTTTCAGCAACCTTCGCCTGGCGCTTTCAGACCTCCGCGGTGAGGTTGAAAGGGAAAAATATTCTTCGCTACAGGAATTATTTCAAGATCACACTTTCAGAAAGTTTCGAATTATACCACATAATATATAAGAACTTATGAAGAACCTTTAAAAACTTACCGAATTCTCTGTTACGCCTTATTTCTCGTATTCCCTGATCTCAGGGTACACTTATATCGACTAATCCTAATCTTAAACTGTCTGTGGATCAGCTTATTACTGATATGAATAAATACGAACTTACTCTACAGTACGAGCCATCCGTATTTATTTTTTCTTCATTAGAATGCATTGTCGTTCATTAGGTGGATAGATGACGTAGCAAAGTCTAGTGGTACCCAGTGAAGAGTTTAAACTTGTTATTCCCCTGTCCACCAAACTTTAAAATAAAATTTATTGAGAAAGTAATATTTTTAATTATTTATTATCAGAGATTATAATAAAGAGGTTAAACGTGAATTATTTTGTAAATAGTTTTTGATGAATAAAAAATGTTAAATACATTTACCTTAATAAACCAGTTTAATGTACAATATAAAAAATCTTTTTTCATAGTACAGTATCTAGTACATAATTTACTATTATAATAATTATAATTTAATAAAAACTCAATTGTTTTCAAGTTACGTTCTTTATGGTTTAACCATATTTTAATATAACAATAAGAATTTCTTTTTTTTTACCCCTTGGTTCTGTAAATTTTCAAATTGCGTCATCAGAATCGATATCTTTGGCAACACTAGTTTCAAGTAACAAAATAAAATGGCTGATATCAGGTCATACCTTCAGAGTTCGTTTCCAGTGCTGGCCACACAAACCGCAAACCGCACATACCATCCTATGCCACTAAATGATCATCAACAGCATTTGAAATTATCAAAAGCACCTTATGTGGAAAGGCAT
>CM063505.1:67286248-67301248 GCA_032207245.1 Pardosa pseudoannulata | reverse complement strand
CCGTTCTTAGATGTCTTATGCCTCTTCCACAACTCTATGGCCAATCGTTTACCACAGCAGTACTGGCCCTGGTGGTGACCTTGGACTATAGTTCACGTGTTATGTAGCCTCCATACTATGTTCAATTGTTCACCACTTCCTGTTAGTGACCTTCAAAGATAATTCACGAGTTGCATCCACACGCTGGGCCATTAAATGATCCGAGCTCGTGGATTCGTCCATAGGGTCTACTGCGCACTTTAGTTGCGCATCTGGCTGCCTTTGATCTTTGGAGAAAAACCGCCTCCGCAGCAATCGTCCGCCAAGGCTATTTTATTTTCTGCCACCATCAACCAAGATAAACCATACCTCCTCTAGAAGGCGGTGATGGCTTGCAGTTGACCATAGTGTGGAGGGGCCTTTACACCACTGCACCACTAAAAGAGCTGAACACGTGGATGCGTCTATAGAGTCTACTGAGCACTTTGCCAGCGCATCTGGCTGTCTTTGATGTTTGGAGAAAAACCGCTTCCGAAGCCATCCTCTGCTAAGGCCACTTTATCGTCTGCCATCGTCGACCTCGATAAGCCATATCCCCTCCACACAGTGATAATGGCTTGCAGTGGACCATAGTGTGGAGGGACCTTTAGAGAAGAAATGAAAACGATGGCCATACTTGATAACCATCAAAATTCCAAAGAGATGACAATCAATCTATTCATCAATAAATATTCCTGGCTATTTAAAATTTAACCTTATTCATTTTATTTCCATAAAGAAATTCATACCAAATTTTTTAGTTATTCGTTTTTAATAAAAACACGATTTCTCTAGTTGAACATTTTATCATATTTTTTTCTGCAACTGACTGATCGCGGTTTAATGGGCTAGAATTGAGAATTATAATTTAATTTTCATTTTTTTAGCTGACTCAAATCAGTTAGTTAAATATTCAAAAAGCTTACTGTCTAACTTTCGATACTTCAGGATATAAATGATTGACTTTTTATGAACTTGGAGAAAATATACTTCGGTAAAACAGAAAATCATATTCTTCATTTTAAGCTTTTTCACTTGTAAAAATTGGAAAGAAACATAAATATCTTCATAGATTTTCTTCTCTCTTAATACCCTTTTTTATCACACATTAAATGCTTTACAGAGGCATTGTAATAGCGCTGTAATGCATACAACATAAACGACAGAGATTATTGAAAAATCCAGGAAATAATCTCTGTATAAACATGAAATTTTAAATTCAACTAAGAGCTTCCAGAATTTATAGAACTGAGCTCTAAAACTGCAAAGTCGTTTAAAAAGAATTCCTAAAGAACAGTTTTCGGATAGTTTGGAAGTAAGCAACAAGAAAGATACGATTTTTTACACCTTCCGAGGGCTATTCTCGGTGTTCACGTTACCATATTTGATTCCTTTATAGTTGAAATAGTAGAGTACCTTAGTTTCTTTTGAAACTGAAAGAGACGTTAAACCTTCAAGTTTCGCTCATTCATGATTTTGACAACTCTTCTCACGTAGGAAACTCATCTTGCCTACAGCTATCAGTCTTCTAACTCACACCATAATAATGTTGTCACAAAAAAGAAGCAAGTTTCCTTTAGAGAGAAGAAAAACTTTAATAAAAATCTTTTTCACACAGCTAGTCGAAATTTACAGCACTTTTGAAATACGGACTGAAATTTGTTTTGAAAATATACTCTATTTAAAGGATAGAGAAGGGAGTATTTTTAAGATAGTTTTACCTTCCTAATAAGCGAGTAGTTTAAAAATTCGTTATGATTAAAATTATAATTATATTCTATCAGTAATAACATATAAACATATTGGGTAAAAAATTATTATATAATATAAGTACATATATAAAGCCATCTCCATTAAATATGAAGAACTTTAAAAAACGTGTACGTAAGGAATTAGTTTTGTTACCCATGAGTTGCACATTCTGTATCAGAAACACTTTAATTAGACAGAAAATATCTAATAGATAGTTTCATACGAACTTTCGCTATCAGTAGACAAATGATTATGTAAAAACCAGCGTGAAGTATACTCTGAAAGCATTTTTCTGATATTAAATTGTTTCGAAGAACATTAAATTATGATGAACTGGCATGCTTATATAAATAAATAAAGACATTAAGATTATGCTACTAGGAATAAAGTATTAAAATGTAGACTTTAACCATTCGTTGGTAATTGTTTGATGTTCCTTTAACTAAGATTTTATTCTTTAAATAGAAATTTATACACGAAAACAGCACAAAATAAAATATTATATTATAAATTATTCAATTTTAAGAGTTTCAGCTTCTCTTCAATGAAGAGTTTTGATATTTCTCCAAATAGTGAAATGGTTACGATAAAAAAATCGAATATTTGCGTTTGGATATGAAGTTTAATGTATGTATTTAATCCTCTATTAACGTCAATGAAGAATACATTTTTTATAAAAATTCCTTCCTATTTTCATGCATAGTGTTTTGCCATATAATCAAACAAACTTCATGAATAAGTTACTTTTCCTTGGAAACTTTGAAAACTTTATAATAATTATTGTTCCATCTCTAGCTATTAGCTGCACATCTAACAGTGAGGCAGTTCAAAAACGAAACATTTGTCACTAATATAAACCTTTTTCTCAGAAGAAAGTTGTATAAGTCATTTTAATAGACATTATTTACTTTGTGGTGATTACGCAATGTGCCAAAGATTGACGTCATAAGCATCATTTCTGATTAAGGCCGTTGACGTATTCTTCAGTCTTTGCAAATATGTCTTGTATATATTAGTCTTTGTAAATTGTTTTATCTATAATTTATTGTAATGTATTTTCACATATTGTAACATGAATTCATTCATCTGTATTGATATTTGTAAAGTTTTATATTTATCGTAGTTTTATTTGTGGCAACACGTCATCTTTGTAAATATGCAAATATCTGTATATGTTGTCTGCCTATAAGAGTCAGTGTGCCAGTAGCACCAAGCTCGGTTGCATCGAGAGTGCTGATGTTTGTTTAGGATGATGTTTATTTATCGTTTTCATTACACTATCTTAAATAAATGCCTGTGTATATACCTAGTTGTTTTATTTAACTGCACCGTGTGAATCCCTTCTGAGCATGGTTTTTATTTGTTGTGATCCCTGCTGATACTTCTCTAAGCCATAGCAGGGGTCTTCATATAATTGGAGACAACATATACAGATATTTGCATATTTACAAAGATGACGTGTTGCCACAAATAAAACTACGATAAATATAAAACTTTACAAATATCAATACAGATGAATGATTTCATGTTACAATATGTGAAAATACATTACAATGAATTATATATAAAACACGTTACAAAGACTAATATGTACAAGACATATTTACGAAAACTGAAGATTACGTCAACGGCCTTAATCAGAAATGATGCGTATGACGTGAATCTTCGGCAAATTGAGTAATCACCACAACTTTGTCTAAGGACTAAGAAGTTTATCAAAAATACTAAGATGTCATGGAATATGTCCATTCACGATATATCTGATGATTTACATTTGTTATGGTTTATTCCCAGCATACCGTTTGACCAAGTGTTGGGCCGTCCTATTAAGGTTCTAACTTTGAATTGTTTTAGGCAAGTTCAAAGCTTGGAGGACAAGCTGGGTTCGGAGCTTCAAGGCCTCATCCATCTTCTGAATCAGGTGATCGTCGCCAGGTGCCTGCCCCCGTTGGACGTGTCCAGCGCCCCTTCAGTTCCGGCCTGCGACCTGCCCGCACCCTCGCTCTCTGTCCGGCCCGCCTCTGTCCAGCTGATGACTGAGAAGCCGCGAGTCAGGGTCTACCGACGTGCAGTCAGCCTCCAGGGGACGCCAGCGGACGGAACGGCGAGACAAATTTCGAGTCGGGGAAGCAGGTGAGATCAAGTGGACAGACATCACGTCTATGCTAAGAAACAAAACAAACCATGTACATGTTTACCATCAAATTTTCGCATACGAAGAAACGACCTACAATACCAAAATGTTGCATAAAGACAGATCTTCACCAGATCTAATCGCGTACGAAGCCGTTTATTCAATTTTGATTTCCAGCAATAAATGTTAAAAAAAATATATGTTGCTATTTCAATAGTTAAATTAGCCTCTTAAAAGCAGAAATTAATTTCATATAAAACCGAGGAAAAAAAACTGTAATTATGAAAAATGCAGGATTGTCACAAACTTTTTCCCTGATTACAAATTATTATTATGAAAAGACCATTAAATATAACTACTGTAAACTTTGTATTAGTCGTAATACAAAATTTTATTTTCTCCCTCAAATATCACAACTAATGCAGAAATAGTGATATCACATTCAATTGTTATGACGTCAACTAAGAAAAGCTCAATGCTTTCTTCGGTTTCACGAGTACAAATCCCCTATTACTGTATAAAGTCCTTTTTGACAGCGTTATGTACAAAACCCTCTAGTGGTGAAGTCAATAAATAAGTTGCAGTGTAAAATTTAAAGACCGTACGTAATGGCAGACTTTGCGATCGTATATGAAGTGGTAACCTCACTGTAATCGGAAAAATTGTCGTTTCTTGTGTCACCATTCGAAAAATAAATCAGTATAATGTCCGAATCTGGAGATCGGAGAATTCACATGTTTCTGTGAAGATGCACCGAAGCCGCGATAGGGAAAAGGTTTGTGTGGTCTTTTCCATAATAGAGTTATATGACTATTTTTATTCACGAAAATAGTTACCAAAGTGAACATTTGAGTAGACATCTTGGAACTGTTCGTCGCACCTAAATTACAAGAAAATCAACCGCATTAAATTTGTCAGCAAGACGTAGTACCACCTCATGTGTTCCTTGGTGACAAATATCTTAACAAATGGTTTGATAGAGATGGACCAACACAATGACCTCCGTTGTAGCGCGTTATTATTCTTGAGTTTTTCCGTTTTGAGGTTACATAAAAGACCGAGAATTTACAATACCGGTTCAAAATATTGGTATGCTCAAAATTCGAATAACAGGTTATGTATCTAGTGTGATAACCAAAATATTTGGCTAGAAATAGAATACCACCCTCGCATTCTTCGAGTCACAGATGCTCACATTGAAATTCACTGACGTAACTTGTATTAAAAGTTTTATTGACGAGTTTGCAATACATAAAAAGAGATTTCTGACAATAAATGCCTGTAAGCAGGTAAATATTTTGTGACAATTCTGGATGTATTTAATCCAAATACTACTCAATGACTAATCAATGATTCTCGCAAACGTAAAGGCTTGTGGTTTTAATTTTTTCATAATGATTTTTACAATTTAGAGTCGAATCAAGATTGGTAATTAATAAATTCTTAACCTCTGTAATAAAAGACGAACACCGCCAGAAAAAAAATAATACGACCAGTCGATGGGAATTCGTAATGTTGTATTACCTGTAATACGAGTTAAGTGTTAATATTATGATTATTGGCTTTTCGAAAGCTTGGGACTAAACTGGGTTATACGTGAGATTAATCCTAAACTTTTAACAATAGGGTATTAAGTACGTATAGGGTTTAAGTAAATACTCAAAGTAAGGTACCTGGATCTATTTGGATCCAATTTGGTATCACAATGGGCTAGTTCATTGGTAGTGTTTTGTTTTGCACTGTTGGCAGGTTTAGAATACGATTGCTTGCTGCCGATTCCCAAATTGGAGCAGCATAGAGAAGTATGGGTCTTATGATAGAAGTAGTTTATTTCCCATACTTATTCTGTTGTGATACAAGAGGTGCTCAAGATCTTTGATGGCTTTAAATATTTATCTATAGAATGATTTATTATCTTTTTAAAAGTTAGATCTCTATCAAGGTACACCATTAGGTTTTTAACTTCATTCTTAAAGGAAACTGGCCAACCCCTTACTGTGACCTGTGTGAGGACTATTTTATTTTCGTTTAGTACACTCATATTGTATAATTTGGTAAAACGTAACAATTTGACGGTGCGTAGTATCATTTCTGTCTTTTACGTTGAAGGTCTCAAGAGGAGCTGCTGGACGACTCCTTTCCGGAGTCGATCGCCGAGGAGCCCGCTCACCCCATCGCCGGTCAGCATCACCTCTCCAAAACTGTGCCTCCCTCTCCGGTCACCGAAAGTACGACGTTGCTGCCGGAGAGGTGTCATTCCCAGCCCCAAGCACACTACTTCAACCAGGTAAGCAACGCATTCAGGGGGAAGATAAAAACTACAAAAAGGGTAAATTAACCAAGTCATTTCACTGACTCTAAAACAGATTTCCCTATGGTGGATACGAAAGTTTTCGTTTCTACCAATTTATTTAGGAATTGCCAAAGAATTTAAGTAGAATATGTTCAGTTACTTTCATTTACCACAGAGTATTTATTAAATACTTTACAAATATACGAAAGTTACGTTTACAATACGAAGTACGGTGCATACGAAAGTTTTCGTTTCTACCAATTTATTTAGGAATTTCCGAGGAATTTAAATAAAATATGTTTAGTTACTTTCATTTACCACAGAGTATTTATTAAATTCTTTACAAATATACGAAAGTTACGTTTACGATATGAAGTACGGTGGATACGAATGTTTTCGTTTCTACCAATTTATTTAGGAATTTCCGAGGAATTTAAATATAATATGTTTAGTTACTTTCATTTACCACAGAGTATTTATTAAATGCTTTATTTATTTGCTTTTAACAAAAGTTAAAGAATTTCAATCTTTACATTTGTCAAAAGAAAGGAGATGGAATTGGCAGAATCTAAAACTAATATGAATTTTTTGAATGTTAGTAATGCTATTATTTATTAGAATCTTTCTAAAAACTAACAGTATTGGAAGATAATTCAGATGATGAATGGCTATCAGTCTCTTCGAATAGCAAAACTGGAACGAAGCTAATTTCGAAGCAATCTTTGAATTCAGAACAAAAATTTCAGGTATAAAATGCTTGGTCCAGCTTTAAAACGGTATCTTCAAAGGTATTGCATAGGTTTCCTGAGTATTAATAAGTTATCTTTAGTTTCTCCACCTCAAGTGTAATACCATTTCACCTTGAGAAATTAGGCTGAATTCAGTCACATTTAAATGTAGCACTTAATACTAACATCTAATAGTTCTATTTTTAATGCTAGACCATTTTGACATTTTGTCTGGTAAAAATATTTGTAAAAATGTATAAAGCGACATTATTAAGAAATTATCCACTTTAGTTATAGATTTTTTTTACCATATAATCTGGAATCATTTTTTGTGCTAGATTGGTTATGTCATTCTATATGTTTTGTACTTTATTCTCAATAAGATTTGTGACTAATGTGAGTTCTTTCCCTGCTACAGGTAAAATCAAAGTCCCAAGACAGCGGTTCCGCAGAGAAAATCGAGCTGCAGCTGTTGGCGAGCCGTCCCTCTAAGCTGGAGAGGGATGTTTCCACTGTGGAAGATGAACCACAGCAAGGCAGGCGAGAGTCCTTAAAGCTGGCGGAGCCCTTAGAGTTGAAAGAACAAGGTGAAGTGTCCCCAGTACTAGATGAGCCTTCTTCAAGGGCAGAAGCCCGCAGCAGGAGCGTAGAGGACTTGCCTAAGAAGCCAAAAACCTACAAATTCAGAGACTCCAAATCCTCGGATGTGTAAAAAATATTGATAATAATATAAGACACAACATGAGGGAGAAAACTTTATATTCGTCGGTTGTGATGTCGGATTTTATGGCTGTTATTTATTTTTGTAATGCCAAAGTTTTCATTTGGTGTTTCTGTACATTTGTGTGGATGTATCTTGGATCTTTCATTGTATCTAATAGCGCATTACGGCGATTCTTAAGCGCCGGAGAATGCGATGAAAAATCAGGAAGTGAAATTGTCGAAGTGGATCCAGACTGATTCGCCAAAGCAATCTCAAGAGCTGGAGGATTCGTAACTTGAAAGAAGTGTAGACGGGTTTAGGTCCTCTTCAATCAGGTTTCCATTGATACTCTTGAAATCAGATACTTGACCTGCAAAAAGAGAACTGGTGAAGTCTAAAAGGACTTCATGGGGAAAAAATGTGTATCATCTTCGTTGTCTTTTTTTCTTGTTGTCTTTATTTTTGTTTCTGAACAAAAATAGAAAAATTATGTCAAGTTTAAAAATGCTCCATTGGTCATTACCATAAAAAAAATCTCAAACTGAAAACTTTGAACAATCAGCGTATGGGTTTTGAAAATAAGAAAAATGTGGACTAATTAAAATTAGAATTGTTTACAATGCGCCTAGCATGCAAGTCTTTACACAGAGAAAGTTTAGTTGTTTTTATTATTATTACTAATGTACTGAAGTGTGCAGACACGAAAATGATTTTAAAAGAATTTATATTCTCTATTCTTATACTTATTTTAACAACTCATTCTGACTCAAGTGTTTACAAAATCAGTGATTTTTCCGGATTAAAAGGTTCTAAATTTACTTATTTTTAAAGGCAGCCAACATTTTACTGGTAAACGGAATAAAATAATGTAACAAGTAATAATTGATTTTAAAAAGCAATTTTTATGCATATATAAATTAGATACTACAACTTTCTCAATAACTGATGCATCGAAATTTAAAAATCCGTTAATGGGTTTCCTTCCGTATTAAAAGAAGTTTGTATAAATGTCCTTATTGACATCAAAAGAGAAATGTAAAAACCAAAAGAGCTTGCACTAATTGAGAATTTCATTAAATAGCCTGTGGGTTCAAAAATTATCCCTTATACTAAGTCTATATTATGGCGAGCTTTCAGATCGAATCATTTCATATACAAAATTTTAACAATGGTAAAAAAAAAATTCCAGTTGCCACGTAGACTCTACAGGGTAAAATAAATAGCTGACTATCTATTAAAGGTTCCGATTGACATATCACTCTGCGGTTAGGTAACTAAAACATTCTACAGAAATATATCAACATTAAATGATTTTATAAAAAAGCTTATTGGAAAGAATTATGAGACGTTAAAATTAATGATTTCCGAATAAAAGTTTTGTCTTGCTAAACAAAAAGAAACTTGCAATAGTAAAATAAGAGACAATAAGCTGTCAGTTAGGGATAATTTCAAATGGTTTAGTAAAACTTCAGAGCAATGATATTTTTTACTAAAATGAACTGTAATTATTTCTTTATATTTATTGTGAAATGCGACTTTTATTTATAATGAAAATAATTAATTTGAAAATTTGAAGACTTTGCTCTAAACAATAAATATACTTTAAAAATAATATATGAAATATTACTTAAAACTAATTTGGAGAATAACACTTCAAGCTCCCTGAAACTCATATATACAGAGAAAAATAAGAGTTATTTCCTATGACAAGATAATTATTTAATTAACTTAAGAAATAACTGAAATTCTGCGAAAGTCTAATAATTTAATTAAATTTTTTTTCTGTATTTTATTTTTTATCCCCGTAAATATATTATTGTTATTCTATCTTTTAAGAGTTTACTAATATTTCCTTTAAAATTGCTTTTTTTCTTTACAAATTATTTCTTAAAACGTTGAGGTACACATTAAATTTAGATCATTAAATATTTTATACATGTGACGGTCTTCTGGGAAAACTATCGACTTCAAAAGTGTTATACCTTTAATGACGTTGATAATTAAATATTTCACAATTTTCCATTGGTATATTGTTCATTTTTTAAAAAATGTGAATTACGTTGATGCGAATTTACGACAGTATGAGGTGAAAATCTGTTAAATTTGCTCACAACAGCTTTAAAGAAACTGCAAATGGAATCGATATTTCGATAAAGTTCACGGCAAACGAACAGCTTCTGGCATTGCTTCTAAACAAATTTCGTTCCTAATAATTTATTCATCTATAATTTAGAATGCCTTAAGATATTTCTGACAGTTATACTGCTAGAAAATTTTACAAATTAATCTAATCTTTGAAATAGAAGTTTTGAATTAAATACGTAATGATTGTACAAAAATATTTGGATAGGATACTAAATTTTTTTAAAAAAATCATCTTACGCTCAAACTTTTAAATAAAAATATATAAATGATAGGATCTTAATTGATTTGTATTCCTATTTAGCTATTAAGGAGATCAAAACGACTTTCTCGTCTATTTTCTTAAAAATATAGAATAAGTATCAATATATTTAGAAAAAATTAAGAAAATTTTCATAGAACTTTTAATTAAACATGAGTAATGAAGACATGTGGAACAGAAAATGGAAACATTTTTCGCCACAATTTCTATTAAATCATAAAATTGTAAATAATTTTGATTGCGTATCGTAATTTGAATACGCAAACGAGCCCTAAAGGTAAAAATACCTTCGCTACACTAAGATGCTAATTAAAACAATTTAAGCGAAGGAAATATTGCATGAATAAATATCTAATAAATAATTCGGTAAGACATTTGGAAAAATAATAAAATCCGAAGTTTATACGCAAAAAAAATGAAATTTTAAATTTTTAAAGGAAGAATTTTCAGAATAATTTTATAAATTCATTAATATAAAATATTCGTAGTTTGTCTATTTAACGTCTACAGTCTTCCCTTTGAAATATAAAAAAAATATATTGTTTGAGTAATAAATTAGACGGCATGATGTTTGCTTACTGTTTACATAACAAATAAAGGTTGATTAATCCAATCGTTATAAAAATGTTGATTTTTCATTAACAAAATCATCTAAAGATTACAAATTTTATATCACAATGCTATGTTGTAAACACTTTCAAATTGAGATCCCCAAAAATAGAATTTAAAATTGCAAGAACGTATCAAGCTCGCAAATATTCAAAATATGGAATTCATTTATTTGAAATATTAAAAAAAAGTGAAAAATAATTCTAATGAATATCTAACAAAAATTCAAATAAAAATAGTTTTTCTTGTAGAAATTTTTGCTAGATTTGGTTTTAGAATTAAATGAAGCTTTTTTCCACTTTTTTTTATCCTTTTTTATGCTTAAATTTTAAAATCATTTAACCATTTATCCATTTATGAAGAATACAAGATTTGAAATAACTGGATAAAATGCTATTACACTGCTCATCATTATAATGTCTCAAAAATTTTTAATTAAAGTGACAAAAAAAGGAAAAAAGACATGTCGACTTATAAATAACGTTAGTTTTAATAACAATATGAACATGCAATTGTATACATATATGTGTGAATTGAGTTATTCATGTGTGATACAAATGTTGAAAAGTACATAAACTTTCGTCATGCTTCCAGTCAATATGTTTTTCCAAGGAAAGTGCAGTTCTTACTCCTGTTTTTCTCTAAAGTACAATGTAAAAATCTGTGCCTGTCATTTGAAAACCAACTATGGGAATATGTATATATGCACCTTATAATTAATCTCGCAAAAAGGGAAGTAGTTTCTCAGTTTGTAAAATTAAAGTTTTAAAGGAGTTTTATAATATAAATCAAAATTAAGTCATTCAGATAATATTAGCGTTAGAATTACGGCAGAAGTAGGGTGCAAGCGAAATAGAAGATATCATTTGAATGTAGAAAACAAAAAAAAAAAACAGAATGAAAAGAAAACCGTGCAAAACTATTTCGTCCAGAAATTTGTAGAATTTCAATGGCTCAGTTCTAATATTAATGACTCACTTTTCATGATACTGTGATGGTATTTAATTCTACATATTTATTTTAAAATAAATTATTTTAATTTATTGATTATATCGAATATTCAACACTTGAATCTTCTATTTTTTTAACTCTAATTACTTCTAACTATTAGAATAAGAAGAGCAACTTGAATACCTATAATTCCTCACACATAAATCTAACAGAATTACATTTTTGAGCTCATTAGATATTGTCTTAATTTCTTAAACATAGAAATAATATTTATTAAAAAAAATCTTTCATCCTCTATTTAATTAATAATATCAGTAGCATTTAGTAACCTGAAGTTTACATAATAATCTATCGCATTTATTTAAAATATGCTTTTTTTATTCTAATTTCAACGTCTAATTTTAAAATTTTAAAATTTTCTACAGTTTCGTTTTCCATATTTTATACTTTTGTTTGTGGCTGATATCAGTCTAAAAAAACAATTCAGCATATTTGCATTGTATATATTTTAACATTCTTCCAAAAAGTATCAGGCATTAAACTTCTGGTTTTCATCAACAAGCTTTGCACTGTTTTCTGTGATAAGAAACTGAGCAATCTAGTCATACATTTTTTGTTATATCAGTCACTGACATTTTTTAGTACAGTCAATTAGAGAGTAAAAAAGACTGCTCTAAGATCTCAAGAAATATGCTTCAAGATTTTGGTACAATTATGACGTTCAAAAAGAAGTGTTCACTGAATATTCTCAAATCAAAACTAAATGTTTTGTTATTGTTCTGAATGTTATGTAATTTACCAGCATCGATCAACTGCTTTCTCTCTGTACGTCTGTTAACCAGTCAGCTTTATCTGCATTTGATTGATTGAAATTGGCTGCAAAACTAAATGACTCAAAATTAACTTTGATTGAAATGCTTGCAGCTCAGAAAAATATGTATAATGAATGTTAATCCTTAGGACTGAATACTGATCTCTGGTAGTTGATTAAAAAAAAAGCACATAATATTGAACAGGCGAATGTGTAGAATGAGTGTGATATTTGTTTTTTTGTGGTGCTATTTCATTTCTCTCTTTTTCCTCCAAAATCAAGGAAGGATAATCGCAAAGATATTAGCAAGCTTTGTTCATCGGGGGCCTTGATTGATAACTGTTAATGTTGTAAATCAGAATGATAAAAAAAAAATTTTGCTTCCACATACTCTAAAACTATTTGCATCGTTGAAAGACATCTGATTCTTATGATTCAGTGGTTTCAAAGTTACTGTTTGCATTTCCTTAATGCATACGTTTTTCAGCAATTTCTTCAGCCAGAATTATGTATTTTTATTAATAAATTTAACAGATGCCGGGCATAGTTTTGATGCTTTGAACTCAACACATCCAAGAGTCTATGTGTTATTTAAAATAATCGGTTCAGATACCAAATCAAAACACTGATTTAAATATAGAATTTCAAAATTTCCATTTAAATTTTCAATAGATAATACCACTTAAAACTCAAATATATTCATGAAATCTCCTGAGAAACCACTGTCTTAAGAACCGGAGTATGTGTACAAAAATAAATGTCTAAAACAAAAGAGTCTGATGATATGTCATTCCCTAAGAGGAAAAAATTGTATACGTCAGTTTATTTCGAATGGGTTTTTTTTTGCTCTATTTTTCTTAATAACTGCACTCATCTTAAAGCTGAAAGAGTCTCGTATGAAAAATACAGAAAAGATATCTGCATATTGTGTGTTATCACTAAACTACTAATGCCTTCTCCTTTTCAAACGTCTGTCCATGGTGGATATTTAGAGTGGAATCAACTTTCAGAAAGTCCTATTGTTTCTAATTATTATAAGTACCTATTCCCAATCTAAGAAAACAAAATTATTATGAGTTTAGTTTTGGTTAATAAGTAATCTGTAAATTGAAATAGAAATAAAAAAATAAACCTGCAATTTAAGTTAAGATTCGTAAAAACATCCTTTTAAAAATATTATTAGAAATGTAGTTTAAAAAAATTTAGGCTTTAAGAAAGGTTAATATATGTTCATTTTTTAATTCACTGCAATGAATATATTTAACACCAAAACTACTGACTGTTTAACTACATTTATTTCTACTTGTTAAGTCATTGGACTACCTTGGTAGCTCTAGTGTTAAATTTTGCATTAGTGAATCTTTTGAACTAAAAGAATTTTTAAGATAACACGTGTTGTATAATTTGCTGTTTAAAATATTTCAAATATTTAATAATTCGTAAAAGCTTATTATGAGTATTTATTGCTTAGTTCACGCTTGTGATTATGAAGTGCTTTAATTTTTAATATATAACAAATATTTTACTTATTAATATAATGACTATATATGAATGGATAAGCATTCTACGTATCCACCACATTCCAGTCCTTTTTGCCTACGCTTGTTTCTGTACTGCGAATTTTTTTTAAGAACATCTTACTCCTGTGTACATAAAATATTGTTTATGGAATCCATTGTGATATAACTTGTTATATTTTGCTGCTCCATTGTTTTTACAGAACCTGTATCATTTGTTTCACTGATATCTAATTCAGAGATCGCCAAGATCATGGCAATGTAAATAGTGTTGACTATTAAGAGTAGATCTATGAGAAAAAGAAAATTAGAACGTTTTGATTTACGATGTCATTTTTGAACATGTTACTAGCAATACTGTCCAACCTTATTGTTATGAATCTTTTCAGAAAAATTTATTTAGTATCATAATTATTTCTTTTCGTATATACTATGGTACAAAAAGTCAAAATGTCATTAAAAGCATGCATATCGAAACTTTTTTTTTATTTTTCTGAAATTTCAAAAAACAATTATGCTGTTATATTTTAATTAACAGCATTTGGCAACTATCTCAAAGATGTCTGATGAATTTGTATATTATAATTATTAGAGTTCGAATTTAAAAAACAACATTACAAACGTATACAAATCTTTGTCACTTTCTAAAAATATATACCTAAGATCATTGTCCTCTCAAATAGATTTTCATTTTCAAATTCACCCAAATGACCTGTGCATTTTGACCTTTAAGTATTTTAATGCGTATACGTCCTTTGATCATTACCATAAATCAGGGGTTTCTAACGAATAGGGTCGAACAGTATCCAAATGGGTAGGGAACTGCTCTTTAGTTCTGAAGTTCATGGGCTCGAATTACATTACTGACATCGATGTTCGTAGTTATCCGGAATCGGTGGAAGGTCGCGGTCTCATCAGCCATTGTAGTGCAAAGCAGCATACCGTAGTGCTCAAAAAACAGTCAACCAACCAAATAAACCAGCGCTTTTCTTTAACTTATTTTAATACAAAAAAATCTTCCGAAAACACTAGGTAAATAATTTTAATTCATTATCAATAACTAGTTACGAATCAGTTAAC
>CM063505.1:67243748-67281248 GCA_032207245.1 Pardosa pseudoannulata | reverse complement strand
AAAGGGACCATACTCGATCAAAGATTTTACCAACATGGCATCTTGGTCTTATAAAGAAAATGGTGTTAGAACTCCGCAGAAGATTTTGAGTTCCACACTCCGTCTTCCTTGTTCTCTCTCTGAGGGGGCTGGCAGATCTCTTGAAAAAGTTCGTTGGACAGCGTTGCCAGGGCCGAAAATGGCTAATCCGCTGTTAGCAACCCCTCTTGACCAATGGGGTAGAGGATGAGTCGCTCACAGCACTTTCGCTTCTAGGTCAGTTTCGCGCTGGCGTTGTTGAAGTGTAACTCTTTGTTACAGACTGGAATGTGAATGGTTAATCTGTTCACGTCCAAAAGATCATCTGATCAGTATTGGGGTGAAAATGGCATAATGGGGTCAAACATCACAATTCAGACAAAACTCCAGACGTCAAAAGGTTACGTTTACCATTCACTTCACTTATCAAACGATGAATTTCTGGAGCTGAAATATTCCTTGATGTCAAAAACTGAATCCCTGACAGTACTTCACAGTCGGCGGGCTGGTCAATTATTTTATACATTTTGTAACACACTGTAAACAGCACAATGCAACAATACCAATACATAGGACGTCCTTAGAGAATGCCGGATTCCATGATCATGCCTATTTTAATGTTCGAGCAACATTCTGTTAGCTACGTCGATTCGGATCTTACTTTCCGAATAACCCCTGTAAAACATTTAGCATTTATACCAAAGCAGATTCCTAACTAGAAAAAATTTCGGGATGTTTTTCCAGTTTTAGATTTCTAATTTTTTTTAACTATCTCATAGCTATATTGCTTTTTGAAAACATTCATAATACGAACACCTGAACAATTTACAATGAAAGAAAGCAGAAAGCAGTTGTTGAGAGGAGGGCAAATAGAAATGCAAATGAAAACAAAAAGATTTTCATGAAATTCTTCCATTTCTAGATTAGATACCAATAGAAATATTCGCATACTAGTGCTGAGTCTACCACCGTTTCGTCAAACAAATGAGAGTTTATTTTAGAAAACTTTGCATTTTATTTCTTTTGCTTATAATTATTTATTTATTTATCTATTTTGTAATAACTGTAGTGGTAAGGTATATTCAGGGAAATGTGAGATAATCCAAAGAGGAGACCGCAAGAGATAATACGTGAGATAATACAAAGACGTAATCGTAAAGGGGCGGTATAAGCAGTAATATCAAAACCATTTTAGGGGCATTTCAAGGGCGGCATTTTGGAGACTTGCACCATGCTGCCAATGTCTTAAGTATATTTAAATTGAAGGATAAAAACTGTGAACATAAATGAACATTAAATAATATAATTTCTTCAAGAGCGTTCATATCTTTTGTATGCAGAACGATATATACACCGAAAAGCCATTACATTACACTACGACCACCTCCATTTATAACAAAGGGCTCACCCAAGAACAAAACTAATAAGCGTGCAAGACTGATGTTAGAGTATATAAAGTGGCTATGCATTGTCTCTCCGAACATAGCGCGATTAGCAACATAACGGGAAAAGCAGCTGATTTATTGGACTTCGATAAAGGTCAAATCGTTATGGCTAGACGACTGGGAACATCAATGTCAAAAACGACACGTTTAGTGGGTTGTTCAAGTGCAGTATTTGTGAGCACATATCGAAAGTGGTGTATGGATGGTAAAACGACAAGTCACCGGTCAGCGGTGTGTCATCCACGGTGCATTGATTTCAAAGGATAGCGGAGATTACTACGCATTGTTAGTCGTAGCCAAAGATCTATCACAGCTGAAATCATCACTAGCTACAACAATAACGACTCAGACATTGTTTCTCAACACACTGTGCAGCGTGCATTGCTGCATATGGGCCTACACACCCGGAGGCCTTAGCATGTCGCTACACTGACGGCATGTCATTTCCAGCTGCATCTGCAATGGATTAAGAAATATCGTAATTGGACATTAGAAGAATGAAAGTTGCATAGTCTGGCCAATCACGTTTTCTGGTTCATCACATCGACGGGCGTGTGCAAATATGCCGATTTCCAAAGGAAACCCTAGTTCCCGGATGTACAGTTGGACAAAGCCTGTGGCGGGAGTACTACACTATGGGCAATGTTTTCATAGAGCACATAGAGACCCATAATCCCCATAGAACGATCCCTGATGTCTGTGCGCTACTTGAAAATCATTGCAGACCAGGTTCACTCATTCATGACAACATTATTTCCTGCAGGGGATGGTGTTTACAAACAGGACAATCCACCATGTCATAAGGGTCGAATTGTCAGGGAGTTATTCGAGGTACATTCCAGGGACTTCTCATATTTTGACCACTGAATTCACCTGACATTAATCCAATAGAGCATTTGTGGCCTCACCTGGAAAAACAAATCCTTGCTGCGACGCTATCCACTCGAAATGTGTGAGAATTGCTGGAACAGTTGGTGAGCGCTTGGTACCAGATACCACAGACTACTTATAAGCACCTTGCGGAGTCAATGCCACACCGAGTTCTGGTAGTTTTGAGGGCTAAAGTTGACCCTACATGTTATTAATAATGTGGTCATAATATAATGGCTGTTCGGTGTATATATAAAAGTTTTTAGGGTGGGAGGGTTGAACCCCCAAACCTGTCACCAGTCATGGATTTGTATTTAGTAACTGTAACCCATATAGTTCTACCATTATCAATACACTTGTTGAATTTATTTTATTTTTCAAACCAAGATTTAAAAAAAGAAAAAAAAGAGAGAGTCGGGCAATGAAATAGGAACAGATAAAAACTTCTGTAGTCTATTTAGTTAGTCCATCAAGTGATAGTATTAACTACTTTTCATTCTAATTTCATAATCTAGTTAGTCCATCAAGTGATACTATTAACTACTTTTCATTCTCAAATATGAGTTAATGACATTTTTATTTCAATTATCTAATCTCGTCGTTTCTTTTCAAAAGATATATACTTTTGGGGTGAAAAAACTCAAGACAAAAAATGTCAGAAACTTCAAAACAAATATAAAATTAATACAATTATATTCAAGCTGAGACGTTAGTTAATTGTAACTATAAATCTGTTGAAAATATTAGTGTCTGTTGGTTTATGTAGCTAGTTCAACAGAACCACCGTTTAGCTGTGTCATATGCTCCTGAAAAAGGAAAATTATTAGCGGTGTGATACTCTTAAAACTTATAGAAACACTAATGTTATAAGCCTACTGAATTATTAATCAACTATAAACTAAATACTTAAGTTATATCATTTGCCTTTTGGCACTTGCTAACTTCCTTTTGTTTACCATACCAGCCAACGTCGCTTCCCATCTGTATTGATAACTACGAAAATATATTTACATTATTCACAAATTTCAAAGTTCCATAAGTATAAATTATTAAAATCAGCAAAAAGAAGGTAGACAGTTAATCCAATTAAGGGATTCGTGTTGACAGTCAAAGAAAGCTTAACTGCGTTAATTACTTTTGTATACGAGAAGAAATATACATTTGTGTCAGAATATAGCTACAAATACAAAACCAACGTAAGGCGCAAATAGATTGAACTTACGTTGGCTCAAAAACCGTAGCCAGAAATTATTTTCGGAAGGGGATCAATGGGAAAGACTGTTTTTTTTTTTTTTTTTTTTTGTTTTTTTTTTTGTGTGTGTGTGTGTGAATGATATTGCAGTAAACCAACACGTTTTCTTTTGTATGTATATCCCTAATGAGTACAAAACACAATGTGGTTTTAAATTTTTAAAAAATGATTAAAAAATGATATAATGAACAAATTTAAAGCTTAGAATGAGTAATGAAGTATTTGAACAATGAATTTAATAGTAAAACTAACATTAAAAACTGTTTTTACATTTATTTGTTTTAATTTCTCTTTCATTTAGCTATACACCAAAATATAGTCTAACGTAATAAGTTGAGGATACTTTAGAAGATAGAATCTGTCTCAAAATACTCACAAGAAGACGATATACAATAGATTACGGAAAATAATCTTGAGACGAATGACCCTAGGGAATGAGGGTGTGGGGTAAATAAAAGCCTATGGCCCCGTAAGACATTTATGGCCGAAGTGGTCTCTTTTTTCAACTCCTCTTCTTAGACCACTCTCCTGTTTCTAATCATGGATCTTGTTGGTGCTTCAACCACATTTGGCGAAATTGGCGTGCTTGCAGCGTGGCGTTTGAAATCTGGCGAGGGGATCGTAACTCAACAAATTGATACATAAACAAAAACAACATTTTGAGGAAAAATTTTACAAAAATTGAATATTTAAAATCTAATTGAATTAACAAAGAAAACACAAAGGAAACACATAACCTTCATACTAAATAGACTGAAACATTCACTTAATCACAAATTAAATAAACTGAGTGTGATTTTCATCACAAATTTGTGATTTAGTGTAAATTGTAAAATTAATTAAAAAAAAAATATTTAAAATCCAAAGGGATGAGGGAGGGTAGGCGGGATCTCATCCAGCAAAAAACTCTTTGACTTAAAAGAAACTGTATTTTGAGTGGAGGTTGAAGAGGAGTTGTAAAATTGAAAAAAAAAATTTCAAATCTCTTATTAGAACACTGTTGTCTATGAACAGCTAAGTAGATGACACTTCCACACACGTGGTCAATTTCCTTTCCACGAAACGGTCTTTATGAATTTTGGAATTTCGGGGAGGGACTGTTTCCCTAAATTCCCTCCCCTGTCTACGGCCTTGCATTGGCTTTACATTTATTGTTATAATTGTTTTCGTAAATGCAATGTTATTTACAGAAGGGAAAACAAAAACCATATGTAGAATTCATATTTTTCAATAGAAAAGATATTCCAAACGCAGATTTTGTTACTAAGTGGGATATAAAAACAGACATGCCAACATTCAGGCATCCATGTCAGGAGCAACAGAATAGTGTTAGATGATAACGTGCTAATTACACACGTGTGTAATTTACATACATTATAAACAATACAAAATACGATCGCAGATTATACATAAGTACATATCTTATTGGTTTCTAAATTCTAATTAAATGCACAGTATGAAATTTTAAAACGTAATCAAAATTTATGCATTCAACAATGTGTACGTATCTTTTTTAGATATAACAACTAATTTTTCATAACAGTTTTTCTTGTAGCAACATTAACCTAGATTAAAACATTTACATTTTTCGATCATCTGGGATTCTGCAGTCTGTCTACCAAAATTTGACCTAAATTCAATTTGGTTTTTTCGTACATTACTGAATACTATTTAACATGCAGCATAACTAGGTGGAAAGAGTAATTTATTCAGTATTATCTTTGGCAAAACTCTGTAATGAATCGCTGAGTTGTGTTTTTTTAGTTGTTCAAAATTTTTGGTATTTTCCGGAGCAATCTCAGGAGTTTCCGGAGTTATCAATTTTTCTAATTTCTCCGGAGCAACTCCGGATAATCCGGAGTAGTTGGTATGTCTGTAAAAATACGGATATACAAGTTATATAACTAAAAATAATAGTGTGTTTCTATCACATTGAGTCATATATTAGTAACTGTAACATTGATCTTTAAAAATCACGCCTCTGAATGTTGTATTGCATGTTCTTTATTAGATCATACTTAATAACTCTCAGAGACCGAACACGAAAAGTACGCTTTCCTTACAAATTCAAAAATATAGTACTCTGGTCCCACAATCGTATTTCTAGAAATTAACGTAGTATCGACGTTCTTCAATTCTAGATTAGTCATTGAGGATCAATAAAATTTTGTAGTATCATGCAAGTGGAACAAAACCTTAACCCTTTAACTGTCAAGTTATTTTGATGATTTGGGTACACAATTTGTCAAATTTTATTATTGCAAAACTCAAATGTTTACTACAAAATAAATTATACTTAGTAGTTAAAAATTTATATTTTGAAGTACATGATATATATTCGGGTATAACAATACGATGCATTAATAAAAAATTACCCTGAGTAATACTCGGGCGTGACATTTTCGAACACCAATGCTGTGCCCGAGATTATCTCGGGCATGACAGTTAAAAGGTTAAATAAGAATGGAAGAAAAAAATAGGAAAATTTTAAAACCTCTAAACATTAGTAACAATCGTAGAATAAACCACCATTCTATAGTTAAGTGACCACGTTCTCAGAAGAAAAAAATTCATATTATATAAATAACTGATAACTTAATTTCCTTTTCTGAAAAATTGATAAAAAATAATAGAAGCCCATCAAGGTTAGAAATCGGAAAAGCTGCACAGAAAAATTCATTTCCTGAATGAAAATAGGCAAATAAACTAATTTTATTATTCTTATATAAATCAGGAAATTTTTCAAAAGAACAAAATTCATTTACTTAACACAAGATGCGCTTCTCAATATAATCTTTACTTATAACGCAGTAAATAATCTACACAGAGGTCGTTGAATTTTTACTATATATATATATATATATATATATATATATATATATATATATATATATATATATATACTTATGGCAAAAAAAACCACCTGTTGCTTAAGTTTTACACACCAGTGTATATACACGCACTATAAACTTCTAAACATAAAAAATATCCTTAATTGAATAAAACCACCATGTTTAGTCACACAGGAATTCCTTTAATCCACTGATGCTCAAGTCACTTCTGTTGAATATATATTGATGAATATCTCAAATCTAAGTTATTATAGACTGCACAAAGGAAAACAAATATGAAATTTAAACAACTTTCAGTAGTACAACCTGCCCTCGCGAGTAATCAGTTGTGATTTTAAACATCATATGTTGCCATTCATAAAAAAAAGAAATATTTACTGATAAAAGATTTATATGGTATCACATGTAAACACAATACTAAGTGAAACTTTGTAATTTATAAAGCTAGGTGTCAGTATTTCAGTAGATGTACCTGCCGAAAAAATAAATTTATGAACAAGACTCGAAAAATTATAAAATATCGATCTAAACGGCATAATTAAAAATAATAGCAGATACTCGTAAATATAGTAGATTGTTTATAAAATTGCTGAAAAAAATTCGTTCTGAGAAAACCTAAAAATTCTTCAAAATGTTCTTTAACTGTCCCTAAAATGGAATGTTAGACATTAATAGATTAATAAGGAGTATATTATTAACACATTAAATCATTTATCAAACGAGCATTACTATTCCATAGATGTAAAAGTTGAATATTACACCTTGCCACAGTATAATTTAACATAATTATATTTTTCTTCATTTCTATAAATCAACTAGAACTAAATAAAATGGGTTAATTTGGCATTTACACAAAATCTTTCAAACAGAATTTACACTGTGAGCACTATGCAAAAGAAGTGTTTAAATAATATGTAACATAACTCAGAAGTGCAAACTTAAATTTTTATTTAAACTTTGCCAGTGAGAAATAACATATTTTAACACAAGTTCAAAATATGATAATTATAAATATTAAAATATACTTTTCTGAAACCAAACAATGAATAAATAAGACTGCAAGCTAATGTAATAAAAAAACAGCACCTATTTCAAAATTACACAATAATAATTTGTTCTAGAAAGATAAATTTGTTCTAGAAAGAATATTAACTTCCTTATAGTTTTAAATTTGATCTTAATGTACTTTATTTCAATTTTAATAGCTTTTATTTAGATAATAAAGAAAATATTTAAATTATAGCTAATATTAAAATAAGTAAAATAAAACTTTAGAGGAAATGTTTTAATTTATAAGAACATAAAATTAAAATTGGCTTAAAATTGTACATTAAAGCGTTTACATTTGTTATATTATCATTAAATGTATTTTACTGAATAAAACTTCTTGTTCAAAATGCTATGAATTCAGCAGTACAATATATTGAATATAAAATTAAAAGAAACAGGTTAACATTACATTGAGGATATTTCATAAAAAGCAACAATATCACATACAGTAGTTTTAAACAAACATTTGAGAAAGTATTTCAAATAAAAACTCCATATATTCTTTATGCATATAAGTGTGTGTGTGTGTATATATATACATATATATATTGCATAATGATTCAGTAGAATCAAATCAATTTACACAAACCAAAGCAATTCAGATCTTTTAAAAATACAAAATAAAAGGCAGAAAAATTTAACAAATAACAATCTTGAGCAAGTAATCTTAAATAATTATATCAAAAGAGTTTATTAATACTTAACAAGAATTTGTAATTTTGAATATTAAATTAAATTTTACAACATCTAATGAGATTAAGGGAACATGGTACTGCAAATATGATCAAAATAAGCTTCTTTTATTGACCAAAATTATCATCCAACTTTTCTACGTAAGCCAGCAAAATTTAAAACCTGTATCTTCAATATTTCAAGTTATTCTCTGACAGGATTTCATTTATAAAAACTTTTCTTAAGAGATGAAAATCATTAAATGGATTTTCATCAATTCCATACATTTAAAAACAGTAAATTTTTGTATTTAAGACACAAGTGATAAATTTTATATGTAGGTTTACTACAATATGTAGAATAAAATCCTATATAGAATTGAGAATTAGTTGCTTCTATTTACTTTTATACAAGAAACTCAAACTTCAGTGTTTTTCACATTAAGAGTTTAATTTTTTTCATAACACATTTTTAGAAATATGTGAAAATCAACACATGGTATTTATTATCCCAAATATATTTTTAAAACAAAAATGTATTTAAAATTCTAAAAGTTTTAAAAAAAACTTTAAAATGTTTTAAATTTAGATGACGATTAAATGAACTTCTAAAATAGATCTAACTGAGTATGCTTTAAATCAGATTCTAAAATACAAAACAATTGAAATTTTTACAGTAATACTTAAAATACTTTCTTTAATTTAAAATAAAAGGGTACCATGTCCTCTTAATAGAGAAAGAATCCTTCAAATAAACAATTCTAATGGAAAAATTTGTCTGCATTACTATGAACAAAACTTTCAGTAAAAATTATTCATAATGAAATAAGACTTATACAAAAGAGAAAAATTAAAGGATAACATCTCCAGGCAAAGAACTAGTGGAGTGTTTTTAACGTCTAAATTCCCATAACTACATATAAGTGAATATATTACACATTACAGTCATGGACATGTTAAATGCTACACAGTCATAATTCCCATTTTCAATAGATCATTTAATTATGATAACATTCAAAGCTAAGGATCACAAAGTTATAAAAATATATACGCAACTAAAAAGGTATGATAACAAATCATACTCAAACATTGCCACCAAATGCAATAATTGTAAACTAATTACTTTGTAATGCAGTAAAACACACTATAAGAAGATAGTTAGATTTCTGAAATTTTACAACCATTGAAAGAAAACAAAAATGAACACAAATGTGGTAAATATATTAAAAACCAAAATGAAAAAGCAGAGTTATCTCAAATATGGCACTTCAAAAAGAAAATTTTAATATTATTCTTTTATTAATTTACATTAAAACTTTACAATTTTCTCCACTAAATTTCATGTTCTACAATGAACAAATACAACAAAAGAAAATTTTATTTATGGATATATAGCAAAGGAAAAATTAATCCTTTTCTCAATTGTTAGACTTCTTGATACTTCATTCATTCTTTTTTACTTGTATATTTGAAAAGATTATACTGAAACTATTAGTGTTTCCTTGAAACATATATAGGTTCTCCTTACTTTATAACCTATTTTCTTAACAATCTCTTGCATTTATGACTGATCATATTTCAGCCTGCAATTCAGGGTATCTTCCCAAAGAACATCATTTTTGATTACATTAAAAACATTAATTCGGCTTGGGATGCAGTAACATATATTTATATTTAAGGCACCTTTAAAAAAGCACAAAAAGTATTGTGAACAATATTAAATCATTTGATAACCTTGACAACATGATGATTAAAGTATTGCGAACAATGTTAAATCATTTAATAACCTTGACAACATGATGATTAAAGAATTGCAAGCTTTATCAATGTATTTAATATGGATAGTGAAGTGAAAATTATTGATGAATTACTATATTTTGCCACTAGGGAGCTAACAAAGGAGAATCTTAAAGAGTTAAAAGTGCAGCAGCATTATTAAGAGGAAAGAACTAAAGGAGTTCACAATAGTTGGCAAGCTCTCCAAAATTAATGCAATTATGGTTGAACTTGAGGTCATGGATCCAAATAGTAAACATTTTAAAGTTAAACATGGGATAAGTTAACTTTTAAGGTACTACAGAGAAATTTATGCAAAAAATTTATTATAAAGCTAATCAGAGGAGTTCCTTTTCTACAGCCACATCCACTTCTGTTTCATTGTTCTCATCTCTATTACCTGGACCTTCTACAGCTAAACAAACAAATTATAATCTGTGCATGCATATTTCTTATGAATCAATTTGAAGTGTTTTGATAATTTTTATAATTTTATAATGCTGTTATATTCTGTACAGAAGTTCCTCACTTAATAATACAAGGTCAAAATGAAACTTGGTCTTAAAGTAAGAAGTACCTGTATATAAATTATCTGTGAATGTATGAAATTTTAATCTATAATATTAAAGCAAGCTACAGAATTTCAATTTTAAAAATGTTCACATATAATATGACTTATAACATGGCTAAATCCTCCTGTTTCAGCAGTGATGTTACATCAATCCCACTCTCTATGCTAATCATAACCTCAATATACCATCAAACCAGTCTTTTTTATGTTTTCTTATAATATAATAATAAAAGGTAATTTCCTAATAGTATAAAAGTAAGAACTCTCAGAATTCATACTCTAATTATTTGCATTAATTTATAAGAACATGACATTAAACAATGCTATCACACACCATTAGTATCATCAACCTAATCAAAGCTAAGTGTACCCTAAATGTTTCACTAACACCATATAAAGATGAATGTATGAAATCAATTTTTTATTTGAAGAAATTGTTTCTAATACCTGGAAATAAGGGAAGAGGTACAGGAGCTATCTTTCGGTTCAAACAGAAACAGTATATATCATTTTGCTATACTCCGTATTGTCCCAGATGCCTCATTTTGGATAAGTCTCCACTGCACATTTCAAGAAGGTATGCAATTTTGGGAGATTCATAAGGAATTAAAACCCATACTGATGATATTATGCTGGAAGGAGATAGATTTCTTAAATCAGATAAGAAAATTCATATGCCCCAGACAGAAACTCCATACAGTACATCACTACACTTAATATCATCCCACATCATCTGGGACAATATTAAAGTAATATTAAATAGCCCATAGTGAGGCATCTGGGCCAGATGCTTCACTATGGGAGAGACCTCATAGCACATATTACAAAGGTTTGCTTACTTGTAACTCATAAAATGAGAGTCTATACTAATAGCATTACAACTGAATAAAATATAATGTTAAATAAAACACAAAATTCATGCTTATACTCTGTACTAATTTTTGAAGATTTACAAGTAATTACACACAAGATATACATTCAGGACAGTAAAATTTTGTTATTCTGTTCTCATTACTGCATTATATGCACTACAGCAGTAGTCCTTAATCACTTACATACTATGGACACCTTTTATATACTTGTCTTACCTTGAAAACTTATAGTATTTCAGAGAGATTGATATAAATTAAATACAAACTAAATGTCTTTCTGTCACAAAGAAAATTAGAACCTGACTGAAAATGTTCTTGACATTGATGCCAGCTGCCATAATCAAAAATAGCAACCACTCATTGAATAAATGATAAAAATGTAGGTATGTAGGTAAATGTAGATTTTATTTTAATAGATAAAACGGTGTTTATAACACCGTTTTACCTATTAAAATAAAATGGCATTCAATTTAATCATATTATTTTTGTCAAGATTTATAAAAAAAGAAAGTGGAAAATTCATTCTACTTAAATGTAGCTTACATTTTAAATAAAAATAATATATATTTAGTAAAAATAATTAAAAAGGAATAAACAGGAAACAAAATTTTAAAGCAAATACTTTATATAAAAAATCAAATCTTCAATATTAACTCTCTATCTGTCAATTCTGTATATATAGAGATGTTCAATGTCACTCCTATCGAAAAAAGCATAATATATAGTTTATAAATTGTGCAATATGAATTGCAACAATCAGACATTTTTGTCTTTATATTAAAATTTTATTATCCAAGCTCAATTTGTTAATGAAGGAAATCGGAGTGTTCACTGTGAATCAGTGTGATAGCATACTGAAATATTTAACTGCATTTTAACCCCCTGTAATTACTGCAACTTTGAAAGCAATACTCACAAATAATTTCAGTATTACTTCTTGTATAATATTTATATACGTTATATAAATGTTTAAATTGAGACAACTAAATTAAAAGAATTTTCAGCAGCTATCTAGAATCCAGTGGATGAAAATGATGCAAAATCTCATGATTTGCCCACTGTGTTAGAACAATTCATACACCTTTTCTGTTTCAAATGTTGACAGTAGAGGGTCAAGAAAACCAACTGATTAGAGTCAAATTAAAGCAAAATGCAGATTTTTATTCTATCTGTAAGAATACTATAAATACAAAAATAATACTTTTGTTCTACATTCATTCAATTTAGATTGTCTTGGTATTACAGTCAATCTGCAAAAGTCATTGAACTTTAAAGGGAATCTACAAGATGCAATATGAATATATACTAAGTAGTCCATTCTAGAGATGACAAAAAAACATTTGATCTAAGTTTTTATTTATAAAGAAAATTTAATTAATTTTACTTAAATATAAATATACCTAGTACAGATATATTACATTCCAGCAAGAACAGTAATACAACTCAAATGGTTATTTTCAGATTAAGTCAATAATTAAGTCAGATCCCATGAGCATGAAAACATTATATCTCTAATTTGGAATTTATCTGCCAAAGGACAGTGACATACTTACAACTTTTATAAAATTGGAATCAGCAAATACTTTTGCAAAACATCTATTGGTTGGTTGGTTGGTGGTATTTTAAGTGACACAGGTAGTTATAACTAATTTATAACTAACAAAAGTTAATTCTAATTTTTTTTCCCGGGAAAATTGTAGTTAAAAGTTAATTTTAATTAATAAAATCTTTAAACATTTGTTATACATAATAAAATATATTACCTAATTTTTTCCATTAATTTTGATTCTAGAGAAACACAAAATTAATCTAATTTCCAACTAAATAACTATTTAGCAGAATCAATAAAATAAGATGAGTAAACTATCAAAGTATGACTTAGCAAGTTTTAATTCCTTCAAAATGAACGATTATTTTTTTTCAATATTGAAAAATTTTAAAAAGGCAAATTTATAAAACTGGTATAATTTGTAGTCCAGTAATATCATTATTTATTTTTAGCAAGATCATATATGAATTTAATATCTTTAATATGTTAATAATCTTTTTCCAAAAATACAATTAAAAGTTTTAAAATGTAATATAAACAAATTTTCTTCAAAATCAACAGCATGTAAGGAAATAAAAGATGAATATAAAGAAACTGCAATAACTTTCTTAACCTAAATTAGAAACTCAGGTTCAAATTTTTACTTATAACTACTTATAACTTACTTTTAATTAAGTTTATAATCTCACGTTTTTAATGTGAACAAGTTTTCTAAAGTTGTGTTGATTTTTACAGTACCAAAAGCTATAAAAATTCTCAGTTTATCCATAAGTCCATAAAATTCAACAAAAATCTAAAATTTACAGACAATCTGGGAAAATTATCTAGTATGCAGTTATATCATTTTTATTTGAACTTTTACTTCACTTAGCTTTCTTTTATTTCTTATTTCTCAAATCCTACATTATATCGTTATATTGCTGTTCTTATGGTAATCACAATTCAAAACAATTGAAACTGTATAACTAATTTATATGGGATTCAATTATATCACAAAGAACACATGGTTGAGAACATTTTTAACTATTATCATGGGTCAGATCTATACAGGAAATGTGTAAAGAAATTAATTTTAAAGTGTTTATTAGTACAATATCAGATCTAGAACTAATATATAAGGCTAGGAAGATGTAAAGGATAGGACGGACAGATTAAGCATGCTTATCAAAGAACAACATATATTATAAATAGGAGTTAACACTAAGCAATAAAGATAAATTACCACAAATAAATAAAACAAAGCATATTTTCCAAATAAAAAATGAAAAAAAACTGACAACATAATTATACGACAATGCAAAGGTTAAGTTTAAAATGTAATTTATCAAAAATATCATATAAGGCTGTAAACTAATAGAAGTGGTTTAAGAAATAAAAGGTCTAATTTTACTCTGAATTTTTATTTACACAACTCTTTAGTTTTACATTTACATTAATTAAAAAATTTCAAATTTATTTCATTTTTTTTTATTTTGATTATATACCAGCTCTAATAATACTAAATTTCCTCTTTAGATCAAACAAAAAAACTTTAAATAAAAACCTATTTCTTCAGAGCTTAGTAATAAAAATTAAGCACACAACTAATTATTTCTTTTAGCAAACAAATTATAAAATTAATATAATAATTTAGGACAAAAACTATTTTCAAATTTAAAAAGTAAATGAAATGTTCATTACCTCATCTATCTATACATATTTTCAATTTTTAATGATAACTAAATTTCAAAAGAAAAAGAAAAATTTAAAATAATGAGATGATTGATCCTATGTTGTAAATAATATTAACCTTTATAGTTGCTATTTTATGAAAAAAAAAATGTTTCTAAAAGCACCACAGATAATTTAACTAATAATAATAATAATAATCTATAATTTCAAAGATTAATTTTTACTACTAAATATAAATATGAATAAAAAGCAAAAAATGCTTCTAAGAAAATACAGGGCAGAAAATGTCCCTTTTATCACAATTTTTAAACAAATCAGCTTCGACACTAAACAGCTTGACAGTTTTGAACAATTAAAACAACATAATTACACAGCAATCTTTAATCCAAATGTATTCCTATTCATAGCAAATTATATTTTTATCAGACAAAAGAGATATGAAAATATACCAATTAGAGAAATAATTTTACCTTATGCTTATTTATCTCTTATTTAAAATACTTTAAATTTTGGTTGTAAAAGATTTTATATATGCAACTGAAAATGTATACATGATGCAAAATTCAGATAAGATAAAACATTCCTCCATTCATACAAATTTACAGTGTGTAGAAAAATATTTTAAAGTTTTGTTAGGAAGAAATGTATATTTCAATAGAAAAACACATTAATACAAAAAGTCTGACAATTAACTGATTTGAATCACTTCTTAATATGACAAAAATAATATACAACTCAACTCTAAAACCTTAATTAATACATTATAAAAATAGTCTATTCGCTCATTAGAGCAAATTCTACATAGAAAAATTTAAATTGCGGGTTAACTTATTGTTTTAACAAATAAATTTGCTTTAATTAATTCTTTGAAATAGGAAATAAATGAAAATTCAAAGTGGCATAAATATACCACTTTACAGTTTTGTTTGATCAAGTAATTGTCATGGCATTATATATATATAAACAATATACAATTTTACTCAAACTTTAAAGCTCATAGTAGATCTTAAATTCATTACAAAAATTTTCATGATTATTAAAGTCAGTATATGATTCTTACTGGTTTAAACTCTAATCAACCTAATATAGGTTACATCATAAAGGTTTAATAAATGTATTTTCTACCACTAATAATTGCTGCCATTTTGATAAAACAGCAATAAGTAAACAAAATCTCAGTTAACTGATTTTTAAATATTTCTCTACCAGTATCATACATTTATTTTTCAAATCAAAGTCTGTATATAACTTTCATGTATTTAAACGTTTTATAGAAATATATATAAGAGATATAAATTTAATTTTCCATCAAACTGCATGTTTAAAATGAGATTTCCCTCCATTCACAAATTAAAAGATAAAGCACATATAGTATACATATAACAATGGAGAAATATCACAACAAATAACAATCAGATGAAAACAAAGTAATGTAAAATGTCTTTCACTTCTTGGAATACTTTTTAATTCCTTGTTCATTAATGATGCAAACATGCTAAAAAGTTAAGAAAAAAGAAAGAAAGAAATTAGCTTACAAGAAAGGATGTATGATAAAATATAGATCAATATAAAAACTAAATTCTGATAAGATGTGTAACTATAAGCAAATCAAAGAGGTAGGTTATGCTTTAAACTTCCAAATACTTCCAAAATGGTAATATACTATCTCCAAAAATAGCAACTTAATTCTGATATGTGTAACCATAGAGAGATATAGAGGGTGGGTTATGTTATTATATAATTTTCTAAATGCTAATATATTATTTCCAAAAATAGCAAAACTGCATTCTGATAAGATGTGTAACCATAAGCATAACCAGGGGTCAGATTATAATATTATATAATTTCAAAAGGAAATTAAAGTAAGCTATCAGCATATCATATCAGATTGCAAATGCTGTTTCTGAAATGTTTAATCAACAAAAATACTACTTAAATAAAATAATGAAACTCAGTTTAAATAAATAAATAAATAAATAAAATAAAAAAACTTTTATTGTTTGAAAGGAAGGTAAATCCTTTCTAAATTCTACACATGTATATCTTGAATCCTAACATTCAACAGGCCTGTGTACATACCATGCCAGAGGCATAGCAAGAGGGGGTAAGAAAGCCTATCACACCCTGGGTACTTCTTGCAGAGACCCACCAAATGCTATATTCTATGTAATATATTACTCTATGTTTATTGGGGGGAGGGAAGTATTGTGCCCTGGGTGCCAGTTAAACTTGCAACATCACTGTGCTAAACATATGTGTGTGTGTATAAATGTATATATTTTAAAACTCAAAAGTGATATCCAGGCCTGTGTACATACCACTGTGCCACTGTTGTCCATGTTGTGTACAACAGGCCTGTGTACATACCATGCCAGAGGCATAGCAAGAGGGGGTAAGAACGCCTATCATGCCCTGTGTACTTCTTGCAGAGACCTACCAAATGGTATAATCTATGTAATATATTGCTCTATGTTTATTGAAGGGGGAGGGGAGAAGTATTGTGCCCTGGGTGCCAGTTAAGTTTGCAACATCACTGTGCTAAACATGTGTGTGTATAAATGTATATGTTTTAAAACTCAAAAATGATATCCAAGCACACATGTTGATAATATTTAGCATGAAATTAACAAATTTTTCTTCATGATGTCATTTTAAAGACTAACAATACACAATTTAAAACTATATAGATTTGAGTAATTTAAGCAAACTATTCAAACACTGGAGTAAAATAAACCTTTTGATTCTTCAAAAGGAAATAAAATCCCCTCTCAATCTTTATGTATATACCTACATGGATTAACATTCTATGAATATGTGTACATACATATACTTTGACGTTTAAAGATATTAAGAAACAAATTTGTCTTCATGTTGCCACTCTAAAAACTGACATAAAAATTTAAAACTTCATAGATTTGATATAAGATCCCTATCAAAATTTCCCACACAGACAACAAAATACCATACATGAATAAAATACCCCAACCAAATTGTCTATACTCTTAAAATACATTGTGAGTTTCCAAACATACAGTAGATTTTAAAAGTCCTTTGAGTTTCATTAATCATAACTGCCATAGTTAAAAGATACCATAGCATTTTGAAAAGAATAAAAACATTTTTAAGATCCACCAAGCGTCAAGAGAGGATGAATGATCTGAGTACACTAAATATAAACAAAGCCATGAAAGTAGGTCTAGGAAAGGTTATAGACCTGTTTGCTTAGAAGCATACTCAAAATTACAATTATAATTTGTTTAAGTCCTTTATATTAAGTTTATCTGTGTCTTATGTATATTTATTTATATTATATATACAAACAAGTATATGTACATATATATATACATGAATATATATATATATGCATATATATATATATACATATATATACATATATATATACATATATATATACATATATATACATATATATATACATATATATACATATACATATATATATATATATATATATATATATATATATATATATATATACATATATATACATATATATATACATATATATATACATATACATATATATATACACATATACATATATATACATATACACATATACATTATATATATATATATATATATATATATATATATATATATATATATATATATATTATATATACATATACACACACACATATATATATATACATACATACATATACACATATATATATGTATATACATATACATATATATATACATATATATATATATATACATATATATACATATACATATATATATATACATATATATATATGTATATATACTTGTAATAAAGTAATAAATAAATCCTTAAAAAAGAGACTTTATGCCCCTTTTTCTGTCAATATGCCACTACATATAATTAAAGTAGTCTAGTATTCTAAAATTACACACTTCAGTTAAATACAGAAGTAAAAAGTTTAAAACTAAAAATGCCTCAAGAAAAAATATAAAATACAGAGAAAAAAAGAATTCACCTGCATCTAAATATATACTCAAAGTTATCTAATATTCTAAAAATTTCATAGTTGAATTAGATACACAAGTTAAACATTTTCAAACACCACCTATACAATTAATATAAATTTTTAAAAGTTTCAAAAAGAAATATCTAATAATTTTTCTTTTTTAGCCTATAAACTTAGTTATCTTTCTAGGAATGAAGGATTTTTTTTCTTATATCTAGAGTTGATATCTTAAAAATAGAGCTGAACATTAAATACAGATATAATTTATTTTTATAAGATCATATAAGCTTTAACTCATATTCATTTAATCATCAGAATTTGCAGACAGATATCTTACATTTGACTCTGAGTAAGCAAGTATCAAACATAGAAAAGTAATGTATGGCTTCTTATGTATGGAGATGAGAAGGAATATAAATAACAGAAACTTTTAAAGCCATGTGTCTACCTTTCACGATACTCTTAAGGGTTAAATATAAACAATCGTGGTGAAAATCTTTTATTTTATTTTCATTACTCCTAATCCACTATCAAGTAAGTTATTAAAACTGTTAGAATGATTAATTGCCAATTGTGCTTCAATAGTCAAAAGAAATCCTTAAATTTGACAATATATAATGATACAAAAAATATTTCTAAATAAAAAGCATCTGCTTCTGATGCCATACTTTTATTCACCTCTAAATACAACTTATTTTTGTTATTTTACTTTACAAATAAGCAAATTATGTAAAAACATACTTACATTCAAATCTCTGAAATACTCATTATAATCAAGAGCATATCCAACAATAAATTTGTTAGGAACTTCAAAACCAGTGTCTGAAAAAAAATAGAGATTTTATACAGAATTAAAATAGAGAAGAAAAAGGGGAGGAAAAAAATTATATCAAATGAGCTTACAAAATTTTATGTTAAAAGGTTTTTTTTAACATTTCAGAATATGCATAAAATTTGCACAGATAATACTTACAATCTGGTCGATACCCACTGCTTTTAGGAGTTCTTTTAACAAAAAGACTATAACATAAAATAAAATTTATTAAAACATGTTCATTCAATTGCAACTTAAAATTTTTGAAAAAATACAAACACTGGCAAACTTTAAAAGAAGTTTCAATTCAGTGAAGGCCAAACATAAATAATAAAAAATATTTTCAACTGTTAAATGTTTTTTCTTATCAGTAATTTTGGTTTAATTCCTTTATCCTTTTCATTTTTTTTCTGGATATGAAATGGCATTTCTTAAAATTAATGACATATAACATAGAAAATGCGGAAATAAATATCCTGAAAGATAAGATTAAATCTAATCAGAGAGAAACACAAATCTCTATATAAAAACCCTTTGTATGTGTGTGTATGATTACTGTTTGCTATGCATTCCAAATTGGCTTGACTTTTTTTGATGGAGTTGTGAAATAGGGAGTCAAGTACATACTAAGAAGGCTTTAATCAGGTTAAATTGTTCAGAGGTCTGGAGGACTTAAAATGCTTTTACTATTCTAAGTTGATTTTGGTGACTCTACTGTTGAATCATTTGATATATTTCCTTTTTAAATGCATGCTAAAATAATTAAAATCATTTAAGTGACTTAATTTATCTCATAACGTTTACAATATGTTTTCAAATAACACATTTCTTTTTGCTTTTTAAACATATTTATGTGACTTATTTCTTTTCATCAAATTTAATTTGGAAATTTTTTTCATCTTGAATTCAGTTATACTGCTTTTACTTTTCTAATTTTAAGATAGATGTCTTTTTTTATTAATCCTACAACTCTAACAAAATTATGATTATCCTCAATGAGATTGGATCATAATACTTTTATTTGTATGTGTATCTTGATTCTCTTTAAATAATCTCACAAGAAATGTAGTGACTTTTCCTTTAGCGAAGTGGAAACATAAATCACCAAATATAGTATTATGCTTAAAAAGAATATTAAAATAAAAAGAATTATTCATGTTTTGAAACTGAGTTTTCTATTTCTGAAATTCTTAAAACTGCTGGCTGGTATTTATATTCTAAAAATTAATTTAAATTTTGAAATAAACACAATTTTTATCTGAGAATTTTAAACACACATAACAAAAACTCAGTGCACAGTTGCTAATAGCAGAATAAAAGGAAGTATTAAATGTGTGTATTTCACTATACATAATGAATTATTTTCAGAAAAGTTGAGAGGAAATAGAATATGAAAAAATAAGATTGAGTTAAAGATGAAAGCAAGAAATGTAAAGTTTTTAGGACATTGATTCTTTTCTTAACTGTTGCAAGTTCACTTAATTTGCTTTGAAATTCTGCTAAGCTATGATTATACTTTAAAATTTAACATTATGTATATGTTTCTATCTATTTCTCAATTTAATAGAATTTATTGCCCCTTTTATTGCTTTTAGCATTTTTAAAAATCTTTTTCCAATTTTCTTTTCAATACTACTGCACATAATTTTTTCATTATTTGTCTAATTTTTGTTATTATAAAATAATTTCCATATTATTTTCACGTAAATTTGTTCTACAAATAAATTTATATATATATATATATATATATATATATATATATATATAACTTACTCTAAACACAAATTATATTCCTCAATTTTGATTCTATATCAGAATAAAGAGTAGACTCTTAATCAAAGAGTACAACTACTTTCTTTTAATAAGTAAAATCCTTAACTTACAATTCTACTTTTTTTTTCATGTAGATCTCACAGAATTTACTAGAAACACTCAGGCCTTGAGACCTGACAAAGCCATTTTAGTAACCATATAGCTAAATAAAGATCATAAATCTGCTAAAATAATATGATTCTCTATGAAACCCTGTCTCTTGCAAGTGGACAAATTGTATATTTCATTCAAATCACTGACAAAATTCTTGTCAGATAGATGTGCAGATTGATTGATTAGTTGGGACAACTGCGGTCTACTTTTTGCAACATGAGGGCTGAGACCGGGACCTACTGTTTAAAGCCGATTCCGAACGGCTACGAACATCCATGCCTCAGTGGGATTCGAACCCACAAACTCCGGTTCCTTAGGTCAGTGCCCTGACCATTCAGCCATCGTTCGGCAATAGATGTGCAGAAGTATTATCCAGATTTTAAAGTTGCCATAATGAAATAAAATTTGAAAAAGAGCTCTGCTCTATTTTTCTTAAACAGAGTTAATTTAATGCCAGATATTCCATAGATTCTGATGAGCCTAACAACAAAGAATATAAATAAGGGCTAGGTTTTCTCCTATTTACATGTCTAGCAAAAGCTAGGCCTGCTAATTTAGATGGCAGCAATAGAAGCTTGAGAAATCATCACTGCATATACACATATAAAATAGAGTTATCATTTGAATTTTTCCATGAAAAATTAAATTTCACACTATGATCAATTTGATTAAAAATTTAACAATAAACAATTATAATAAATAATATGTTTACCTTACTACTCTAACAGACTTAGGATTAAACTCTTGAAGTAAATCCAGTAAATTAGACATAGTCAAACCAGTGTCAATAATATCTTCCACAATTAACAAATTCTAAAAGAAATATTTATAATTTTTCAACAAAATACTGATTAAATAGATATATAAAAAAAGTTAAGTAATGAACTAAATTAAAACTTGCAAACATGAAACCACAGTTTATCAGAATTTAATTAATCAATAAGGAAATAAATATAGGCTTAAAATATTCAATGGGAAAATCCAAAGAAAAAGATAACTGAATCAGAACCTTTAAAAACAGGCCTAATTTAATTAGACAAATTATGTTTGTAGTATATACAGTCAGTACCGGCTATATGGCCACCCACTTATAAGGTCAGTTTTCCAAAGTCCCGTCTTAACTTAATACAGAACGTGTGTTAAAGTGCACTGCTTATACAGTCATTTTATTTTTCTTGTTACAGTTATATGGCCAGTTTTATGTTTTCAACGAGTTTCCATTTTTTTAAGAAGTCAGTGAGAAATCAGAGAGAACCTGAATTCAAGCCTTTATTTCCCTTCTTTTCCCCCTTTCTTGTTTGACTCATTATCGGAGTTTCCCACCTCTCTCAGTTCTCTTCCTCACTGACAACAGCTAGACAAAATGCTTAAGAAGTGGGATGGAATTTTTTCTAAACAGAATATGAAAGTTGCATTAATTGCCGACAACTGTATTGCACACTGCACTGTTGATTTAAAATCAATGGAACTCGTTTCTTGCCTCCTAATAGCATGTGTGTATCACAGCCTTTAGATCAAGATATAATCCAAAATTTCAAGAATATTTATAGAAAACTTCTTCTGAAAGATATGATCTATGCTATTAACAGAAAAGAACAATTTCAAGTATCTGTGCTAAATGTAATCTTTTATATCGACCACAGTTGGAATATGCTGTCATGGAAAACTGTTGAAAATTGCTTCTGACATGCTGGATTTTACAGTTCTCCAGAGTCTGAAGAATAATTGGAAGATGCCGATGAAGATATCACCTTAACTGAACTAGTAGAAATACTGCAGAATTGTGGTTGTGCAATTCCAGATGAAAATCTATATGCAAAGATTGATGAAAATCTCGCTACTAACAGTGAAGTTTCAATACAAGATATTGTTTCTTATGTGTTAAATCTGAATGCCGAAGGGAGCGATGATGAGGAAGACAGTGAATGTGAAAAGAAATCAGTATCAACATCAGATGCTCTTAAAGCCATACATGACCTCAGCTGTTATTTTACTAATTCCAAAGCAGCAGATGAGCATTTAAGAGCTATTAAGGACTTAAAAAAATCTGTGTTAACAGCTAACAAAGGGAAGCAAACATGTATATTTGATTATTTTTAAATGCATTGAACATGAATGTATGTATGTACATGTGCTATATTTCGATTGGTAAGGTAAGCTAATAAATTTTCCCTAAAAAAAATATTGCATATTTTTACTGTAGTTTTTATTTCTCGAATTAATTTTTTTAAATGTTCTTAAAAGTATAATTATTTGTTTATGAATACTACATTCTGATAGGTAAATATAATCCTGCCACAATTCAATAGGGATGTACTGTTCGTATATATAGTCACCTCGCTTATATGGTCTGATTTTTTTGGACTACAGAGCTGACCATATAACCGATACAGACTGTATATATGTGTAAGTGTACATGCAATCATTCATATATATATATATATATATATTAGGACTGGATGATGCATCAATATATTGTGAAATACCAATATAAAAAGCTACATCATGACACTTATTACCAAATTTTCAGTTCACTGGATGTATCATGATGTGAGACAAACACCAATATAAATAAATCAATTTAAGCTTCTTCATCTATCTCTGATATGAGATCAGCTTTCCAATTTACTAAGAGTAACAGCACATGCACAACACAACACAGAAATAAACATCATCTCTCCAATTTTCTGCCTTCATTCAAGGGAGCAACACTGCAAGTGTTTATACATTTCTGATATGCTAATATCATTATTTTAATATCCCAATTTCATGCAAGAGATTAATGCCACATGCCTGATATAACTGATCATTTATTTATCTACATTGTGAAGAAATTTTTTTGACTGAGAACACATACATGCATTACATGAAAATTTGTCTAGTAAGACATGGAAAAATATTAAATCGTCTTAATTACTACACATAGCTTCATTATTGTGCTAAAATACAGAGCTACTTGTATTCTTGTCACAAAATAAAAATTACATTCAAGTATTTTCTTATATATTATTACTTACATGTGTAAAACATAAAAAATGTTAATGTTTGACTTATTTATATTTCTTGTTTCTTCATTACACTTCATGGTATATAATTTTAAATTATTTAATAGAATATTAATTTCTATCAAAGTAAAATACTTTTAAAATTAAAATGTTTTTATTTGAGGCACATAGTTTAATCATATAATAAAGCTTAAAACAAATTCCTTACATTGGTTATACTTTTGTATTTTTAACACAGTTAAATTGCAATTGAAAACTGGTTATATGTTAGGATTTTCTACATCACACACTCCTAATATATATAAAACGCACACACACATATATATAGGGGGTTAGTAAAACAAATTAATCTTGAAAAAACATCAAAATCAGAATTGGGTAGCAATATCACAGCCCACCATCCACAAAGTTTCAAATCATTGTTCATATTATAATCAAATGTTTCAGATTCTTCAGATTTTAGGAATTCAGCTAATCATAAGATTATTTAAAAAATTAAAAAAACAACTTCACAGACTGAATCTAGAGAGCAATGTAAACCATAATTTTGAGTAAACAAGGCTTGGCTTGAACGAGTTTAAAAGTTGTAATTTATCTTATTATAAAAGTTGTAATGTTGTATTTGCCAGGATGCCATACCTGAAGTTTTATTTTTCAACTGCCCATAAACTTTTTTAATAAACTGTATATTTTCTACAACTTCATTACAGGATATTTTTTATTCATGCTGTCTTACAGCAACCTAATATAGCAGGTTGTATAGTAGAAATCAACAAGTGCTATTCCTTCTACATATGCCAAAGACTTAAAAGAGAAAAAAGAAAAACAATGGTGTATGCAAAAATGGCAATATTTTGCTAGGCATGCTCACATTTCACTTAACTAATTTTTTAACTTAAATTATATGCTTCTTTATTAATAAATGTACTGTGTCTGGTAACTGTAACAAATTCAAACTCACATGAAGTTGCATAATTTTGTTAGGGTGCAATCACTGTAATGATACCATATAACATCTCCTTTCTACTTAAACAAACAGTTTTGATTGCATCTTCCAATAAACATCTTCCTTTTAATAGAACAGAGACAAGTCCTGTGTTCCTTCTTTCATGTGTGTCACTGATTTGTAGTGTGCTTGTGACTGATTGTACTGCTTAATTTTATCATTTGTGCTTGCTGAATTTTTATTATTATTGTTATTATAACAATCCTACTATAGGAAAATATTATAAAGCTGCTTTTGAGCTCTCAATAGTAAAGCAAGCAATATAAACCAGAAATCATGCTTCAACTAGAAAATTTAAAGTTAACAGGAGATGAATCAAGCAGTAGAAATTCAAACAAGAATAAATGCCTGAAAATAAAAGATCTTATTTGACTGGCATCAGGCCTGGCCTATTTTAGAAGGCAATAGAGAAAAATGGACAACAGAACAGGACAACAGAGATTATCAATGTCAACAATAAGAATTTGCCTTTGAGCAATATTGTTCCACAAATGAACATTAAAAACTTTGTTAGCGAAAAACAGATCTAACAAACTTTTGTTTTCTTTTAGTCATTCATCATGTCTTATGGTGAATACAGCAGAGTGATATATTCAACAAACATTGATTTACTTTTAGTCAACATGTGTAGAGTATAGACTAGGGTAGCTTATCCAAATTATGGTAGTACTAGATATTGCCTTTTCAAAGCAACTAAAACATGTTGCCTATTACAGAAATTATACTCAATGGCAAAGATGCACAAAAAGTTTATCTGTATGCTTAAGATAAATTTTGTATCCCTGCTTATTCCATTGATATCCCTGTGTCATACTGTTAAGAAGACAAAATTTGAAGTTTTGAGATTGTCATAGTTAAAAAATTTTAAAGATAAAAGTAGTGATAATCTGATTATCTCTTTTAATTTGAAGTTCTAGATTGATTTATTACAAATTAATCACTTGATACAATTCTAAGCATTGTACTGATACAGTTTTACACTAACATTAGCTATTTAAAACTTTTTTTTCTGTATTGGAGCAACATTATATTTGCTCAAGCAAACTTTAAACTCAGATATTAAAAAAGAACATACATACAAAGAAATGCTATATTTTTTTTTCTAAATGACAGACCATTATTCATATGACTTAAACATCATTACTGAAACCGTAAGCCATTCAGTTTTCAAAACCTAGAGAACTAGAACATTATTTTAGCGGCTTCATTACTAAGTGTCTGAGTATAGAATAATATAACATATTACATAAAACAATATTAATTTCAGATGAACTATATTAAACATAAGTAAAGGGAAATATTGAGTAGGTCATTTCAAACATAATATTGCTTTTCTCATATTTTAACCATTGATAGTAATAATGCTCTGGGAAACATTAATTTTCTTAGTATAAGTACATTAAAATTTTTTCCATAGCAATCATGCAACAAGGCAAGTTAGAAACTCATTGAGTATAGAATATGTATTTCGTAGAATTAGTTTCAAGGGTCTCATCAAATTTGGAAATTTAAAATATGAAAAAAAAGAGGAAACAAAAGAGGGAATATGACCCAGAGTAACAAAGGAAACCTAACAATTCAAAAAACAGATCTAACATTGTTATAATAGTCTCCTTCCACACTTCAAATCTTTATGACTTATATCCAGCTGACATGTCAATTTCCCTTTTAACATCAATACAAATTCTAGCTACAAGCCAAGGTTAAAGTTGAAGAATTCTATTTTATTGTATTGTCCCTATACCCAAATTAACTTATTAAAAAGAAATAACGAATTTAGAAATTGAGTATTGATCATACTAATTTTCAGGCATTACATACATATATATATATATATATATATATATATATATATATATATATATATATAAATCTATATATATCACGTCATATTAAGGGCGGAGCTTAATTTCGCAATCCACGAATGCTTTATTTTGCTGAACAGTGTACGTAGAGGTGTGGCTTGGTTAGTAAACGCCTTGCCCACCGCTCACCTTCGTTGAATCGTCGTCGGGTTCGAACCCCGATGACGGCGAAATTTCCAAATCTAAATTAAAATTCTTAAAAATTGTTTTTTGTGTTTAATTACTGTTATTTAGGCCCTTTTTGGATTTTTAGACCATTTTATTTATTTTTAAAACTCGTATTTTTATTTTTTCCAAATCATCAAAATTTTCGTACCCAACCATCATTGCCAAGCAATTTAAAAATTATAACATCAAAATTATGACAATAAAAATTATTAATACAATTAAATATTATTTTTTAGGCCTTTATTCGATTTTTAAAACAACTTATTTATTTTTAAAACTTATATTTTTATTTTTTCCAAATTTTTTTAAAATTTTGTTTTACTCATTTATTTTCAAATTCTTTCGGCTTATTTTGTACGGATGTCACTGGCCAAAAAATATTTTATGTTTTACTATCCCTAAACTTTCTACTCTCTAGTTTTGTGTTTTGAACTCACGAATCCACCCTTCTATCTCTTTCCTCTTTTATGTGTTTATTTTTTCGCTCGTTGTCATTTCTGTGCTCACTGATAGGAACCTCTGGATTAACGGGCCAGGCCCATAGAATCCAGTTGCATCACCACCTTTGATACCTTTGAAATCTATATATATGTGCAAATGCGTAATCTTATGCTACACAAATGAGTTCTTTCACTATGTTAAATATAGATTTGATTATGTGTCAATATGTATGCATAAAACTTTAAAATTAGCACAGCAAAAGCATTAAAAATATAAGTATTCAATGGAATTATTTTATTTTTAATGTCTATGTTCACTCCACCCTTTTGTGGGCCATTTATTTCTCTCTCCGTTTCCCAACTTTCAAAGCAGAGCTGCTAATTTTATTCAATTGATCGAACAATTGATGACAGCACAAAACTGAAGCAGGAATCAGTCTTCCCATTGTTTCAATAACAAGCCCAATATATTATAATGGGTTTTGCGCTTCCCACAGGTGTATTTTGTAAGATCGTGTAAGTGGGAAGTAATCTTCCCACGGCCCACGAAAAGGTTAATCAACAAATTTTCCTATCAAACTATAAACATTTTAACCTTGAAAACCTAAATTTGAGCAGATTTTTTAGACAATTTCAATGAAAGATTTAAACCCAATTTATATAACATTGAATACTTTCATTAACTAACATTCCTTTAAATCAGTTATTCTAATTCAGATATATAATAATAGTAACATAAATATAAAATTTCATACTTTCAAATATTTTTTCAAATTTAAAAATTTTTTACTGAGTACAAATATTGCAAGTACCCAGTTAAAAGCAAACTACAAAATTATATAATACCTTAATATAATTGTTTGAGCTATTTTTAGAAGTCAGTGAAATTTATATTTCTTACACTATAAACAGTCATAAAGAACAATATGAAGTAAAACATATATTACCTTTCCATTTAGAGTTGTAAGATTATCGATACCCATAACTTTTATTTTACCAGAAGAGGTTTGATCCTATGAAAAATAAATGATATATATACACACCCCACATACACATTATATATATAGTCTTAAATCTAATGATGATTTTGATTACATTAAATCTTTTCTTACACTACATTTTGAAAAATAATCTAAATATTTGATATATTTACAAGCTTAATCTAACCAAAATTTTAAAGGGTTTAAAATTAAGAGATTTAGATCAAAATGTCATATTTTTTTTCTTTAAATGTCATCTCTTTTGAGAACAGTAAGCAGTAGCAAATTCACTGCTATTAAACCAATTTTTAAGTAAAAACATGGTATTGGAACTAGGAAATCAATATTTTCCTCCAAAATATTATGATAAAATTACTTTTAAGAGGGTATATTTTGTAACATATAATATGTATTCTACAATTCGTGCTATGAAAATCACCAAGTTTATTCTTTCTACAATTTGAGGAGTTGTTATGAAACAGAAAGAAATGAAAATATAATGACAAATAATAAACTATTTATCTATCACCAATGTAATTATATAACTAAAAAAAATTACACTTAGCTAAATGTACATAATATATACAGAAAATTTCTAGTCTTTGTTTCTTACAATAAAAATATTTAAGCACAAAAGAATGCTTACATTTTAGCAGTTGTAACTTTTACTTTATATTACTACTTTTAGTATATAATTTCTAAATAAATTTCTTGATTTAAAAATGAGAAAAATCAAATGAAACTTTTCCTCAAAACTAAATTTCTTCACAGTTAGATTCAAATAAAATTTTATTTTTTAGCTAAAGAAATGCCATATTAACCATATTCACAATTATTTTAAATTATATAAAGAATAAAATATTGTAATAGTTACCCTTGCATTTACATATAAAAGTTTAAACTTATTTTTAATATTATAATGAAGACTGTGATGAATTCTTAAGCATTTAAAAATAATTATAACATAAAGCTGCTCTGTTTTAACAAAACAAAACAAATTATTTAAAATAAATAAATGTAATTTTCAAAGATGATTTTTATATGTTAAAAATTTTGAGTTATTCATTTTTATGTAGAAAAAAACCTCTTACTAAAAATTAAAAAAGTTGGTAAAAAATAAAAAATGAAGTAAAATAAACTTGGATTTCAACTACAACTTATATGGATTTTTTAAAATGGTAGAATATCTAAAAAGAAAATTAAAATATTTATTAATATGTTTATTTACAAAATAGACAAATAAGTATGATTCAATATTACATGTATTTATATAAACTTGTGCAGAAGGAAAATTTAATTTATTCTTTTAGTGGAAAATATAAAAAATTAATACCTCATAACTTTTTAATCTGATAAAATCAACAGATATAGGACCAGTAGGATCCCCAGCATTTCTTACACACTGTTTGATTTTGTCAAGTAGATCAGCAAAAAACTTATATCCCCCTTTTAATACACACAAAGCGGTAAATGGTTGGTCACTGTAATCTTGGGCAATATCTCTTGCTAGTCGTTCAATTCTATAAAAAGTATTAAAATCAAGTAAACTTAAAAATGAATATAACACTGAAATAGATAGGTACTACATTAAAAATAATCCTATGTGAAAGAGTTAATGAAACTTAACTACAGTAAGTTTATAATTGTAATAATTTAGTAAATTTGAAATAGGCTTATGAAGATTAAAAAAAAAAGATGACCAAACAAAAAAAACTGTCAATGCATAATTGAGCCACTCAGAAGCCAATGCAGTTAAGTCCAAAACACAAAAATTGAGAAAATTAATGTTTTTTGATACATCAGTTTTTAAAATTCTTGGTTTATTAATTTAATTAGAAAAGTGTATAAAGTCTTTTTTCGAGGTGTAAACTCTGCAAAAAAAAAAAACAAGATATGTACAGGATGTGTAAATAAAAACGTAAGTATTTATTGAAATAATGATAGCATCTTAAAAATTTTAGGACTTATACCTTTTGGCAGCTGAAAAAGATAAGAAATTTATGTAAAAATAATAAAATAACATTTATTGTCATAAGTTTTATGTTTATGTTTTTCAGTGTTACCAACAAATATCGAAAAAAGAAGAAGAATTTAATTTTTATTTCAAAGTTTATGTAAAAAAATATTGATAAAAGGTTATTCACATGGCTTCGGAAATTATTATACAACATATTCAGAAATTATTAAAAAACGGCTGTCTAACCTAGATAAATGTAGCCAACGAGTAAATTCTTTAGTAACTAAAAAGATTATTATTTATTTCATCAAAATTTCCAAAAATCAGAAAATATCAAAAAATGGACTTAACCGCATTGGCGTCTGAGCAGCTTAATTAACATAAATCAATTTTGATATAAGTCCTTGATACTCATAAAATGTTGATTTTTGTCTAGTTTGAAAATCCTTAAAGGGGAGAAATCAGTTAGGAAGAGAAATAATAGAATTAAGAGGAAATAAGAAATAATTCTGATCAGAAAAGATAGCTGACCATAGATAATGCTAATGAGAAATGTACTGAAAATCAAATGCCATAATTTTCTAATAACTCCAAATGGACTAAAGAATAAAATAAAAAATAAATAAATAAAAAAAAAAAGAAGAATCATCAAATGTTTTATGATAATTAAACAATTAATTAAACTTTGAATCAAAGATTAATTAGAGATAATGCCTTTTTATATTAAAGATATATTAGTAAAAACTGATATACTATAAATTAAATGAATTAATATCCTAATTGTATGTGTTGACTTATAACTTTCTAAATGAATTATATTTTGACTAACATTTATGTATTCTAAATAACTAATAAATTTATACTTGTTGCAAAGAGATTACAAGAGATTATCAGCCTATTTAATTTTTCTCTAAAAAAGAAGAATGATCAGAAAAATTTATCTAATTAGTTGCAGAAAATTTAAAAAATATTTTGAACTTTAATACATTATCAGCAAATAAAATGAGTACTTTTTGGACAATGCTAAAACATTAATTTATATTTTAAAATAAATACAAACAAAAAATTACCTATCATGAATCAAACCACATGGAACTAAAACTCTTTCAAGTAATGGCTCATAATGATTTGGAATACAAAATGCCTCCAAAGGATGCCCTTGTTCTTCGTCTGAAATCTGCAAATTAAAAAACTAATAAAATTAATGATTTCGTTCTTTATATACTTAATTTAAAGCATTTTAATAATATAATAATGCATCTATAGATAGTTTTCATAATTAACATTTAACAATTTAAATTTAAGATATAGAATTTACAATTTAAACATCAATTTTAATGCTGTTACACAGTATTAAACATAAAATGAAATTTCATTATATATAGTAGTTCACATTCTATTCACTAAAACAAAATCGAAAAATATTTACGAGTTGTTTAAAAAGAAATTATCAAACACTAGTTTGTGATCCATATAAATAATTATTATACCAAATGATTTAAATAAGATTCCATGGTATATAAAACTTTTTATTTAAAAAAAGTAAACCATTTGATAGAGCATCAATTGCTGGTTAAAAATGTTTAATGCATTAATGTAATATTACTTCCAACGATTTATGATACAAGTTTTTACATAAAAATATACGTTTTCGCTGAAGACAAAATTATGCTTTTTGTAATAAAAACAATTTTGAAAAAATGCCGGTGTAAAAGATAAAAATTAATAAAAAAAAAGCATACCACAATATATTTACAAGGATGCATTGTTTAAGGAAAAATAATATTTTATTCCAAAATTTTGATTGAATGAAACATAAAATTGTACACTTCGTCAGTGTTTATCACGCAACTTAAACGTCAAATGAATTTCGTTCAACTGTTTACAGCATTTTGTTTGTCTGCTAGCTACGGTTTATCTTGAAGTTGAAATGTTTCTATCCTGTATCAAGTACTGTTTGCAGAGTAGTAACCATCATATTTAATAGCATATTAAATATTAAACTCTACAAAAAAGAAACAGCAAAAGTTCACAGAAAAATGAAAAAATGAATTTCACGTCAATAAACAATCCAGTTAATCAAAATATTACAGATTATTATCATCAAATACATAACTTACAGTTATCTCAAGACCTTTTCTGCCACCATTAAGTTTTTGCCATATTGAAAAAAAAATATTTTATAATCCCTAATTAATTTAGATTTAAATTTATGCAACTAAAATTCTATTACGGAGATCCTAAATAGCATTAACAGTATTATTAAGTTATAAGTAGTTTCAAAGTTTTAAGAAAATCCACAGCTATTTGGTCTCGTTTGTTGTTCTGCTCAAATTTACAGTTTTCTCCCCACACATGATTCAACAGCTGTTTAAGAGTTGATATAATTCATTAACATAAATTAGCGTTTTCTGAAAGGTCAGCTTACTGCTCACATAAATACCTGATACTTGACTTTCCTCTTAAAGGAAACGATACTGCGACATCACCCTAGCAGAATGCTGCGTCTTATCCTGAGGAGTTGGTTATCTTATTATCTGCTGTGTACTGAAACTGCATTACACTAAAGAGTCAATGAAAGCACATTTTTGTTCCTTGCTTCAGTTATTTTGAGGAAACCACGGTATCTCAGCCAGAAGAGGCATTTAGCCTATGAATTCGAGACTCGAGCCGGCAAAAGATCTGCCACGTTCTTTAATGGCGCAAGGGTACGTAAAATGGGGTCTTGTCCCCAATGTCCTCCAAGTTCAAATGTTACCTCTTAATGCTGAAGACTAAGCCTGTGGACCTTCTAAAGTCCACAGGCTTTGTCTCTTCTTCTAAATTAAGAGGATCCACGTTGAGCAAGAAGTCGTTCTTTCATCCTAGTGGTACTCTTCAAACGAAAGGCGCAACCCTTCATTTTAATCCATGTAGCATTTAGCTTATGTACTTGAGTTGTACAAGTGGCATTAGAAACAATAGCTGTTTCGAGGAAATTCTCGATATTGCCTAATTTATGCTTAAAATTTTGAAAATGTATGCAAAACAACTAATTAGTGATGTGATTAAATATGAGCTACTGTATAATCCCAGTCATCCATACCTTTTGTGCTTTAAATGCAAATTAACATGATTCCTGTAATCGGGCTATTAGCTTTAACGCCGTTTCAGTAGAACAGAACTTAAAATTGCCATAAGTCCATTCATGAGCAAAATAAATAGCTTCGAAGAGATGAGAATTGTATATTTGAATTATTATATAGCTTCGTAATGTCCGTTCGGTTTCTTAAGTCTTCTCTTTGGGTAAATAGAGGTATCTCTGATAAAATCTAGCCATCTTTCAGTTGATACCATATAATTGGTAGAGTCAATAAGTTCCCGCAATAATCTGCTAAATTCACACAGGTGTTCGTTGTAAGGGAAATACCTTTTTTGGAGGCTGGCAGCACTAATAGAGAAAAAACACAGTCATCTTGAATTTATTTCTGGTACTGTCAGCGTTAGTTGTGAATCATTTCTGTCAAAGTTAATTCTCATTCGTCGGATTTTGAAATGCCATCTTTAGAGTAGCTTGCAAATATCAAATTCTGCGTTTTGCTCTAGAAATCACCTACTGGGATTCTCGATATGCTGAAGAAAGCATATGGAAACGATGTCATGAAAAAAAAAACTGCTGTGTACTAGTGGCATAAACGTTTTTGTGAAGGTTGCTCAAACGTCAAAGATGACATTCGGCTGGGCCTACCTCCTCTCCCATCGCAGATGAGAATGTAAAGCGCGTTCGATAAACTGTAAGCGGGGATAGACGAATAACCATTGATGCTATTGCCTTTAAATTAGAATTTCACATGGGAGTTTTCACAGAATTAATAATCCTCCAAACTGTCAATAAAAATCTTTACCTGGAGATCCTTAAACAACTACGGGGATTCAGACGAGGACGACATGAAAAATGGGCAACAAAGGATTGGGTTTTTTTACACAACAATGCTTCACCATATCGCGCTATGATTCTGCAAAAGTACCTTACCAGAAACAGTAATACCACTCTGGAACACCCTTCTTATCTAGCACTAGCAGATTTTTACCTGCTTCCACGGCTGAAAAGGAAATTGAAGATACATCGTTTTGTGGATTCAGATAAGGTAATCGAAAATGCGATGAAGCAACTGATAGTCCTCTCAAATAGATTCGAGGAGTGTTTTGAACAGCTATATGAATGCTGGAACAAGTGTGCGGATGAAGGAAAACAGTACTTTGAAGGTCTATAAAGCAAAATTGTTCTCTTTTTTTTTTTTTAATAATTTGTAATTGACCTATTCTGAGAACTTTTTGACCCTAATACGTATTAAATCTCATCTAAAATCAATTAAAAAATCTCGATAAATAATTCAACATCTCTATTTGTTTACTTACCTGAAAATGTCTACGCATTCACTATTCACAACCAAATGATATCATAGCTCATATAAAAAATAACTGATGTATCTGCGGAGACAGGGGAAGAAGTTCAATCTGTCAGCAGTTGACATTTAATGTAATATTTAATATGCTATTAAATATGATGGCTACTGTTCTTTTCCAGATTACCAAAATATATATACTTATACAACAGATCATTTAATAAAATATTGAGATTTATAGAGAAAAAGACCAGTGATGCAAACTGAATATGAAAATTCTATTAGATATAGCAACAAAATAAAATATATGAAAACAAATTCATTCATATAAATCATATTGATGACATCAAGATGACAAAAGGGTCTCATTAACCCCCGTGAGCAAAGCAATAGACCATACCGCTCCAAACCAAACCAAGAAGACAAAGGACTTGGTAGAAGCCAGCTACTAGCTTCTAGTTTGAAAAGAAGAAAAATACAGTATAGTGATACCTTTCATTTATTTTTATGTTTCTAACTATTTTCATTGACAACCTTTGAGATACTGGATTTCCTTTTTTAAATTTCTGAACTGAGTATTTTGATGGAAAAGATAATTCCTTTCCTAGAATTTCCTTTATGCACTAATGGCTTTAAAATATAAAATGAAGCAAATTGAGTTGAGTATGGCAAACATGAAACTTCATTTCATACAAAGAAAATATTATACATAAAAGAATGTCATTCATTCTTAACAGAATATCTCTGCAATAAATTTTGAGTAACTTTTTCAATTCCACTGACGTTAGTTAACATTTAAGATTAGTCTAGTTTCTGAGTCAATTTAGTTGAAAATATATTGTAGATATTCACAGAAGCTTAAAGGCATGGAGGACGTGACGACAAATATAGCTTTTGCAAATTATGAATGAATCTTTTAAATTAATTTTGTAAAAAATTTTATTTTTTTATATGTTTTATTTTTATAAGAACAAAATTTAATGATTTCCATCTGTTCGTCTATTGTTGCAAACAAAACTGTTAAAGATATCCACAACCCGGATTTTTCAGTCCAAAAGAGATTCTGACCATTCGACAAAAATAATCTTTCGAATTTTGAAACAAGATGTACAAAACTGATGTCCCTTTTATTTCACTAGACATTTCTGTAATGAAATGGTTGAAGAATAGATAGTGTTGTATTTGTGGTATTCCTTATTAACATTCTTGATAACACAGTTACATTTAACTAATATACGGAAATTTTACAAAACATAACACCATTACTTATATAGTTTTGTGCAACACTTTACCTTTAACAAAATATTTACGTTAATGTAACTTCAAACTTTTTTGGGAGTGATCCCTGTTGAAAGTAATTGGTATTATTTTCGTTAAAATTTAGTATATTTTCTATAATTATTTCTCTATTTTCTGTTAGCACCTTTTTTATTATTATTTTACCGTTTTGTTGTTCGTTGATTTTGCAATGTCAGCTGATGTAGAACTAAATTTTGTTTTCCAAACAGTTGTTTGATTTAATTTTGTATGTTATGTTTTTCTTTTAAATAACACCCAATAATCCTACAACAATATCATGTGATATATGGAATTTTACCTATTATAGCATGTTGTATTTGATGTATCTTTATTAATGCTTTAATACACACAGTTGAATTAACTACATAACAGAACACAGCTGCGTATAACAGGTAGAGTAATTCCTGTTGGTACCAGAGTGTGTTCGAATCTCATTGCTGGTAGTAACGCTAACAGTCATTTGGAATCATTTTAAATACTAGGCCCTAACTACTATTTTCCTGTCATATTGCAAAAATTTTGACCGCATCGCTACCTTTTAGGTTTTTAAAATCCTCAAGCAATTTTATGTATCTTTCTATAATAGCTGAAGAGAATTCAAGCATGGACTTGTAGTACCATTTATACATTAAGTCATCACAATTATGAAAGATTAATAGCTTCAGTGCAGATATTAGCTAAATATAACTCACGTGTTCGTCATATCTGGAACATAAAAATATCTGATCTAAAAATATTAATAAGCACAAATAGATCAATTTTTCATCACCTGATAAAAGGAGTAAACATTTAAAATTTACAATACAAACATTCCAGTTTTGGTTGCTCTTTGGGACCAAAATAATTATCAAATCTAGACCTTCGAACTGGAGATTATGTTCAAATCAGAAGAGTCCAATCAACTCCATGTCAAAATTTGTAAATCATACTTACGGTTGTGAGTGGAACCGTGGAACTATAGAATCTTGTAGGAAAATTTAAACCAAAAGTCCGAGAAAATAAATCTTTAAAAACGTGTAAATTTAATCCTATAGTCTAACAAGCGAAATAATGTTTTATTTAACAATTTCCAGTTATT
>CM063505.1:67226248-67233748 GCA_032207245.1 Pardosa pseudoannulata | reverse complement strand
AAGTTATTAGTAGACAAGAGGCAGAGTTTATGCCACGAAGAACATGGATATCTATCTTTTAAAGATTCCGCAAACTAAGGTGAAACGAGCAATGATCTGTGCCTACTTTGCTAACATGCGTCAAAATACCAGTGTGTATATTTCAAAAACTTTTATGTAACTTTGAATCTTTTCATTCTAATCGACCAGATTTTAATTATCCTGGATTGATAATAGGATTCTTCGATGAAGAAATGACAGAGGAATGCTACTATGAATCAGATATTGAGGCTGATTGGAAAACTCTACAAATAAGAATGGATTTCGCTGAATCGTTTGAAGAGTATGTACCAGCAGATGATGAAGTATTGTCATGTGAAGTGCTTACAGTAGATAATTTGGTACAATCTGTTTCTGACCATATATTAAGGACTTGTAAAACCTATGCCAAGAGGAATTGCCGAACTTTAGTGACCCGAAATTCGATAAAAACGATCTTAGTGGTTAATTAGAAAATTTTTGCTTATACAGACAGGAAAAACCTTTGTGTTTGCTATATTTGTGAATACATGCATAGTTGCAAGTAGAAAATCCATAGATATTATTGAATCCTTTTTCCAAACCTCTTTGCAAACTCGAGCACTTGTTGATGAGAATACTTAGGCTGGTTGCACGCACAGAGGATTTTTTTACAGAACGGAGAATTTACTGTCGCTGCTCAACGAAATCAACAATGTTGATTTTGGTTGATTTCGTTAATCGGCGACGGTAAATTCTCCGCTCGGTAAAAAATCCGCTGTGTGTGCAACCAATTTTAAAGGCGTATTCAAAAACTTAATGGCACTATTTCGATTTTTAGAATAAATCAATAACACTACCTTACACAATGATTGATTAAACTTTATTTCCCACTTCATATAAATATTGTTTAGACGTAGGGGAGACCGGGGCACCTTGGGACACTTTTCAGTTAAACATTTTTATGAATTTTTTTTTAAAGATAATTGAAAAAAATAAGTATGCATGCATATATTGTCATCATATCTGCTTCTTATAAACATAAACCTACTTAATATCTCATTCAGTGAAAGAGTAATAAAAGAAATAAAATACCTTTCCAATGTCCCAACCTGCCCCACTGTATGGGGTAGGTTGGGACACTAAACAACAAATACAAAATACTGTTCAAAATATTTTTATTAATTTTATAAAAGAGAAATAGCTGAAAATTGCTCAAATTAATACATTTTTTAACAAATCTTATATTTGCAGATGATTCAAGCATATTAGCATTTACAGCAGAATACTTTCTATTTGTTTTTCTTGTTCTCATCATTTTTTTCTGAAAAAAAGATTAATAAATTAACATTTTGACATGTTATATCAATTAAAAATTAGGCACCAAAATATTAATTATTTTGCTTGAATTGGTATTTGTTTACACTTTTTAAAATGTCCCAAGGAGCCCCATCTATGTGTGTCCCAACCTGCCCCATTTTACATAGTATCTTTTGGTAACTACTATACAGTTAGGCTTAAAAATACAATTTATTTATTAGCATAGAAATAATAATAAATGAATTTTCTTTCATAACAATATACTTTTTTTTAAATATTTTAATTTTTTTTCAAAAAAATTACTTTTTAAAATGCACATTGATGTAATTTTGGGTTATTCAAAACAAAGAAAATGAAATTGTTCCTTACCAATAAGCCCTATTTTCATCAAAATTCTTTGAGAAGTGAAGAGAAAGGCCATCTATCAATACACATGAGAACTAATTCCTGGTCGCAAATTAAAGCCTGAAAATAAAGGTTCCCAAGGTGGGCTATGTCCCAAGGTGCCCCACTCTCCCCTACGATTGATTATTAGCTTAAGAATGTATGCATATGTGTAAATAAAGTCATGTTATAACTACAAATATTTCATTAAATTGCTTTGATATTTATAGTACGAAAAACATTTTACAGCATTTAAAGTTTGTTATTAAAATACAAAGTTTTTTTATATTCATCTATAACATAAGCTTAGGAATTGTACCATCTTTGAAATTTTAAGCAATAGGATGGGGCAAGATTAAAATAATTAAAGTAATTTTCATCAAACTTTAGCAACACGTTTCGTAACAAATTGAACGTAGTTTTGTTACAGTTATTCAATAACAGTTTCGTGCTTTGCTAGCTGTGTCATACCTGAGGACATAAATAGCAGGCTTTTCTTCTCCCATAAGTGTTCAAGAAGATTGAGTTTACGAATTGCCATGGTAACGTCGCTTTTCTTTCTTTAGTAATTTTGCCGAACCAAGCAATACAAGAAATTGTCTTTGTAGAATTAACTTTTCGCAACAACCAAGCGGCACTCTGTGTGAAAAGCGATATTGATCATTCATAAATTCTGAAGGCGGCTTCAAACTTGGAAAAGTACGGAATAGGAAATTGGAAAAAGAATTAAATTTCACAATGGAAAATATTACATACAGATGAATAAGTATATAAGAAAATTTTAAACCTTTGAAAAGATTAAAAAAAATTGGTAAGCAATTTTTTTATTTAAATTAATTTGTATTTTCTTATTTATGTATTTAATTTGTACTTATTCTTTTTAATCTTAACCAGTGGAATTTCGTTTATCTTTTAAATACATAAAAGACAATTAAAAAAATAGTAGTTTAAAATAATAAAATAACTTAAATTTATTTTTTCACCAAAAGCTTATTTAAGTTTTATTTATATTTAATAAAACAAGATATTTTAAAACTTTAAGAAAGTTTTAAACCTTTGAAAAGTTTGAAAAAAAATGGTTTAGCAATTTTTTATTTAAATTATATTTATACATTTAAAAAGAATTTTGTTTATCTTTTAAATACATAAAAGACAATTAAAAAAGTAATTTAAAATAATAAAATAATTTAAATTTATTTTTTCACCAAAATCTTATTTAACTGTTTATTTATATTTATTTAATATAATAAGACATTTTAAACCTTTGAAAAGATTTTAAAAAATTGGTAAGCAATTTTTTATTTAAATTAATTTGTATTTTCTTATTTATGTATTTAATTTGTATTTATTCTTTTTATTACTAACCAGAAGAATTTCGTTTATCTTTTAAATATATAAAAGACAATTAAAAAAAAGTTTAAAATAATAAAATAGCTTAAATTTATTTTTTTCACCAAAAGCTTATTCAACTGTTTATTTATATTTATTTAATATAATAATTATTTAATATAATATATTTATTTAATATAATAAGACATTTTAAACCTTTGAACAGATTTAAAAAAATTGGTAAGCAGTTTTTTCTTTAAATTAATTTGTATTTTCTTATTTATGTATTTAATTTATATTTATTCTTTTTAATCTTAACCAGAGGAATTTCGTTTATCTTTTAAATACATAAAAGACAGTTAAAAACGTAGTTTAAAATAATAAAATAACTTAAATTTATTTTTTCACCAAAAGCTTTTTTAAACTGTTTATTTATATTTATTTAATATAATAAGATATTTTAAACCTTTAAGAAAGTTTTAAACCCTTGAAAAGATTAAAATAATTGGTAAGCAAATTTTTATTTAAATTATGTTTATATATTTAAAAGGGATTTCGTTTATGTTTTAAATACATAAAAGACAATTAAATAAAGTAGTTTAAAATAATAAAATAACTTAAATTAGCTTTTTCACCGAAAGCTTATTCAACTGTTTATTTATATTTATTTAATAAGACATTTTAATACATTTATCATTGAATGTGCTTTTGTTCATAAAGATTCAAATAATTTGAAATAATATTTTAACAAATTGTTTATTTGTATTTATTTAAAAAATTAAAACATTTTATTATATTCATCATTATTTTCATATAATAACAAATACAAATTCAATCATTTTATTTGAATTTTTATGCTACTTGTTTTAAAATAAAATAGAGAATATGCATAATAAATAAATGATCAATGATAAATAAAGGATAATAAAGGATAAGGATATTTTCTTCGCATTTAATGATGCCATCGTGGACATTGTGTGAAAATTTAAGTTTGGACATAAAGTAAATATTTATTCAAAAGATATGTTACTTTTTGCGATCTTAATCTACAAAATATTAATGTTTGATTTCATTTAAGTAAAATATTTTATGTAAAAAAAAAGGAAATACAAATGTTTATCGTATTTATTTATTAAAATAACACATTTTATCACATTCATTACTCTTTTAACATAAATTTTATTTAACTGTTTAGGTTATGTGTATCAAAATAAATGAAATTATTAAAAGAAACTAAAAATATTTCTTTGGGATTTTTCTTCGATTTAGCAATTTTTCGTGGCTATTTTTGGGTAGATTTAAGTTCTGAATACCTTATTGGAAAACACGTGTTATTTTCTCCTTTTAAATAGGCAAAAGTAATAATTGAACTCATTCACTATAATAGAAAGGAAGATAAAAATATATTTTAACAACAATTCACATTGATAATATATTTGTTGATCAGTATAATTAGAAGATTGTTGTTAGCAGAATAATTATCAGATTCATAAGTTACATATTGCTTGTCAGATTTAATAGCTGGTGATATTTTTATAAGGGTTGGATTTTCTGCTTTCTTTTAATTTTAAATTATTAGACGTAACTCAAATTAACATTATTTAGCATTATAAAGTACAGTGAAACTTCTCTGAGCGACCACCCCTCCGTACCGAGAATATTTGGCTGCTCTGAAGGGTTTTATTTACTGTTATCAGATAATTACTATAATGCGTAATATAAACGAGTCTGACATATATTCTTTATGTAAATGAAATTTAAAACTTATCTAAACAGAAAATAGTACTTTATTTCATGCTTCTTTACATTTTTTTTTAAGTCTACAATTTGTTTCTGTTTGTTCTGTAGTCTTCATACTCCTTCAAAATCAAATTCTTTTCTGTAATGACTTTGTTGATTTCCATTCTTCCGCAATTAAATAATTCATCTAACTTTCCTGCCGATTTGCCATTCTCATAATCAAGCAGAACTTCAGTGCTCTGCTCGAGGTTTAGAAAAACGCATTTCGACATTGTTACAACTCAGATCACTGACCAACTAATGAAATGAAACTGGCATGGATGACATTTTTGCTGACAGAGTTGCAATTCTTCCTTAACTTTACCAATTGGAATTCTAAACAAAGGTCCTAGGACACCTTCAACGCTTGATTGTCCATTTCCTCCCTCAGTTTCTATGGATGGTGCAATGGTGATTCCCTATCTGAAGGGTGTGGGAAGAATACGAAAGAGATAACAGATTTAATTTTTTTTTTATTTTTTTTGGAAAGGGGGAGGACCACGGGAATGGACTTCTCAAGTTATTCCTTTGTGTTATATTCCACCATAAACCTGACCTTGAATTTTTTAGCTCAAAATTAAAACATGGAGTGAGTAGAATTTCCCGAAAAATGAAAGGGGCAATCCCACTTAGTGGCCGTTCAGAGGGGATTGGGTGGCCGCTGATACAGGTTATTTTACCATTAGGTATATGAATCGAAAAATCCGTGCCATGAAAAATTGACCGTTTAGAAGGTTGGCCGCTATACAGGGGTGGCCGCTCTGAGAAGTTTCACTGTATACAAATTTGTGGTCGTGGGAGACGGGAAGGAATTGTAATTATATAACGTAAAAGAATGCGTAAAGTATTTACTTTATATTATTATATTAAAGCGCAGACACAGAGGAACAACTACTTTTTAGTAATATCTATATTTATTTAACAAAAAAGAATTCTTGCATGTCATTGGTTTTAATTAAAATAAATAATTTTCAATGTATTTGTCTGTCAAAAATATTTTAACTTACCTTTATTTCTACACAATAGACAGTTTTTTAAATAGATATTTTTTATATTTTTTTTTCAGTTTGTTATTAAAAATAATTTAAAATTTAAAATGGACTTAAAGGGACATTTTAACTTACCTTTATTTCTTCACAACAGGCAGTTCTTTAAATAAATATCTATTTTATTATTTTCAGTTGTTATTAACAATATTTAAAATTTAAAATGGATTTACAGTTATTTAAGCACAATAAATTTTAACTTTCATCACAATGAATTATACTTTTTACACATGGGAAAATTTTTTATTTAAAAAACTATTTTAGTAGTAATGATATTAATGGTATTATTATTTTATAATTTTGAATTAAATATTTTTTACTATTAAGAAACAATAAATTTTAGGTTTCAGCACAATGAATTATACTTGGTACACATGGAAGAAATTTTTGCTTAAAAAACTATTTTAGTGGTAATGATATAAATGGTATTATTATTTTATAATATTGAATTAAATATTTTTTACTGTTAAGAAACAATAAATTTTAGCTTTCAGGACAATGAATTATACTTGGTACACATGGGAAAAAATTTTTACTTAAAAAACTATTTTAGTAGTAATGATATTAATGGTATTATTATTTTATAATTTTGAATTAAATATTTTTTACTATTAAGAAATAATAAATTTTAGCTTTCAGCACAATGAATTATATTTGGTATACATGGTAAAAAGTTTTACTTAAACTATTTTAGAAGTAATGATATTAACTGTATTATTATTTTATAATTTTCAATTAAATATTTTTACTTTTAAGAAACAATAAATTTTAGCTTTCAGCACAATGAATTATACTTGGTACACATGGGAAAAATTTTTACTTAAAAAACTATTTTAGTGGTAATGATATAAATGGTATTATTATTTTATAATATTGAATTAAATATTTTTTACTGTTAAGAAACAATAAATTTTAGCTTTCAGGACAATGAATTATACTTGGTACACATGGGAAAAAATTTTTACTTAAAAAACTATTTTAGTTGTAATGATATTAATGGTATTATTATTTTATAATTTCGAATTAAATATTTTTTACTGTTAAGAAACAATAAATTTTAGCTTTCAGGACAATGAATTATATTTGGTACACATGGGAAAAATTTTTACTTAAAAAACTATTTTAGTTGTAATGATATTAATGGTATTGTTATTTTATAATTTTGAATTAAATATTTTTTACTATTAAGAAGCATTAAATTTTATCTTTCAGCACAATGAATTATATTTGGTACACATGGGAAAAAATTTTTACCCAAAAAACTATTTTACTTGTAATGATATTAATTTTATTATTATTTTATAATTTTGAATCAAATATTTTTTACTCTTAAGAAAAAATAAATTTTAGCTTTCGGCATAGTGAATTATATTTGGCACACATGGGAAAAATTTTACTTAAAAAACTAATTTAGTAGTAATGATATTAATGGTGTTATTAATTAATAATTTTGAATTAAATATTTTTTACTATTAAGAAACAATAAATTTTAGCTTTCAGAACAATTAATTATATTTGGTACACATGAGAAAAAAAATTTTTACTTCAAAAACTATTTCAGTATTAAATTAATGGCATTATTATTTTATAATTTTGAATTAAATATTTTTAGAATTAATCTTTATGACCAATAAAGTTTTTACGA
>CM063505.1:67201248-67221248 GCA_032207245.1 Pardosa pseudoannulata | reverse complement strand
TCGTGCTGCAACCCATAAGCTCCATATTGATCCATTTCAATAACAAAGTAAGTGGAAATACTAAATATCAAATGTTTTAATTCATCTTTGTCGAAATAACTTAAAATGGAAGAAAAATCTTGCTGAAGGAATAATTTCGAAGAATATTCGGAAAATATAATAAAAAATACTGCAAAAAAAGTCAATACTTTATATTTATAAAATGAAATAACTATAATATTGCAATAAAGTTTTCATTCTTATTTGTTTGTATATGTATATGTATGTATGCACACACACACACATATATATATATGTATGTATATGTATATATATATATATATATGTATGTATATGTATATATATATGTATATATATATATATATATATATGTATATATATATGTATATATATATGTATATATATATATATATATATGTATATGTATATGTATATATATATATATATATATATATATATATATATATATATATATATATATATATATATATATATATATATATATATATATATATACATGATGCTAGCATATAACTCGACATATGACGTGATAAGTAGAACTTTTAATTTTCCAGAATTATAAATTACTTTAAAAGGCAGATAAAAAAAATGGTTTGTTTTTTGGCTGAGAATTATCTGGTACAAGCTCATTAATTTGTTTATTTTCATTCTCCTCTAAAGTCTCCCGATACTGTGAATGCAGTTTAGAATCACGTTGAATTCCTTTAGAAAAATAATTGAAAGTTTTCTTGATTACGTCAATAATATCGTTAAGTTCTTCCAATTTTTTTGCCACAGTAATTAATGGAAGTAAAGGATTGAAGCTATCTTTCCACTACACCCTGGAAGTATATAGACTTTGTTGTTAAAACCGGTGATAAAATTTTCATTGTAAAAAAATAATCAATGATTAAATTAAAAATTATAACATATGTACCTAATCTATTATTTAAGCCAAATATAAAAGAAAATTATTTACGTAATATCTAAGTTCAGGGATAAAACGTTTGAATATAATGCAGACGGTATCTAAATAATTTAAAATAAGAAATGATTCAATGAGATTGTTAAATTAATGACGTCATAATGCTAGAAAAATATGTTATTTTTACCTTTTTATTATATGACAAATTGTTGAATTTAATCACCTGCTCTTAACAGAGAAAATAGGGCTTGAATTAATGACGTTAAAAATGGCTAGGAAAGGGGAGTGTTAAGAATAATAATGTTACGTTGGCCTAGTGTTTGAGAAAGAAATTAAAACTCAAGAAACACATGAATAATAGGTCTTGATTAAATGATTTTATACAATAATAAATGCCTAAGGAATGCAAATGAATCAACTTATCATTTTGTTGATTGAAGACTGCTCTCGAGTCGTCATCAATCCTGAAAAAAAATTATGTTTCTATCTTCCAAAGAGGTTCATCCACACGCCACGGATGCCAGCCGTTCACCTTCGCCCCTTCTGGAAACCACCTTGTCCGGCCAAAAAAAAATTCCGACCCTCGTGGAGACAAAAAAAAAAAAAAGAGTCCACTCCAGAACGGCGGGGGGAGAGGGTCAAAAATTGCCCAAAACTCACGGACCTCTCTATTGGCTGGGAGAAGTCCGAAGTCGCTCTGCATTCAAACCAGCCTTCCCCGGCATGTCACCTTCGAAGACACACGGGGTGACCGAATGTAACTTATTGTTACAGGGAGTAGGTGTGGATTTCGAACATTCCTAACCCTAACTCATCAAGAATCAAATATAGATGTCTCTATCTATTCCAGATACATCCGCTTCATAAATTCGAGGACAGACGGACAGATAATTTAGGCTATTATTATATAGGGTATATATAGAAGTATATATATTATACACACACACACACATATATATCATATATATCATATATATAAATTAATTATTGATTACCATTTCAAGAATACAATGATATTTATCTTAATCTTAAAAGAGGAAAGTAAGATAATTGATTAACAAATCAATATTACAAAGATGATGGCTGATCCAATATTATTAATGGCATATGTTTCCTATAAAGTCTTTTCTAGCTCTTATATTTGGAATTTAAACGCTTGAAAACTAAAATTATAAAGAAAAAATGTGAATAAGGAAATCAGAAGACCCTTATCAATTTCTGAAGACTTATACATGTTTCAATACATACTTGTAAAAGAAAATTATTACTGGTTTATTTGAAAGCCCAAGTGATGTAAACTTTTTTATCAGTTGACCCGACTTCCCTCTTTTCTCAGAGCACACATTTATGCGGCCTCTCGCAGTCGTCAACACCAGGTGCAATTCTCCAGATAATTTTTTCATCAGTTCAAAAATCTCTGCACTGGCCTGCTATGTTCTCCTATTTTTTATAATAATTTAATCATTTGACCTATGACGCATAATTTTTTGCCTTATTTTTTATTGTAAGCAGTAATTCTCAGTATTTAAATGTGAAAAAAATAATACTTGTGGAAAATGAATGCATTTACTGATTTTTAACCTTCTGACTGCTCAATTTGTAAACCCAGATCTCTTTAAAAATTGCGTATTTTTTTTCTTGCATAGTTTAAGTGTATATACAAATTGGAGAATTGAAGTACTAATTCTTTTTTTCTAGAAAAGATTTTTTATATTGACTTTTATCATGAGAAACTAAGCTTTCAGAAAAACTAATTTCAGATGTTATCACATAAGAAATTTATTTTTTTAATAAATTTCAATTGAAATACAGTTAATTTCTATTTATAACATACTCTCTATAATTCTATTATCTAATATAACTATAGTTCTAGTCATATAATTCTATTTTTTAACCTAATTAAATGTCTAATACTGTATATAATTTATTCCACTGGTTAAAGGGTGAAAAGGCGGAAGTGCTTCTTAATAAAGGGAAAAAACACATATACCCGTGAAAATCGCGGGATGAGCAAATTTTGCTACATTTGAATTGCCCGTGGAAATCGCGGGATGTGCACTCAGAGTGTTAACGTAATATTATATAGGTTTTTAAACGTAAATATAAATTAAATAACACGGGAGAAAAGTTTGATTTTGAAATTTTTTTTCTGGAGACACATTTTCAGTGTTTAAATTATGAATAATTTGTCCAACTAAATGCTATTTCCTGTGGCATGAACTTGATCAGTCGTCAGTTTTTAAAATAATATTATTAAAGACTTAAAAAAGTCATTCCCTTTGAATGAATCTAGAATATTATCTTTAAATATCTTGCAACTGTCATTTCCAGGATTCGAAATCAGTCAACACAAAAACACTTTTATTACATAGTTTGTAGATGGAGTAGTTCTTAACTACGGATATAAAGAAATGTTTGATATCATTGTTTAAATTAATTAATTTTAAAAAACTTTTTTTTGCGGGTGTAAAGTTTAACAATCTGCTTAATTTTTGACACTAAGTTAAAGTTTTGGGTGGCTTCATACTCAAAGCTGAAAATTAAAAGTTCTAAGTAAGAGTATTAATTCGTCCTACTTGAAAGGATTGGTCTAGACCAAGGGTCCAAAAAAAGTTTTACGAACTAGGTTTTAAATTTGAATAGGTATATATATTTAAACAGATGCATTTACTCCTAAACCTAAACAAATAAAAGTTAATTTTGTACTAGAAAGCTATATTTTTACATGCATAATATTCAAATGCATTATTACCCATACAAAATAGAAACAATTAAGAAAATTTTAATGAACTGATTTAGAATGGCGAAACTTTGTAGTAATGGAAAATATTGAAGTTAAATTTATATTAATGAAATTTGTATATTGGAATTTATACTATTGTTTCTACTGTGACAATATTTCATCATGCTGGACATCTTAATTATACATTTGTATCATTAAAGTTACTTGTAAATAGTCATCGGCATTAATGACTTATGTTGGGATTTCACATACATTGCCGTGAAATTCTATATTATTGCACCGTTGAAGCCAAACTGATAACATGTGGCTTTTCACACTTTGCAGAAATAACAACACACAAGTTGCACAACGAAAGCTTAAGTGGATAAGACTGACTATGACAGAAATGGGCCCGCTACGGCCCGAGGGACAACTCCGGCCAGCCAGAAGTTTTATCCGGGCCCGCGGATAGAATTTTAAGTTGCCGGTCCGAGGCAAATTAAAAGAAATATATATTTATACATTATATATCCATCTCCTTTTCTACTTTTCTTAAATATTATATCCCAAATTTATTATCTCACTCCCAGAAGATCAGCGGTATATTTGCTTCTTATATGTGAACAAGTGTCTTCAACTTTGAACCTTAGAAAAAATAATTTCAGAAGTAGACTGACAGATGAGCATTTAGCATCGTTCCATAAAATCAGTACATCTTACTTCGAACCTCAGTATAAGGAACTTTTAAATATGAAATCTCAATTTCATTCATCTCATTAACGTATTTAAACCGTTAGGTACTTTTATATAGTTTTTAAAATCTTAGAAAAATTTATCTTGGCCAGTCAAACTTTTTTTTTTTTTTTTTTTTTTTTGCCAGCGGCCGAAATAGTTTGCCCATCCCTGGACTATGACATCCCCATTTGATTTACTTGCGTGGACCGGATTAAAAACATGGAGTATCGATTTGAATTGTAGACCATAGCTTGCCGTACGCTTATTTAGACACTGAGACTAATCACTTCACTCCCGAAATTGCAAAATTTTAGATTTTTAAATAAAGTATGTATACTCCTTATAGCTTTTAAAACTGCCGGGGTTATGTAAAAGTAGTATTTTCAGACAAATTAAGCTTTCTCCGAGATTGCTGAGCGTTTCCACCACTAAATGTCTGTCGGTTGAAAGAAATGTGTGTTTCAAAAGTATATAATGTAGGAAATTTATTATTTGAAGTGGTATATCTAGTAGTTTTTACCATCATATATTTTAAATGCATATATATTTTTAATTTCAATAGAGAGCTCCCAAACTTCAAGCTGCAGACCAGGCCACATGGTGGGATACTTTAGAGAAATTACAGAAGTTGTTGAGGAAAGCTGCAAACGCCTTATACATTGCTAACAAGATAGATCACGAGGCCATGCATAATTACATGATGTCAGGTGAGACGATATTTTGATTGGAGTGGTGTTGCTAGTTAATCAAAAATTTTCTCACATAATTCATTCCTTATTCTTGAGATATTCGTGTATTCTTCAGAGATAATTTATCGATTATAGATTATTGCAGTCTGCTGCAGTTACGTATGTTGCACTCCCTTTGCTCCCAGCTACTTCTAAACTATTCAGAGATATTATTTACGGATTTTACTTTTATGTATGTGGGATATGTATAAAAGGGTTATGTTATAAAAATATTTTAAGTAATGTTGTTACAGGCAAAATCAATTTTGTAAAAATATGCTTAATAAAATGTTAAATTTGAAATGTCAGAAAGTAAAATTAAGAAGCTATTACAATAAACTCAAAACGTAAGTAAGGCACAAATAGTAGCGATTAAACACAGGGAGATACTTTATAGCTTCATGCAAGCTGCATTGTTAAAGAAAAGAACTCAGTGTCTGTAAACACAAACTGAACAAGTTTTCTATTTGCTCCTTTCATTTGCTGATATATTTTGGCTTTGCATTTATTGCTATACTCTAGCAGAGATTTTACCTTCTTGTAAAAGACACTATTAATGACTGTGTTACACAGAGCAATTTCACTGGTAACTTCAGTGATTGTGTCATGTTGGTTTACTATGTTGGATTTTAAATCTTTATTTAAAACTTCTTGGGGATATTTTTATAAGTTACTTACAAAGTTAATAAAACACAGTCGTGGTAGCTCAATCGGCAAAGGGTCGATCTCGTAACCGGAGATTGTGAGTTCGAGGTTAGAGTCAGCCTAAGATACACCATGTTCATTAATAACGGGTGGGGACATGAAATAAGTTCGTGGCCGCAATGTCCTACAATTTGAAGTGATACCTCTGAAGGTTGCATGCCAAGCAATGAAGTTCTCTGCTTGGTCCTTGTCTTTAAATTACGAGGACCTAACGGGTACAATGTTGCTCGCTTCAGTAGCATTCCTTAAACTATACGTGCTCTCTGGCTAATGCTAAATGAGAAACAGCTTCTTAGTAATGTTTGGCACAAAAAAATATCTGTCTGAATTGCTAGCTTCATTGGAAAAAGAAATTAATAAAACAGGGACAGATTTTTTTCCTATGTTTCGAAATCTCTATACTCGTAAGTAAAATAATTTCAAGTCGAGTCATTATCCCCAGCATAACAAAACAAAATTATTCTAGAGAAACAAATATAAGTTTCTTTGTATTTGATGCAAATTTATGTCATCTAATCTTAAAAGCTGTTCAGGACTGTAACTTCTACATCTAGGGCATCATTCATCACCATTCATGACGCGACAGCCGATGATGTGACAAGGCCTTCTGTACCAGTTGATTTCAAGTATATCTACCTGCAGTAAGACTCCTCCAATTCTTAGTCTTTAGGACAAGACCGTCCTCTTCTACTTCATTCACCCATAGAAGTTTGGGTTTCCCCTATCTTCTTGCATTGTATGGCCTAGCCAAAAATATTTCTTTGGGTATGTTGCTGTTATTCAACCGAATACATGCCCTGCCCAACTAAGTAGACTTATCTTTGTGAAGGGAGCAACACCTGGCTCCTTAAACATGTACAATTCAATGTTGTACCTTCTACGCCAGATACCTTTCGCCGAATGATGGCGGAATTGTTAGGGATCTGATCTTCAGTTTAAAGTTCGTGGGTTCAAATCTTATTATAGTACGGATGTTCGTAGCTATTCCGAATCGGCTTTAATCAGTAGATCCCGGTCTCAGTAGCTTTCGTATAGCAAAAAAGTAAGCTGTAAAGCTCCAAACCAAACCAAACCTTCTCATGGATTCCTCCAAAAACACTTTTTAATATTTTTAATTCGAAAGCACCTAAAATATTTTCTTCCTTCTCCAGTGCTAATTTATATCTCTGAATCGTAAATTAAGACAGGATGAATGAGGGTCTTGTAAAATACTAGTGCATGCAACATACCAATTGTTTTGCGCCAAACGCAGCTCTGAATGTAAACAATTTGGCTCGATTTGTTTGAGGTTATGAGTTTCTGTATGCCCATTCATCGAAAGGAAAGTGAGGCTTTTGGTTATCATGATTTTGTTCAGAATCTGTAAAGTTATTACGTATTTAAGACATTGTCTTTCATTTTCTTTTATCTTTTCTTTGTTATTCTTGCACAGTGACGGAGCGAGAAGTTATTAATGGAATACTGAAAGTCTCTAACACAAGAAACCATTGCCTGGCATATGTCCGACAAATAAATGCTGTAGACATGACCAATTTGAAAGAGGTCAGCAAATTTATTGATACGCTAGGTCGAACAGTGGACATAGAAGCACAAAAGCTATTGACAGATCTCAGAGACGTGAGACTTCCAGCAAAGATTGAAACATCTAACATTGTAAAGTAAGCAGATATTCATGGCAAAACTGCACTTTTTTTCATATTTATCACGAGATATTGAAAAGCTGAAAATTATTTTGACTTTCATCGCTTTTTTTCTACTGACACTTTTAAAACAGGATTTGTTGTAACAAAATTTCAGAGAAAATAAAACAACATGTACTTTGAAGAGAGCGTTAACGGCTTTTTCCTGATTTCTCTTATAATTAAATCTTGATAAAAAATTTTTATTAATCATTATTCGGAAAAAAGTTTAACAACAAAAAGTTTTAAGGGATGGGTAATTAATATATCAACCTTCCGTATTCTTCGTGGGTGTAGTAAATTAAAGTAATACAAGAAAGAAAATGAGCTTTATTTTTTTTCTTCCGGTAGAGGTAGAAAAATTCTGATTCCTTTTTTTTTCTTCCACGGTAGTCTATTTTGTGAGTTAAAGATTTATTAACATAAAAATCTTGCAAAAGAAATAAGAAAATGTGGGTTGAACAAATAAAATATTATTATCCAACAAAATGTAATTTCATATTTATTCAATCGCACTTAGTTTTAAAATTTTGGAACGTATCTTAATACGCATTATTTTACGTACATAAAATCCTTAATATTATTAATGTTCTCATAATTAAACGTTTAAAACCTAAGTTTCTAAAACTAAGTAGTCAAATTTCTCCATCTTTATGGAGCTATTTACTTTATTAAACAATCTCTTGAAAGAATTTTTTTGAAAAATCATTCGAATTCCTTATTTTGGTTTTGATCAAGTATATAAGAAAAAAAGTCAAAAGGTGCCTGAAAATAATTCGTATCTGGTTTAAAGCCTAACATTCTAAGTAGAAAAGGGAGACGATGCGGTAAGGTATAGATTTCTATATTATTTTTCTCAATACGGTAATCTCTTCTTTAGAAATACGTTAAATAATTTTCTTCAGAATTGTCAATTATTTTAATATAGATGGCAGAAAAGAAATAAACCGTAGAAAAGAAAACTCTTCAGATGACATCAAACAAAAATGTTATACCCTAGATTTTAAAGTACCATATACTACTTTATATTGAGCAACAGATTAATTTATTTTGAGTTAAGAACTCCACTTGTAGAACCAAGTATTTACAGGAAGAGTACTCCAGTTTCGAGTACAAATATGTTGTGTAAAATGTGAAAATAATAAATCTTTAGTTTAATCCTCGCTAATATTCGTTTAAAAAATATAAAATATTCTACTTTTGTTATATATTTATTTTATTAACATTCTTACATCCATAATTTTATTACTTTCGTTCACATTTTTGTTACAATAGTTCAGAGTAAGTTTAGTAATTTCTTACTATTTATTTCCATATAGGTATTCAATCAACTGGACAGGAAAGGAAGGTTTGGCTGTAAAATACCACGAGGAATATTTAAAAGAATTTACTGCTCATTTTTACAAACACATAACACGACTAGTTGACAGAGCAATGAGAAAAGAAGATCTCAGTAGCCAGGGACACATAGTCACTGAAATTCTACAACATCTCCAGGCTGGAAAAAGCTCAGTTTCGACATTTCAAGGTAGAGCAATAGAACTAAAAAGAATAGAAGATTATATCCAGTCAGATTCCTCTCAACCGTTTGTCTTGCATGGAAAAGGAGGTAGTGGCAAAACGTCATTGTTAGCAAAAGCTGCAAGCATGGTTACCACATGGTGCCCTAAAGGGACAAAACCCATCCTGTGCATAAGATTCCTTGGAACAACACCGGACAGTTCAAGTGTTATACCAATGTTAACGAGTGTTTGTCAACAAATAATGTATAACTATATGATGCCATGGGAAGGAATCCCAGATGACTTAATACCTTTAATAGCTTACACGAAACGCTTATTAACAAAAATTACTTATGAGCAGGCTTTATATATATGCTTGGACTCAGTAGATCAGTTGACTGGTCCCAGTGCTGGAAAATTAACATGGCTGCCCACTAAACTACCACCCAATGTAAAAATTATTATATCAACAACTTCTGAAGGCGAAGCGAAAGAATTTCATTTGCTACAAAAAATGTTAAGCAATGAAAATCAGTTTGTAGAAGTCCATCCACTTGGAGAAGAATTGGCTGAACATACCATGAAGTGTTGGTTGGAAATGAATGGAAGAGATCTTAACAAGTATCAGTGGAATGTTGTTAAAAAAGCGATTACTAAGTGTACTTTACCCATTTTTATTAAACTCATTTTTGCTGAAGTAATGAGATGGAGATCATATTCAAGAGCTTCAGAAACTATTTTAGCTTACACAGTTATGGACAGTATTATGAAACTATTTGATCGTATTGAAAAGCAACATGGTAGACTCCTCGTCGCTCATGCTTTATCGTATATTACGGCATCTAGAAGCGGCCTTAGCGAAACAGAGCTTGAAGATCTCATTTCTTTGGACGATATTGTCCTTGATGATGTTTATCAGTATCATATGCCTCCAGTCAGAAGAATTCCTCCACTATTGTGGACAAGAATAAGACGGGATTTACCAAATTATCTGTCAGAAAGAGAAGCAGACGGAGTGAGTGTTCTAAACTGGTATCATCGTCAATTTCGAGACGCAGCAATCGAAAGATACTTTACAAATCCTGATTTAGTCAAATATTTCCATTCCTCTATTGCGGAATACTTTTTGGGAACATGGGGTGGCGGAAAGCCGAAACCATTTAAATATACAGAAATTCAACGCTACAGATTTGGACTTAAAAATCCAGAGGGTACTGCTGATCGTAAAGTTCCTCTGCAACCTCTTGTGTTTTATACCAACGATGGCCGGGTTTCGGGATATAACAAGAGGAAATTTGGTGAACTGCCATTTCACCTTGTGCGATCAGAAAGGTTCGAAGATCTTTTTAAGAATGTACTATTCAACTATATGTGGCTTCACAGCAAAGTAAGCAGTTGTCCATTACAAACAATCTTGGCAGATTTTGAAGACGTTGTTGAATATTTAACCGATAGTGAACTCATAAAACAACTAAATATCGTAGCTGATGGGATGAGGTTAGGAGGAGTTGTTTTAGCTCAACACCCAGATATGTTAGCTGCCCAAATCACTGGGAGGCTTTTGCCTGTGAAAGATATTTACCCTCGAGTGAGAGGTCTCATTGAACAATGTGATCAAGAGGGAATTCAGCATTGTGCTTTAGTCCCTGCATTTCACATTCTTCATACTCCAGGTGGTCCACTTAAATATTCTTTAGAAGGCCATCCATTTGCTATATTTGGTTTCTGTCTAACATCGGACCAAAGATTCGTTTTAACAGTATCGAATAAGTTTCTTATGTTTGATCTCATGACCGGTGAAATAACATGTGATGTTAATCCAGATATTCCTGGGATCATGCAAACTTTAGCTTTAAGTTCTGATGATAAATACGCATTAAGTTATACAAACCACAATGAAGTTATCATACTCAATGCCTTATCTGGAGACGTAGAAATAATAAACAATATGTTAAGCACAAAGCCAGTCTCAGGAATCGCCATATCAAATAATATTGGATTAGCTTGGTCACCTACAGAATGGGTCACTTTCACGGTATCGAATGGCGCGAAGCTTTCTTCACATGTAGTTGATGAAAAGGAATATTTCATATCTCATATACATTATACAGATGAAGAAAATTACTCAATTTGTTTGTCTGCTTTAAAAAAGGGAAAAGAGAACTTAAGAGAACACCATATTTTTAGAACAACCATTAATGGAGAATCTCTTAAGGAACTCATAATTGATAGTGCATTGTACATAAAAGAGGAGACCAACGATATACACATTACGCAGAAAAATGACAATGATTACGAGGTTTGTCATTTTTCTCTAACGACTGATGGATGGACATGCAAGAAATCATACGGATCAGTTTCCACAAGGCTAATGGCGTTAGAGATATCTCCAGGCGATGAAGTTCTAGTTGGTACTGCTCAAACAGGTTTCTATTTGTGGGTTTTTGAGAATGACGATAGGATGATAGAGTTGATGTTACCAAATAATGTGAAAAACATTTCAACAAAGCCATTTCAATCTCAAAGTTCTCTGGCATTGACAAAGCACAACCAATACGCTGTTGGAGGAGTTAGAAAATCTCTCTATATATGGAATTTAAAAGACGGACAGTTGTTAAAAGAAGTGGATGCACATATTGCCAGGATAAATCGTATTAAGTCTTTGATCATCGACGACTTTAATGGAATTGTGTCTTCTTCAATTGATAAAACTATAAAGGTAATTCTACTTTTAATATGTCTATAACAGTGATTCTCAATCCCTTTTTTTGTCGCGGCACACAAAGAAAAAGATACATTTAAAAGTTGTTTACTTATCTATAGTACACTTCGTAAAATAGTTCATGATAATAATTTTGAATGTTAAATAAAAATAATATGTGCTACAAAAACAACAGTACGATTATTATGGGATTAATTAAAAATTAATACTTTTAATGAGAAATTTAAGCTTGATGTTTTTTGATAATTTCATTTATATTTGGTCTTAAAAATGACAATGGTTCTCTCATACCGTCTTCTACATTTAACGGTCATGATCTTTTCATCGTTTTTAAGTTGGTTAATACTGAAAATCCAAATTCTCACAAATAAGATGTAGAAAATTGTAATAATATTTTAAAGCTTTTTTTGGCTGTCATAGGATAAATGAATCTAATGTTCACAAAGATATTTCTTGAAATAAAAATTTTCCTCACTGGTTGAAAATTTCAAGTGTAAAATAAAAATCAAAAAATATACATTTCTAAAATTTGCCGGCACACAAAAGTGCCGCGGCACAGTGATTGAAAATCACTGGTTAATATAAAATCATGATTATTATTCTAACTATTTTCAAGTATTGCATTACAAAAAAACTCATACGTTGAAGAGCAATTATTTTTCCTTCTTAAAATTAATTTTTTCACTTTAAATGAATTGATTTAATTCGACTCTTGTTGAATTTTTTAAATATTTCATCAGTCTTCAGCTATATTAATGTTTCATCCTCTAATTCCTAAAATATTTTCCAATAAAAGTATGAACCTTAAGAAATTGACCACATACTTATATTAACAGACAACTTTGATTTATTTTTTGATTTATTCTCTCTTAAGGTTTGGAATGTGAAAAACATCTTCGAAAAAGTATATGTCATCGATCGTATGGAGATGGCAATCGATGCCGTGTCAGTATCAGCAGATGGACAACTTGCAGTTACAGTTACTCGTAGCAGCGTGGGTGTATGGAGTGTGGCTACTGGTAAATTATGGGGCAAGTTAGTGGACGCTCCTGTGGGAGCCATTGTCACCCATGCCGTCATAACAGCCGATGGAAAATACGTCATTAGTTCAGAATCTGGAAACTTCCTCTTATGGAGTTTACAGAAGGTACGTAACCTATAAAAATGTTCAAAATAGTTTACAGTCACTTACATGTTATCGTTCTAAAGATGTGATTGTTTGTTTGTTTTTTCACTGTTCCAATACGGCGTTGAATTTTGCAATATTTCCGACTTAATATGTAATTTAATATATTGAACAAAGTATTTGACTCAAATGTTAGGTTGGGGAAAAAGAAATCCATTATTTTTTGCCACAGTAATTAACGGGATAAAACTATTATTTCCACTATTCGCTGAAGGTAGATAAAATTTGTTGTTAATACAGGTGATAAAATTTCCATTGCAACAAAAAAATAATTGATGATTAAATTTAAAATTACCCCATATGTACCAAATCTATTATTTTAGCCAAATAAGAAAAAATTACTTAAAATATTGAACTTATTATAAACGTATATATATTAACAAATAATCTAAATAAGTTAAGCAATGATATGATGTAAAGGAATGAAGTCATAATGCTAGAAAAAAATTTATTTATTATATATGATGTATAAATTGAAATCGATTAAAATAGTTAAGCGGGGTTTGGTTTACGGCTACTTATTTTTAAGAGAATTAATAGATTAAACAGTTTAAGTCACTACGAACAACCAAGCCGTAGTGGGATTCGAAGCCACGAACTCTGCGACGATCCACATCCTTAAAATCGCCAGCGTTTATATTAATAGAAAATAGGCTTAAATGCTCGAAAAAATTTTACAGTTTCGGATATGAATTTTTTATAAATATTTTTCGCTGTCATATAAGGAAATATTATATAAATTTAATCTATTTTAATATTTTGTTTAGAACATAAAATACTCGCTTTTATAAAGTTTTAACGCTTCATAATGAAATTTAAATTCTCTCCAGATAACTTTTGATAGTTTGCTTTATATATAGTTTTGCATTCTTCACCATAAATTTTAATATCTCATACCATAAATTTCGTTAGTCCTAAATTGGTCATTCATCAATCGTAACACTTCCATTTATTTCTTAGGGCTCCGTTGTATTCCGAGAACGTCATCCTAACGTGAAGCAGCTTCTTCTTGGAATGGAAGATAAGATGATTATTATAATAACTCTAGAGAGTGATCACGAGGCCCGCTGCACATCGAGACTAATACCATCGGGAGACCAAAACTACACCTTTACCTTTCCCTGTGAAGTGGCCATTCCAGCTGTAATTACGAAGAATAATACCTACCTTTGTCTAGTTAGCATGGAGTCCAGTCTAAAGGTAAATAATAATTCACTGCCATGGGGTTACTAAGAGCGCCAATGGGACTGAAATGCTTATATATCAAGTTATTAATCCATAATCGAAATACTTTGAAAATAAAGTTTCCTTGATGTTTATAATTTCAAAGAGAGAACATTAAATTGTAGTTATTAAATTTCAAATGATCAAGAGAGAATATTAAATTGTAGTTATTAAATTTCAAATATATTATCGAGTGCACAAAGTCAACATATTTACTCTATTATTTTCTGCTAACTTTTGTTGATGAATATCTATAAATCGAAATTATTTTGTATCACATGCAAAACAAACTTTATAAAAATAAACTATACTTGAGTATTATAACCTGACTTAGTGAACAGATACAAATTTATAAGTCATAAGGAATCAGAAGTCATTTTTTCAATAAAATTCTCTATTGAAAATTGAAAGAGCTCTACTTGGTTGCAATTAGGCATTTCTAAATAAAAATATTTATCAATTTATAATTTTTACGATCATTGGACTAAATACAGAGATGATAAAAAAGCGGAAAATAATTCAAAATTTTTTAATTTTTAATTATAAATTAGTTTAAAATTTTTTAATTATTTTAATATAAATAAATTTATCAAAAATTAATTTAATGACTAATAATATTAATGCTAATAAATATTTTTTATAAATGAAGTTAAATGAATTAATTTTTAAAATAAGTATTATTTGAATCTTTTGAAATATTTACTAAAAAAAAAAAAATTGTATTTTTAATTTAATAAAAAATAATGAAAATTCGAAAAATAATTTATATTTTAAAAAATAAATATTAAAGCAAAAATGAAATTATCTCATTTTAAAATTATTGATCAAAAATTTCGTATAATCTTGTAAAGATGCTAAAAAAAAGCTTTATAAACTAATTTTAAAAATTTTATAAAACTTAGTAAATTAACTTGTAGTAATATAAAGAAAAAGTAAATTTGTGTAAAAAATCCTAAAATATAATAAAAATAAAATAATTGCAGATACTCAAAAATATGGTAGTTTTCTTATGGATTGCCATGTACCTACACTAAAAAGGAAAATCTGCCTCTAGAAAACAAAAACTGTAACTATTTTTAACTGTCCCTCAATAGAAACGCTAAGCATTATTGGATTAAACACTGATTGTGAAAGACAATAATTTTAGATACAAGTTTATTTTATTAATTACTCATAATAAAATAAAGTTAGACTTAAAACTGGTATAATTTATGTGTAATGAAGTTCTTATAAGTGTAAAGATGAGAAACATTTAAACAGTTACAGAAATAAATAGTTTACCATAATAATCTTGAAGATTTTGTTTAACATATTGGACAGTTAGCAAGTTTATAATCCTTAAGAGAAAATATTATATTGTAATTATTAAATGTCAAATTAGAGACAAAAAGTTTTACTTTCGAGTTAGACATAATAAAATAGCAATACATTTGAAATTGATATAATTTCTGTTTAATGATGAGCACATTCTAAGAGTATGGGATGAAAAATATCGGAAAAGCTGTAACAGTAAACAGTTTGCTATATGAATGTTGCTGCTCTTGATCAACTTATTCAGCAATAAGTACTTAAGAAATTATAATACTGTACATTTCTTTTTTAATTTATTTTGAAATAAATTTATAATTTATTCCATTAAAATTTTTTACATTAAAAAATAGGCATAACATTAAAAGTTTTAGTGCACAAAAGGTTAAAGCAAAAAAATTTGAAAACTTTACTCGAAATCAGAATTTAGTATACCAATGATTAAGATACGAAAAGTAAATAAAACAAATGATGAGCTAAAATAAATTTTAAATGAGAATTTTTCCCTTTAAATTTCTTTGCCTTGCTAACAAAACCCACGTGTACGTATATATACGCATAGATATGTAAATTTGGTACAATGTAACTTCTAAATTCTCACGAGCGTAAGAAAACAGTACTAAATACTTTTTTCTAAACATTTAAAAGCTTTATCCGTGGTACTTAAAATACTTATAGATTTTCTTCTTAATTCCAAGATCCTTCTAAAATCTTATGATTGAAAGCATACTCTATTACCCTATTTTACCCTTTCGTGGGCAGTGGGAAGATTACTTCCCACCTACACAATCATACAAAATACACCTGTGGAAAGCGCGAAACCCATTATAATTCTATTGAAACGGATATCGGTATCACTGAATAAAACTTATAAATGGCCCACGAAAGGGTTAAAACTTAAAATTCTCCTGCAGTGGTTAACTTTTTATGCCAAAAGAGGAAATCTCTTAAATAGACAGTATTAAACTACTAAAGGATACGTTAGAAAACGTTTTTTTTTTTTAAATTAGGAAATTATATACCACACAACAGTCTTGCATTTATTACTTGATAGCATTAGTAATTTTGCTTCTGTGATCGAAATACTAGTTATCAAATTCAAGAATTACTTCTTGCACACGATGCAAGACATGACACGTGATCTAAATGAGAAACTACTGAACAGATAAGCTGAAATGATTTCCATTTAGTTATCGTTATTACTGATGGTATTAGAAATTTTGCTTCTGTGGATCGAAATACTATTTATCAAATCCAAGAAGTAAAGGAACACAATGCAAGAGATGACACGTGATTTAAATCCGTAACTACTGAACAGATAAGCTGAAATGATTTCTATATAGAAGAAACGAAGTACACACAAAGTTTTATCGTTATTACTGATGGTATTACAAATTTTGCTTCTGTAGATCGAAATACTATTTACCAAATTCAAGAAGTAAATGAACACGATGCAAGAGATGACTCGTGCTTTAAATCCGTAACTACTGAACAGATAAGCTGAAATGATTTCTATTTAGAAGAAACGAAGTACACAGAAAGTTTTCTCGTTATTACTGACGGTATTAGAAATTTTGCTTCTGTGGATTGAAATACTATTTACCAAATTCAAGAAGTAAATGAACACGATGCAAGAGAGGACACGTGATTTAAATCAGAAACCACTGAACAGATAAGCTGAAATGATTTTTATTTAGAGGAAACTGGGTAACATACAATAGTTTTATCGTTATTACTGATGGTATTAGAAATTTTGCTTCTATGGATCGAAATATTATTTATCAAATTCAAGAAGTAAATGAACACGATGCAAGAGATGACACGGGATTTAAATCAGAAACCACTGAACAGATAAGCTGAAATGATTTCTATTTAGAGGAAACGAAGTACACACAAAGTTTTATCGTTATTACTGATGGTATTAGAAATTTTGCTTCTGGGAATCGAAATACTATTTACCAAATTCAAGAAGTAAAAGAACACGATGCAAGAGATGACACGTGATTCAAATCAGAAACTACTGAACAGATAAGCTGAAATGATTTCTATTTCGAGGAAACGAAGTACACGCAAAGTTTTATTGTCATTACTGATGGTATTAGAAATATTGTTTCTGTGGATTGGAATACTATTTATCAAATTCAAGAAGTAAATGCAGATGATGCAAGAGATGACACGTGATTTAAATCAGAAACTACTGAACAGATAAGCTGAAATGATTTTTATTTAGAGGAAACAGAGTAATACACAATTATTTTATTGTTATTACTGATGGTATTAGAAATTTTGTTTCTGTGGATCGAAACACAATTTATCAAATTCAAGAAGTAAAAGAATACGATGCAAGAGATGACACGTGATTCAAATCAGAAACTACTGAACAGATAAGCTGAAATGATTTCTATTTCGAGGAAACGGAGTATCACACAATTGTTTTATCGTTATTACTGATGGTATTAGAAATTTTGTTTCTGTGGATTGGAATGCTATTTATCAAATTCAAGAAGTAAATGCACATGATGCAAGAGATGACACGTGATTTAAATCAGTTAAGAACGCTCTCAAAATCTAGCCAAAATAATCAGATTTACTTTCGCTTCGTGAATCTCCTATTCATCGGAGAAGAGTAATTCACTCAATTTGAGTGACAGATTAAGAAATATAATAGGCATGGCCAAGGTTTGACGTCTCTGTGAGTTATTCATAACACTTATTCTTTCAACATGAAACACAGCTACTGAATAAATATTAGTAGAATTACTATTTATTTAAAATGAAATGTAATTTTACAACTATCAGTTTTATAAACATAAGCACATGAAAATATTTATTTCTAATAGAATAATTTTTATATAAAATATTCTTAAATATTGTGTCTTCATATATCGTACATAAAAATGTTTTAAGTGTAGCAGAAGGCTATGGTAGAGAAGTTCACAATTGTTCGACCTAGGAAAAAATCTACATATTTAATAAAATTAAACACTGTTTAATTTAGATTTAAAAATTTTTGTGCTTTCATCCATCACATCTTTTAATAATACAATTTATTTATATGATTGGAAATTAAGTGAAATTAAAAGACTATCAAACCTGGATAAATTCTAAAATAAGAACCTTTTTACATATTTAAAAAAATGTGTGCAATGCGCACAGAATAAAGTATCTTAAGATAATGAATATAACATGGGTAATCACTTGTTCTACATAATTTCCAAATATCTGTGTTTATTCAAACTCAGGCCTTTTAGCTATAACTTATAACACCATGCTTATAAACATATATTAAAGTGCTCTACAAAACTTTAGTTTTGATTAACCGCTTTTACTTTTTATAAAAGTGTGTTTCAATGTTTCCAACTTTAGACGGACGTACTAATTTGTGCACAATCTAAAAATTGTCACATACTCTATAATAACAAATCATATCAATAATTTTCATTCGTAAAAAGTTTTTTCGAGGGAAACCTTTTGAGTGCCTAAAGAACTTATAACATTATTACCAAAGATAATAATGTTATATTCAGTCTTATATAATGTCATATAATGTCAATTTTATATAATGTCAAAAGTATTCTTCAACAAGCATATTACTTTGGACACTGGGGTTAAGGAATTAGTGAACTATAATTTAAATGGTAGCAGTCAAACATTTAACTAAACTTCCTGGAAAGAAATATTTACTATAAAATGAAGCTAAATTAAATCCCTCGTAATGCATAGAGGATACCTAATGTTTTTCCAACTTTAGACGGACGTACTAATTTGTGTATAATCTAAAAATTGTTACATCCTCTGTAATAACAAATTATATCAATTCAATTATTTTTATTCGTAAAAAGTTTCTTCGGGGCTTTTGAGTGCTTAAAGAACTTACAGCATTACTACCAAAGGTAAAAATGTTATAGTCATTTTTATATAATGTCATATAAAATCAATTTTATATAATGTCATATAACATCAATTTTATATAATGTCAAAAGTATTCTTTGACAAGCAGACATTCTTTGACAAAAGTATACTTCGGACACTGGAATTAAGGAATTAGTGAACTATAATTTAAATGGTAGCATTGAAATATTTAACTAAACTGCCTGAAAAGAAATATTTACTATAAAATGAAGCTAAATTAAATCCATTGTTATACATAGAGGATACCTATGAGTTTCTAACTTTAAACGGACGTACTAATTTGTATATAATCTAAAAATTGTCACATCCTCTATAATAACAAATCATATCAATGATTTTCATTCGTAAAAAGTTTCTTCGAGGGAAACCTTTTGAGTGCTAAAAGAACATACAATATTATTACAAAAGGTAATAATGTTGTATTCATTTTTATATAATGTCATATAATGTCAATTTTATATAATGTCAAAAATATTCTTTGACAAGCATTTTACTTCGAACACTGGAATTAAGAAATCAGTGAAATATAATTTAAATGGTAGCATTGAAATATTTAACTAAACTGCCTGAAAAGAAATATTTACTATAAAATGAAGCCTAATTAAATCCCTCGTAATGCATAGAGGATACCTAATGTGTTTCCAACTTTAGA
>CM063505.1:67146248-67196248 GCA_032207245.1 Pardosa pseudoannulata | reverse complement strand
GAAAATTATAGAGAAAGCAGCAAAAACCTTCTTTTTTTGCGCTGTATATAGAAGGCCGTTGCTTTTCGTTAATGATCAGATGAAAGAAGTATGACAAACTCAATAGCAACCCCACTGTTATCAGAGATGTTTTTTTTTTTTTTTAAACAACATATCTGATAGCTTTAATTAAAATATTGTCAATGGTACAACTCAAACAACCTTCCTTACTTTGAAAGTTAAACTAAATCTGGTGGAAGTGATATTTATTTTCAATGACTGTCACAAGAGATTTCAGTTTGAAATTACACTTTTTTCTGCTTTACCACCGAAATCGGATTTAAGTGTTTTTCGTTATTTCTTCAATCCAATTAATTCGTCTCTTTATAAATGTCTTAAACTCATTTTCTCATATCTTTTTATCATATCTGGTTTGCTGTTCTTGTAAGTTATTCCGTATGTTGTGCATTCACCGTTTATTTTCTGTTCCATCTCCTCCTCAAACAGGTAGTTTTAACAAATTTATATAGTTATTAAACAACTGTTTACCATTAATGTTCTTTGAGAACTAAATTTAACGATAATCTTCTTAATTATCCGTCACGACAATTGCGTATTAAGAAACGGGTTTTTAGAAAAGATTAATAAAGTGGCTAAAGAAGTTGAGAAAAAAATTACACGAGTCCTTCATGACTAAAGAAAATGTTTCTGAATTTTTATTAAAATTTAAAACCAATTTGTACTACAAAGAGAGAAAGTTACAATTTTCCTCGAAAGTAACCGTATAGAGCTAATTCATGAAGATTTACGTAGAAGTTAAAGGATATATTTAGTTTTAATTAATTATTTATTTTATTCCTTTTGTGGTAAAAAGTCTCTCTCTCTCTCTCTCTTTCTCTCTCTCTCCTATATGTATATATATATATATATATATAATATATATATATATATATATATATATATATATTATATATAAATATATATGTATATATATTATGTGTGTGTGTATATATATATGTAAAATATCTATATATATAAATATATATATATATATATTTATTATATATTTATATATATATGTATGTATATATACTGTATATATTTATATATATTATATGTATGTATAAATATATTACATATAATTAAACATATATATTATGTATTTCTTTTTTTTATCATATTTTGTCTCATATATTGTATTATATATTTTACATATATATATAACATCATTTATATATTCTAACATATAATATCTTATATTAATTACTTATATTATTTTATATTATATATATATTATTATATATATATATTTATTTTTATATATATATCTATACATATATTTTACATATTATTTATGTATATATATATTGTATATATTATATATATATAAAAATATATATATATATATATATTTTTATATTTTCTATATATTTATAAATAACATACATATATATAAATGTATAGTATATTATATATATATATATATTTATTATATATATATATATTTTATATATACATATTATATATATTTATAAACTACTTTGTATTATATTATGTAGATTTATATATTATATATATGAAAAATATATATACTCATACGATTTATTATATTATATATATATATATGTATGTATTATATATATATATATATATATTATTTTTATATATATATTTTTATATACATTATTTATATATAAAATACTTGTATATATATATGTTTATATAGAGTAAACTATATATATATTTATATTTTTTTTTAAAATATATAAACTTATATACAGTTTTATTAATATATATACATTTATATGTATATATATGTTATTTATATACATTTATAAATACATATATATTTATATATTTATATATATATAATATATTTGTATATATTATATTAACATATTAATAAATTTTTTTATATATTGTATTATTTTTGATAAGATATTATTTATAATTAATATTTAATCTTGTATATTATATATACAAATATATATAAATACATAATTTTATATATGATATTTTATTTATATATATATATGTGTGTTTTTTAAGTTGACTTTTGTCAGGTCTAAAAATAGTTGTTGGTTCTAATAATTTTAAAAAATTTTTTTATAATTAAAATTATATGAAATACCAGCTTTAAGCTTTTTATAATGTTTCACTGAGATATTTCACAATAAATACTATATCAAGAAAAATCTTTTTAGCTTATTAATTTAATAACTAAACTTTTCAATATTATTGAAATGGCTTTCAAGCTATCTAAAATCCTTTAATTTTAAGCACTAAGAAACTATTATTATTAAAACATATTTTATATATATTGTTTTATTTAGTAACAAATTAAGTATCTTTATTTTGCTCTATAAAATAAAACACAGAATTAAGTAAATTTTCCAACTTATAAAGCGTGAAATCTTGCGGCGTTACAGTGCTACAGTGCTTTCATGACTATGCAACTTCGGTCCTTAATTCTTGACTGTTTTCTTTGTATTTTAATATTCAACCGTTGAAATTTTGTCTCTATCGGTTTTCCTCAATATTTTTAGATTTGTTTTTAGCCATCAATATTTTCTTTTTTAAAAAAAATGTGTATCTTAATTTCTAGCATTATATTTTAAGTTCTAGTTTATCTTATTGTATTTTTATTAATTTTTTTTTTTTTTCTATTTCCTTAATTTAACAAAAACAATAAGTGGAAATTTTTCTCTCATCAAAAGTTTTTGTAGAAATGAATTTCTAAAATCAAAAGGGATATGTTTGAATATTTTTATTCTAAGCCGTCTTTACATTTTACTAAAACTTATTTCTTTAAATGTACTAAGTAATTAAAGTTATAATTATAAGTCCTTTAAAACTACTTTATTTATATTCATATTTATATAAATAAATTACTGTAATAAAATATTTATTTAATAATTTTTTAATATATTTGTGTTTTTTACTAATCTTGAGTCTTCATAGAAGCATAGAGCAATAAATTTTACATAAATTTGTTTATCAAATTTAATTAAGTTGTCTTTAAAAATGTTATTAAAGAAATTAATTCTGACGATTTTTTTTTAAACTATCTAATTTTTCGTTCATTTATGAAAGACTTTTCATCCACAGTCTAATGGTATAAAATAAATCTTTAATTCATTCACAAATTCTTGAATAACTCAAAAATATACTTTTATATTTAATTTTTAAATATATAATGACATTTATATGAAAAAGGAATATTAACACAATTTTAAGAGTTAAGCAATTGAGTGAATAATGAAATTTGAAAATACAGGAAATACAGTTTCGTACCTTAAATTTCATTACACTTTCTCATTATATACAACAGTTATAAATGGTAATTTAGTAGGTTTTCCAATTTTTAGCATAATTTCTAAATTTTAAGGGGCTCAATGATACGATTTTGTATGTCTACAGATAACTCTCTAGTTTTATGTGCCATTCTCATAACTCAAAAAATTTTAAATAAAATAATACAAAATTAACAACTATTTACAGCTTATGTAAATATTCCTCTACACCATAAATACTATAACTCAATAAATATCTTTTTAGCTAAGTGTACTAATTTTTTTTCCAAAAAACTTTTAAACTTTTTCACCTAGAAACTTATTTTATCAAAAACTTTTGTTCTACAATCTAAAAAGGTATACTAATCTATTATATTAAAACTATTATATTAAAACTATTTTCTATCAAATTATCTGTTTTATTTAGCTAAAAAATAAAATATCAGAGTATACAAATTATAATTATTCTGCCAACTTTAAAAGACGGGGAAATCTGTAAACGCCGAGTAAACCAAATAGCAAGCTTTAATGAAACGGTTAATATAGTGCTGCTATCTGTTGATGAATTAATAAACTATTCTCGAAAGTATATATTCTCGAATATTCAGCGTAAATATTCTCTATCGTTTTACAATCTTTTTTAAATAGAATTTGTTTTGACTTAAGGGTGCAATATTTTGAAAGGTAAAATTGTATTATTTAGCGACTAGACTATCATTTTATCCGTTTACTTTTGTAAACAATTTTACATATTCTGATATATTTTAACTTAAAAGAAACAATAAGTGGAATAGTGAGTCTCTTTAGAAGAATGTAATTATAGTTTAGGAAACTTAGTAATCTTTAAAAAGGGTTATTGTTTGAAATATTTTATTTTCTAAGCCGTCTTTATTCATGTTTATCACCACGTTCAATTCAAATGTTTACTTTAAATTATTATGCTTAAAAATTAACAGTATATAAAATTAAGAGAACATTTTATTTTAAAACGTTATAAATCTGAATAAAACTTTATTTAATAAGTGTTTAATACGTTTGCTTTTCTAATAGTCCTTGTAATTTAAGAGTTCGTTTCATAGATTTCATAGAGCAATAAATTTTACTTAAAGATAAAATTCCGATATTATGAAATTTAATTAATATGTCTCTTTAAAAAATATTAAAGACTTAATCTAACCGTTTCTAAGTTCTAACAAAAAAAAAATGTACATTCGACCTTGTAAACTGTATGAGCTTAAGAAACGACCTTATCATTTCTACACTATGGGGTTCATAAATAGTGCAATAAATTTTACTTACAATTAATATAAAATTCTAAGATTGAGAAATTTAATTATAGTTCCGCTGAATAAAACAATTAGTTGGTCAATTTTTCTTTAAATTTTCATCAAAAAATTCTTTAAAAAATAAACAATTTTATCAGTTTTAAACTTTAATCTTTCTATATAATGCTATTATTTTTTATTTATAATACGTGATGAAATATTTGCTTGGATCAGAAAAATAATTATTGATCCCCAATCAATCAATTTTTAAAGTAATTAACTTAAAAAATAGTTATTCACTCTCTCTTTTTTTAAATTTTTTTTTAGAATAGCGATTCATTATTTTTTACATTCATTGTTATTCTGAGGTTAACTTAGCTGAGAGTTTATCTAACTTATTTTTTAACTGTTTTAATTTTAATTGTTTAGTTTTATCTAAAAATAGAAAATGCTGAAACATTTTCCTTTTCTTGAAATAACTGTTCAGCAATTGATTCGCATACTACTCGAGTGACCGTGGAAAGCTTTTAAATCACTCTTTTCGGAACATCTGAAAAAGGACGTAGTAATACGATTCTTGTATTTCTGCAAATCCATCTCCCTACCACCAGATTGCGTGATTCATTCATAATCACGCAGCTGTAATATAGGAGCAGAAAATCGATATTCAGTGACATTCGTCAGATGATCACCATAAATGGTTAAGAAAAGAAATCAGAATAAAAAAGAAATGTGTCCGAGATCTCATCTAAGCTTTTCGTGATACGCTGGGGCGTCTAGATAAATTTTATTTCCATGATGATCTTTGACGTTGCCCATATTCTAAGAGCCTAAATATTTAAATATTATAAGATCCACCTTAGTATCGACCAATAAAAATATTTCAAAGATAGCCGGATTTTTAAGATATAATTTTCCTTTTTGAGAAATAATATGCCTATATGGATATTTTTACTGCGCATATTATAATTCTAAATTAGGGGTTTCCAACTATCGAACCACGAGATCAATTTTGCAGCTCGCAAAAGCTTTTTCGAAAAAAAATCATAGCTAAGTATCTTTTTTGCGATGAAATTCATTGAAAATCTGTATAGAACTTGACTTGTGAATTCGTTCTTGTTTCATCTTCTGAAAATTTTATTTTAGTTCATCTCAAGGTATTATTTTTCTTTTTACCATTTGTCAATATTAATTCGTTCTTGCTTCATCTTCTGAGATTAGTATTAACAGCGATGGTGGTGGACATCCATTCACTGCTTGATGCATGTGACCAAACAAAAACCTTCCACTAATTTATCATTTTTTAAAATTTTATTTTGATTACAGTTTTATTTTAGTTCATCTAAAGGTATTTTTTTTTACCATTTGTCAATATTAATTCGTTCTTGTTTCATCTTCTGAGATTAGCATTAACAGCGATGGTGGTGGACATCCGTTCACTGCTTGATGCATGTGACCAAAGAAAATACTTGAACTAAATTATCATTTTTATTTTGATTACAATTTTATTTTAGTTCATCTCAAGGTATTTTTTCTTTTTACCATTTGTCAATATTAATTCGTTCTTGCTTCATCTTCTGAGTTTAACAATTAACAGCGATGTTGGTGGACATCTGTTCACTGCTTGATGCATGTGACCAAACAAAATACTTGCACTAAATTATGATTTTATTTTGATTACAGTTTTATTTTAGTTCATCTAAATGTATTTTTTTTTCTTTTTACCGTTTGTCATTATTAACTCGTTCTTGCTTCATCTTCTGAGATTAGCATTAACAGCGATGGTGATGGACATCCGTCCACTGCTTGATGCATGCGACCAAACAAAATACTTGCCCTAAATTATCATTTTTTTTAATTTTATGTTGATTACAATTTTGTTTTAGTTCATCTCAAGGTATTTTTTTCTTTTTACCATTTGTCAATATTAATTCGTTCTTGCTTCATCTTCTGAGATTAGCATTAACAGCAATGGTGGTGGACATCCGTTCACTGCTTGATGCATGAGATCAAGCAAAATACTTGCACTAAATTATCATGTTTTTAAATTTTATTTTAGTTCATCTAAAAGTATTTTTTCCTTTTTACCATTCGTCAATATTAATTAGTTCTTGCTTCATCTTCTGAGTTTAACAATTAACAGCGATGGAGGTGGACATCCGTTCACTTCTTGATGTATGTGACCAAACAAAATACTTACTAAATAATCATTTTTTTAAATTGCTTTTGATTACAATTTTATTTTAGTTCATATCACGGTATTTTTTCTTTTTATTATTTGTCAATATTAATTCTAGCTTTCTTCATCTTCTGAGATTAGCATTAACAGCGATGGTGGTGGACATCCGTCCACTGCTTGATATGTTGATTACAATTTTGTTTTTGTTCATCTCAAGGTATTTTTTTCTTTTTACCATTTGTGAATATTAATTCGTTCTTGCTTCATCTTCTGAGATTAGCATTAACAGCAATGGTGGTGGACATCCGTTCACTGCTTGATGCATGAGATCAAGCAAAATACTTGCACTAAATTATCATGTTTTTAAATTTTATTTTAGTTCATCTAAAAGTATTTTTTCCTTTTTACCATTCGTCAATATTAATTAGTTCTTGCTTCATCTTCTGAGTTTAACAATTAACAGCGATGGTGGTGGACATCCGTTCACTGCTTGATGTATGTGACCAATCAAAATACTTACTAAATAATCATTTTTTTTTAATTGTATTTTGATTACAATGTTATTCTAGTTCATCTAAAGATATTTTTTTCTTTTTACCATTTGTCAATATTACTTCGTTCTTACTTCATCTTCTGAGATTAGCATTAACAGCGATGGTGGTGAACATCCGTTGACTGCTTCATGCATTGACAAAAGAAAATACTTGCCCTAAATTATAATTTTTATTTTGATTACAATTTTATTTTAGTTCATCTAAAGGTATTTTCTTCTTTTTACCATTTGTCAATATTAACTCGTTCTTGGTTTATCTTCTGAGATTAGACTTAACAGTAATGGTGGTAGACAGCCGTTCACTGCTTGATGCATGCGACCAAACAAAATACTTGCACTAAATTATCATTTTTAAAAATTTTATTTTAGTTCATCTAAAGATATTTTTTTCTTTTTACCATTTGTCAATATTAATTCGTTCTTGCTTCATCTTCTGAGATTAGCATTAACAGCAATGGTGGTAGACAGCCGTTCACTGCTTGATGCATGAGACCAAACAAAATACTTGCCCTAAATTATCATATTTTAAAATTTTATTTTGATTACAATTTTATTTTAGTTCATCTAAAGGAACAATTTTTTCTTTTGGGAAGTGGAATATTTTTCTTTTTACCATTTGTCAATATTTATTCGTTCCTGCTTCTGAGAATAGCATTAACAGTGATGGGGGTGGACATCAGTTCACTGTTTGATCCATGTGACCAAACAAAGTTCTTGCACTAAATAATCATCTTTTTAAATTCGTTGTTATCTTATGCCCCTTGGTCAAACCAAGCCCGATTGAACCCAAGGCTACTTCGCAGATCTGGTACAAAGTCATACAAAGGATTAAGAAGCTCTGAAAAAACAAGATTTTTTAAGCCTATTAGAAAAATGTTTATATACTGATATTAATACTTGCATAGATTTGTGTTAACATTCTATGTCTCTTTCTTACCTTTCTTTGTTCATTTTATATCCACTTTTGAAATCTCCACATTTTTTACAGCTTTAATAAAACCACCAAAATTTATTTAATTAAATAATAGACGAATGAAATTTTGATACTAAAATTAAATTTATAAAGACTTGCTTAGCAAGAAGTCTGATTCATGAATAAAAGAAAATTCCGCTTATTAATTATTATTGACTTTTATAAGCTTCCTTCAACATCTTCTTTCATTTCACTTCGAGGTTGGACGCGGGCTCGTTTTTGATACACGCATATTTATTGCCGCAAATGAAATATCAACAAGAACCTCACAAGATTAGTATTACTATTTGATAAGAATTTTACAAGTAAATTTTATTGATTGCAGTCAAGAACGTATTTACAAGTGGGGGCCAAGGGATCACGATCTTTCCCGTAATGATTTCAATTTAAGCATTGCAAAGTTTTTTATACATTCAAATTTTTGTACATTATTAGTTACCATTGTATGAGTTAGAAGACCTTTTTCAACCATAAAAAAAAATTAAAAATGTTTCTTTGAAATAAAACTGGTTACAAGATTTTGAGAAATTCAGTATTAATTTCCTTCCATATAGGCATGACTGTAAATGAAGATGAAGGTTTGAACACGTTGGCCTTAAAAAAAAACAGAAGAATTAATTTACTACTATGAAATGGTAGTTTGTAAATTATTGATTAGGCCTTTCTTTTTCAAATTTTGTTGTCATACAGGGTATTTAATTTTGGGAAAAAAAAGAATGTGTTATAATGTCTTTCTCTATTTTTTTTTTCATTTTCCTAGTTATTCATGAAATTTCTTTAGTTTAAATACTTCTTCTGTAGCGGGTACAATTGCTGCTCTCTCCTTTTATGATAGGTGGCGCTACGAGGGCCATATGGTTTTCCCATGATGCCACTCACCTTTCTCTGTGTGTGTTTATCTATGATGTTGCTTTTGTGCTGTGTCTTGTAACTTGTTTCTTAGTACTGTGTTGTGGAACGTAACCAACGAATAAAAAATGGTTCCTGAAACTAGACTTATTATTTAACAACGGCCTTCCGCATAAATAAGAGTCTCATCCCTCTACACTTCTAAATATTGGAACGTGAATTAAATATTCTTTAGTATTCACCAGGCAAATTTAAACCTGGTTAAAATTTAAAGGGTAAATTAAAACACACAATGTTGTTAAAAATATATTTTTCACGATACAAAGGACGTAAAGTGTTGCTGATCTATTTTATGACGTACTTATTTTTGCTTGCAAAACATGTATAAGACTTATGTAGTATTTTGCATGCAAGTATGTATGTGTGTGTGTGTAATGAAAATTTTTTTATGAAATTGAAAATTCACTGTACTTTGGATCGTCCACTAACAAGAATTTTATTTACGTTACGAATTGCAGTACTACACTATGCAGTTTTACTGATGCAGTATTTCATTTGCAGTATGATGACAGCAATCAACAAAACTGCCTTTTAGAATCTAACTGTATAAATGACATCAATTTTCGGGTATGTTGCAGATCTAGAAATATAGTGATACAAAAGGTTAAGAAGCTCTGAAAAATCAAAAAATTTCAAGCCCATTAGAGCAACGTTCATCAACTCATGTTAATATCTGCATTTTGTTTAACCTTCCTCTCTCTCTTTATTTTTTTTTACAAGTTGTATTCGGTTTATCCTGTCGGTTATGCACTCCGCGTGACATACGGTGTTTGGGAGTGATTTCGAGATTGCGTGTCCATTTACAGCGCTGGAAAATAACCAATTAGGGTAACGCCCCACGTCGGGCTAAACAATTACCTATAAATGTCAGATTGTAGGTGGGATCCAATGGAAATGATTTGATGGGACACAGAAATGTAAATTTTTTAATACATTCTTCATTTACAGAAAATAAATGCTTTCTTCCGCATACTTTAAATTTCAGTTTCCCAACTAGCGCTTAAAAAGGAGAGAAAAGTATAAGATTGAAGCCTTTAAAGGAAGATTTACTAAACTTTTTAATGAAATTCAGATACATCAAATATCCATAAACGTTTAAAATAATAAATCGATTCAATAATAACCATTTTAAAAAACTGTATATACACAAGAACGCCCAGAGCCTAGCTATTTACCCGGCAACGTATGTCGTTTGGGGTATATATATATATATATATATATATATATATATATCCATAAATATGTACATACATACACACATATATATGTATGTATAGATTTATATACATATGTATATAAATCTTTTGGCTTTCCTTTTTATATTCTACTGTTACTTCCAGATTTCTATAGAAACTAATAAAGTACAAATATATAATTTGATAAAAAAAGGTCATATATTTGTCATTATAGTAGTTATATAAATGTTGTGCATAATTATGCATATATACTCATACACAAAACAGACATATACACACATGCACATACACACACACAAACATATATATAGAGAGAGAGGGGGAAAATAGAGAGAAAACTGGAGACAGATAGATATTACTGGATTTTGTAACACAGTATACAAGCCTTGGAGTCCAAATGACTCCAACGGATATTCTAATGTTAAGAAAAGAATTAATAAAAAAATGAATTGCATACTCTTTTTAGTAATTTTGACCACAAAAAAAGTTTAAAGGATTTCTAGAAAAAAGTTTATTGTCTTTCTATAAACTTCTAAAGTGAAGTGTTAATTAGCTCTGAAAACATTAAATCTGGTGAAACATATTTAATCTTTTATTTTAATTTCAAGGATATTCGCTGCCCAAACTATTGCCCTTTTAGGGCAATATTTTGGGATTTATAACTATCAAATATAAGACACTGACCTCAGGGTCTTAACAAATTTTAAAAAGTGTTTCTTTTTTTAAACCTTTTTGGAAAATTCATATTACATACTTTTTGCTAAACGGTATTTTTGATTATTATGACATTTTGATTATTATAATTATTATGACTTCCTCCGAGTAATCGGAGGAAAATATTAAGGTCAAAGACAATTAACAATAACGCCAGGATGGACGAACTGTATTCGTCTAAAATACGTCTAATATAATCGTGTTGTTATTATGTACTGATTCAAGTGTTCGACGTTTTAACGATGAATAAAGCTTTCATATAATTCCTAACATACATCTATTCGATGTTTGTAATACTTAAATCTGGTCATCAGTTTAGTTTTTTAAAACTTAATTTGCACCATAATATCCCTCTTGAAAAATATATCTTTTCCGTGAGTTTCGTAAGCTATTGATATTTTTGGAATTAGAGGAGAAAAAAACTAAAAAAAAAATGTGCAACGTTTTAAGAAAAACTTTTTATTCTTTTTCAATATATGAACTGTGTTTCCAAGAAAATTCCCTAATCACTGTTAATAATCATCAAAATGTTGTTCAAAAGTTTCAAATAATTTCCAAATATTTACGATGTAGATCAGGGATGGGCAAACTAAGGCCCTCGGGCCAACTCCGTCCCGCCGGAAGGATTTATCTGGCCCTCGGATGGAATTTTAAGTTGCGAGGCAAATTAAAAAAAATACATATTTATGTATTATGTATACATCTCCTTTTCTATTTTGTTTAAATATATCCCAAATGTATTATCTCACGCCCAGAAGATCAGCGCTATGTTTGCTTCTTATATATGTGAACAAATGGTTTCAACTATGAACCTTAGAAATGAAGTACACTGACAAATGAGCTTTTATCCTCGATCTCTAAAATCGATACATCTCAATTCGAACCCCAATATATGGAACTTTTAAATATGAAATTACAATCTTGTTCATCTCATTAAGATATTTAAATCATAACACTTGTATATTGTTTTTAAAATTTTAGAACAATTTATCTTGACCCGCCAAGCTTATTTTTTTTTCATTTTTGGCCCGTGACCGAAAAAGTTTGCCCAACCCTGATGTAGAGTAACCAAAAATATCTATTTTATTTTTTGTTTTGGGGATGGTCGCTAAACTGCCCAATTCAACGAAAATTCACTCGTTTGAGGTTAAGAATGTTCTTTTCATGGCCAAAGTTAGAAAATGAATAGCCAAGTAAGTTTTTTAGAATTTAAATACATGTGTTAAATATTACAGTGTTCAAAATGTTTGGCTCTTTGGTTAAATAGGACGAGGACAGGTTGTAAACTTGTCGATAGTGTTGTTGTCGCATAAAGCAATATAAAAGTATAGTAGAACCTCGATTAACCGAGGTTTCTGTTAACCGAGTCAATAACGAAGTCTAATTTTTTTTCTCCGTTCCAAAATGAGCTTGGAAACAATGATACAAATTTTAGTTCGTTGTCCGTGTTGCAGACACTTCTTCCCTACAACGTGATTGCCCAGTCGTGGCAATTAGTGAATCCAGCTTCAATTCGTAAATCATTCAACAAGATAATTGTTGAAAACAGGAGACAAGGTAAATCCCAGCAGACGAAAAACACACCTACAGGGAACTTCTTGAGATCATCAATGGAACTGAAGGATGTGATGAAGTTTTGGAAGAGGACATTTGCGAGTGGCTGGACGTTGAAAATCAACATTCAAATTTTGAAATTCTCAATGACGAAGAAATCATACAAGCCGTTAATCCTTCAACGGATATTAATGACGAGGAAAATAAAGATGAGTCCTTTAAGGATTTTACGACTATATGTCATAGTGAAGGTGTTCAAGCACTGACAACTGCCCTAAGATATTTGGAGCAAAGAAACGATGCTACACCGAAGGATTTCCTGTTGCTTAAAAATTGGCGCGGTAGGGCTGCCCATGATAGAAATTCTGAAATTTTGCAACGAAAGGTAAGACTTTTTAAAAGAATGCAAATTTAACAAATTAATGTATATTAAATTTTAAAAATACAATATTTTCTTGAGATTTGTGTTATTTTTGAAAATGAGTCTTTCGATATTTAACTAAGTATAGTTAAAAAAAAATCCCATTTTACTTTTTAAAATTTACTGCTAGAGTTGATTTCCTTTTAAATTTTTTTAGGTATGAAACATAAGTCCTTATATGTTTATTTTTATCATTTAAAGAAAGTTAAATTGTTTTTTACTTTAGTAGTTAGTTAAATTCGCAAGCCCGGAAGGTTTTATACAGGGTTTCTATTAACCGAGATTTCCGATATCCGAGGTAATAGTGGTCCCAATTAACTTGGATAATCGAAGTTCTACTGTAATATTTTTTCCGGGTTAATGTCTCTTCATATATTTTTATACATTTCAATCGTATTTGAAAACACTCTCCAAGGATTCAATAAACTCCAGTTATAATTCTAAATTCTGCCGCAACATCGGGGCATTTACTCTAATTTTCCAATTCTTGCCCTTCCCCATCCATAAAAGAATAAAAATTAAAAAACACGATCTTGCAAACTATTACATACTCTTTATTCTGTTCCTTCCATAATTTTCATTTTTTACCATGATTTTTACTTTTTATTGATTTTAATGCGATCCCCCTGACTTTTTAGGTTTCCAGTACAAAATTTCTAAGACTTTTATCGTTTTATTCTTCTATAGATTTCTACAAATATTTCGTGGCTGTTTCTAGATATTATCTCTATCTATTGTGTTCCTACTCATATTTTTGACACGCACATATTTTTTAAATTACATTATCGCAAAGCGAAAAAAATATATCCTATCAGACATTATTTGTCGTTTACATCAATAGAAAGAAAGAATATAGCACAAAATTTTATTTATTAAAAAAAAATCGGTTATAATAACTGCAAAAATATGTTTGGAAAGGAAATATTTTGTTGATTTTTTCACTGCCAATCAAAGCATCCTACGAATGTTCTTTGCCCCATTCCATTAGTACACCTCCGTTTCCGAGCTAGGTCTTAAGGCAATCCCGCTGAGCATAAGTCCTTTGCCTGTATAGTTTCTCAACGCCCAGTGGTAGGACTTAAAGTGTGTCACGAGGTACTAAAACGTTGTTCAATGATTGGCATATTGCGTGCCTAAAGAAAATTACCAGTAGGGGTGACTCCCTGTCCAGTACATCTTCCTGGGGATGCTGATGAAAAAGGGATTTTTCATTGAAAACAAATGGGAAAATATGACAACGGGATGTTTGATTTCTGTCATGGAACTTGACATGTCGCTGGAGTGTAGTCACCTGAAAGGGGAGCTCGAAATTTCCATGCTCCCTACAACTTAAATGAAGGAAAATTAATTAAGGAAATGGCTATTATGTCTATATTTGCGGACTAAGGGTTATAATGAAGATAAATAATTTTTACACTTTATTGATAAAACAGCTAATATATACGTCATCGATAAATAAGCAATAGCCATATAATATCCCAATAGTAGAGCCGTTCGATACCAGAATTTATGGGTTCAAATCCTACTGTTGGTATCGATGTTCGTAACTTTTCGGAATTAAACAGTAACTCTGCTTATTAACACTTCCATAGTAAAAAGAAAATAGTTGTACTCCTTACTAATCTACAATTTAAATAGACAATAAATTAACCTTATTTTAAAGACTGCCTTCACTTTTCCTAATAGTCGAAAATCATAGCTATATAATATCCCCATAGTAGAGCCGATTGATACCAGAATTCGTGGGTTCAAATCCCACTGCTGATATCGATGTTCGTAACTTTTAGGAGTTAAACAGTAACTCTGCTTATTAGTACTTGCATAGCAAAAAGAAAACAGTTGTACTCCTTACTAATCTCCAATTAAATAGACAATAAATTAACCTTATTTCAAAGACTCTGCCTTCACTTTTCCTAATAGTCGAAAATCATAGCTATATAATATCTATAATCTATAATATAGCTATAATCATATAATATCCCCATAGTAGAGACGATTGATACCAGAATTCGTGGGTTCAAATCCCACTGCTGATATCGATGTTCGTAACTTTTAGGAGTTAAACAGTAACTCTGCTTATTAGTACTTGCATAGCAAAAAGAAAACAGTTGTACTCCTTACTAATCTCCAATTAAATAGACAATAAATTAACCTTATTTCAAAGATTCTACCTTCATTTTTCCTAATAGGCAAAAATCGACAAGAAAATTCAAAATTTATAAGGCACACTAATGAAAAAAAAAAAGATGAAAAAGAAATAGCTAGTCTTTCGAAATTATAAAGAAGCTTCGTCGGAAAAGTGAAATAATTATGCCAGGTTTACTCTGTACCGTTCAGTAAATTCTCTCCTACATTTTAATACCATTTATCTTTTTGCATAATGTTTTTATTTTTCTCGTATATCATATTTTTGCATTAAAGTTTTCTCTATCTTCTGCACATTAAAAAGGTTCTACGCTATTTCTATGTCCACGTTGTCTCATTTCTGAATTTTAAGCACATTTCGTCATGCAAACTCAACTAGAGTTTCTAACTAACCAATGAACACTGACAGGCAATTTCGCCAATGCAAATTAATAACACTTATTTCATAAAAAGACTGTTAAAAAATAAAATTTATAGTTTTTAACTCGCATCCTATTTTATACAAGAAAAAATGGCCAAAAAATGTTTCTCGCATATAGTTCTCACATAAATTTTGGCATGCAAATGACTTTCTACTTTGCAAACCAATTGCTACGGAGACTCAATGAATCAATTTCCAGTGCTGTTTCAATATCAATTTTAGACAACTCCATTCTTAACTAAGCCTTTCTTTTTATCTTTTTCTGTGGTCATTAAGGGCTTGATATCGTCTTCTTTGTATGTTATCGTCTTCATGTTCTTCTTTGTATAACTCAAACTGAAGACATCGTTTACCCCTCTTAAAACGGGAATAGAGGGAATATATTCCCTTTTTTTCCCTTTCTTCTAATAAAAGAAAGGTGTTAAGGGATAACTTATGAACAAGATGGTAAACGATTTAGTGACGCCGCAGCATTTGAATTGCCAATAGCTTCCAAGGCATAAGAAAATGTGAGCCGTGCTTCATGTCAGTTATTTGAAGTTCAAATTTAATAAATCAATGTTGCTAGCGATATCGCATTTAGCTCTCACAAAAAAAAAAAAAAAAAAAAAAAAAAAAAGACACCAAATTTGACATGCAAATGACTTTCTTGTTTGTAAACCAATAACTACGGGGACCAAAAGGATCTACTTCCAGTGCTGTTTTGATGTCATTTTCAGACAACTCCATTCTTAATCCTTTATGCTTGTCCTTTATGTGATTTCTGAGGTTATTGAGGCCGAGAACTTGTCTGACACAAGTTGAATGACAGTGGGGACTGAAATTCGTATAGTCCCCACGGTCCATCTATGAAGACCTCGCATATCTGTCTTAAAACGGTAATAGAGAAATTATATTGTCTTTATTTCCTTTTCTGCTGTAAAATGATGTTTTGTGACAGGTTGCGAACGAGATGGTAAAGCGATTTTAGTAACGCTGCAGCATTTAAATTACAAATAGTGTACAAGGTAAAAGAAAATGTGAGCCGTGCTTCAATTCAGATACTTGCATCCACAGTTAATAATTAATGTTGCTAGAGATATTGTAGATAACACTCACCTAAAATTTGACATGCTAGTGACTTTCTAGTTTGTAAATCAATTGTAACGAGGATCTTCCAATATTGTTTCAGTGTTATTTTTGGTCTGGGTTGGTTTAATTTTGGAGTTCTACGGTCTACTTTTTGCAGCACGAGAGTTAATGAGATTGGGACCTACAGCTTAAAGCCGATTCCGAACGGTTACGAACATCCATGCCACTATGGTATTTGAACCCACGAACTCCGGTACCGAAGGTCAGCACTCTAACCAATAGGCCATCGTTCGGCTTCGGTGTTGTTTTTAGACGACTCCATTCTTAACTAATCCTTTTGTCGTTGTTATCGGTTTCTGAGGTCATTGGGTGGGGGGGAGGGAAAATGTATCTATTTCAAATGACACTGGAGACTGAAATTGAAGACCTTGTACATCCCTCTAAAAAGGAGGAAGATCGATTGTCATGTTTCCTGCAAAATAGCATTATTTTAAATTGAGAACTCTACAAATTATAAGCAAAATCGTTGGTGAAATTTAGTATTGTTTGTATAAAAACCTTGATTTCTTGTTGAATTTACGTCACAGCCTCATAAAAATGAACATAGATTACTACAAGAAGATGCCTAATCATGTGCTAAATTTTCAAAGCTTTCGAATTTAAATAATAATCCATAATATTCGGTTTCTACAAATTTCTTGACAGACCCCTATGGGTTTTCTGGAAAACATCTTCACTGAAATATATGGTGTCGACCATGTAATTTATAAACTTAAACTTTCATATTAAATCCTCCTCTATTTTTCTAGATATTCAACTAAACGGCTAAATTCCCATATGACCGGTCATCATTGGCCATATAGTGTACGTACTATGAATATTGTAGATAGTACCACATTGAATAGAATCTTTCAGGAACTGGATTATCGCAATGATGTATGACGTATAATCAAGGAATCCCCTGTAATATTTTTAAATAAAACTTTATTTCTGTATTTAGGGGTTGTTCCGTCCAGCAGCCATGATGCTGGATCAGCGGCAGCAATTGCTTAATAGTTTTGTAAAGTGTGTTTATTTTGTTACCGTTGAGCGTAGCGCCAACTGAAAAAAGAAAAATAATAGTGTTCGCCGAGAGCGCGGAGCGGGGGGATTAAATCGGCTTCGAACCAATAAACTCTGTTTTTTTTTTGGTGTTTCTTTAAAGTGGATGGTTTGAACCACGTTTGGAGTGAAAATATTCAAAGTCATTGTAGTAAGTAAATTCTTAATCCCTTTAATCATGAATCTTATTGGGTTACACTTTCCCAACGCTGATCCAATCCATATACATTTAATTCTATTTGATTGTGTTTATGTATTATGTGTCCCCCTCGTTCATATTATTCTTATCTATTGTACTGTGCTAAAATCTTAAATGTTAGTAGTCATTAATTCTCTATTGATAGTAATATATTTGCTTTGTAATATCAAATCCTAATCTACAATAAACTGTTAGCAAATCCCTTTCCTTTAGTCATTTCTCAATCACAAAGTCTGTATTTTGGATTATAGATTTAAATATACATTCCACTAATTCTTAACATCTCACAGGAGTATATTTTTTCTGTCTTCATTTTATTTTTTATTTTATAATTTTATTATTTATTATTTTTATTTATTATTCTTTTTTTACTATGCCTTCTGGAAACGTGGAAGGAGTCAAGAATAGCCATGTTTATAAATAGATGAAAATTAGCAGCTTTTAATAAAATTTTTCGATTTACATACTAATTATACAACGTAAATTCTATATTTCGATTTTGATTTGCTAAAAGGTGGAATCGTGAGATTATCAACAGATTAAAGAGTAATGAAGAAAAAACACAAGTTAGGCATTATTGGTGGAATTGATCCTTTAATAGGATTGGATATTGATCCCTTCTCTAGCCGTTGCAATGTTCTCCCCACGAAAATCAAAAGGTTCTGGCGGAGGTTGTGATTGACTTTGAGGTATAGAGGTTTTTTGAGAGCGAAGATGTAGGCTATTGTACAGCTAGGATGAGCTCGCTATTTGAACAAATATAATACTGTAATAGAAATAAAACTTGGGGAGAGGGGGAGGTTGTAGTCATCAAGGACCCTTAAGTAACACCACTCGACAGCTACCGAAATATATACAACTCTAGAGCTTTGACATTACAGCGCCAAACAGCATAGGAAATGCGTTGTGGTCACATAGGTCACATAACAAAATTAAAAATCGCCTCATTTCTCTATGACTTAAGCTAAAATCGCTGAAGTGACCACATGCACGAGCTGTTCGTCGGATTTAAAACAAAGTGACAATGAAAGAGCCTGAAGACCAACATGTGTGGTGTGTTTGTGAAATTTTACTAGAAACGTAGCAAACCTTTTACTGACACATTTCATTTGCTTAATTAATAATAGCGAGAGAATTACATGAATGGAAAACAGTTCTGTGAGTAGTTAACGTTTTGAAGTTGACAATGTCCATCGGATAGGATCCTGTATAAAAATCAAAGTCATGTTTTTTGATTGGAAAGAGCTTGTCCATCCTGAATTTGTATTGCGTGGTCAATGGCTAAATAAAGAGTTATATCAGGAAATTGTAGCGCTTTTGTGTGATGCGCTGTGTAGAAAGAGGCATGAATTATAGAAATATCAAACTTGGATGATGCACTATGACAATGTGCCAGACAATGGGATGTACATACACTTGATGTTCATCCTCTGCAGCTATCTAGTAAAACTTAAAGACAACCGTTGTGCCTCTTCCAAAGAACATGAATCATCGTGACTGCCTTCTTTCCACACTTCTTAAAACTAAAAAGGAGAATTAATAACTACCACGCAAAAAGAACAATTTCAATTTCATCATATGTCTCTGTTAATTTGCTAAAAGATGAAATTATCAACAGATAAATGAGTAATGAATAAAAAACATTAAAGGAATATTATCAGTATGTAAAAGGAAGGAACAATTTCAGTTTTATCGTATCTCTGTGTTAATTTCCTAAACGTTGAAATCCCGAGATTATCAACAGATAAATGGGTGGTGAAGAAAACACATAAGATATATATCATTAGTAGGTGTAAGGGAGGAATAATTTCAGCTTCATCTCATCTCAGTACTTTCGACAATCCAGAACTAAAATGTGGATGATAAAAAAGAACAGAAATAACGCAGTGCTCGCGTCTGAATATTTTAGCATATCACTGCGATTGTCTATGACCTCCACTAGATTTTTCGATGAGTGTGATGAATGCGGTTAAAAGATGACGTGCCAGGAGTCGAAGCCAGAAATCAAGGGAGACGCCCCGCCATGAAACTATTACGTAAAGAAGTCATACTTTTAACTTTGATTCTTGCCAGCGATCTTAGTATGAAATTAACTTCTGGACGGTGACAACGCTTTCAAGAGTAGAAATGTGCTTATTTAATAAACAAACATTATAAAAATGAACTGTATTTTGTTTCATCATATCTTGTCTTATCATAACTCTAAAAGTTGGGCCGTAGCCAGGTTATGCAATACATGAAACTGCAGAATTTCGGGATTTACGGGGTTCGAACTCTCCTCACCCGAAATTCTGAAGTTTATTACATTGTATTTTGAGAAGAATAGGTACCCCAAAAAGTGACCAAATTATCAAAATATATTTTTGCTACTTTACATTATTAGCCTAATCTCTCTACACGGGAACTGAAAATTTCAAATCGATTTATTATCGTATATATATTTTCATTCGTAGGGTCTTTCTTTGATGACCTATTTTCCGTATTTAAAGGCAAAAAGATTTTGAGGTTTTATACAGCCTTTACATCATTGTCCAGCAGTCCCGGTTCGACTCAAACACGTGATCACACGAGACTGATCACAGCAAAACCGAATAAGAATTCCGTTCACTAAACGAGAGATAAAACTAAATCTTACTTAATTGTTTTGGTAGTTAAAAACAGTCTCTTGGAGATAAATTTCTTTAAGATAATGTACTGAAAACTTCAATAGAATTTGTGAAATGCCCAAACTTTATTGCTATTATATATACTAGTCTGTTATTATAATTTTTAGAAAAGTAGATAAGATAGACTTTTAATTTTGTTCAGTTCTAATGTTACCTTTTCACAATAGTGTTGTATTTGGTATTAAAAGCACGTACGGGACATTTTCATAGATATCTAGGTTTTAAGCATGGAAAAGCTAGCAGACTTTATTTCTAAGGTTTTGAAGTAATCCTCTAAGTGTGAATGAAAGCATACAAGTGACTTTTCTTCTTAGAATCATAAAAGTATATTCCTCTTCCCTATATTTTTGTGTGATGTGTAGTGACATACTTCCTGGTCTTTAAGTTATATCGAATATTTAGGAACAATTCAAAGATAACTACCAATAAATTTTAATCCTTTGAGCTAGCAGCGGTTGATCAGTCGGCAAATGCAAAGCTGTCGTAATTGGGCAGTTAGTTGCAAGTCGACCTAATCTGCGTCTTTGTTAAAGGTGACTGGGGCACGTAAAATATGTTCGTGGTCACAATGTCCTTCAAGTTCTCAGTCAATACCTCTGGGGGTGGCAGGTCAAGCCTATGGGTCTTCTGCTTGGCCCCTGCTTCAAACTTACGACCGTCCACTTGAGCATAAGTAGTACTTTCACCCTTGTGGTGTTCGTTAAAACGAAAGGCGTACTCCTTTGCTTAATACGAGTAGCCTTCGGCTCAATCGTGCTTAGTTTGACCAAGTGGCTTACTTGAACACTTGAACATAGGTCGTACTTTCACTCTTGTGGTTCTCGTTAAAAACGAAAGGTGCACCCTTTTGATTTAATACGAGTAGTCTCCGGCTCAATCGTGCTTGGTTTGACCAAGTGGCATAAGACAACAACAATAATCCTTTAAGCTCCAAATAAATTTTCCTCATTCCCAGTAGTATTGTCCAATATAATGTTTGAGTTATATCAATTTATTAATTACCTAACAATTGTACTCCAGTTAAAAAAAGTGTGTACAGTAATTCTCAAATTTAAAAGCTGCTTTGATCCAAACTAAACGTTGCACTCGCAGTAAAAGAAAGATGATGTCGAGTCAAACTCGACACTGGTATGTTAGCAAAAAGTTTCTATTTCCTATGACAGTATGTTATTCTATGACAGTATGTTAGCAAAAAGTTTCTATTTCCACTGCCTGCGACCAAAATTTCTTATGAATAAACTGCAGAATTATTGACTAGTTTATTATGGAGAATCACATAGCGATCTACATTAAGGTCTTATCCCACATGAACATGTTGAAAAGTTGAAATGTGAACATTCAATTTAGGAGTCTTTTCCCCTTTGAAAAACACGCGGATTTTTTGTGTGATATCGAAAATTGTTTAACCGATCATTTATCACAAATCAACCTAAACTAAAATCCATCTGTGACTCCAGAAATTTGCAAATTCTTCACCAATAAAAGAAACCGTAAACTAACAAGTGCATGTTGATGTGTGATAAGACTTTTACTCCTTACGAGGGTACAGCGTAATTAATCCAAGCTTTAATGCAGGAATTGAACTTAAGCGTAGTTGCACTAAACGCTGACCACATGGTTACAGCCAATAAACAGTTTTTTATCATTTCAGGCGCACACACACACTGCACACAAGTAAGAGAAATGTTCCATCTTGAATATGTAACAAAATATTCCCCACTTTAACGCTTCTGTTGGAAGGTTTGACTTTTCCTCACCGAATGACCTTTTCTTAGGGGCATAACTTTCGTTCTCCAGCGTTACAGCGAACTTGAAATACTAAGAACGATTTATGAGGTTCTTGATTTATTTCTCGATTTCTGTGCTCAGTGCTACAGAGCGAGTGGATTTTCTAAGGAAGATATCTTTTGTAAGCAACGCGTTTAACGCTAGAACCGCCCCAACCATATCGTCCGTATCTCACGGAGGCCAACAAGACCGCTAACAGAAATCAATTTAGCATCTCACAGTCCACGGACCAGGACACGCTTCCTGGGTCGCACGCACGAGTCTCGACACCCTCAAACGCCGGCGGTTAACGATCCCCGAACTGATACGCAGGAAACGGAGCAAGCAACAAGAAGGTTCGCGACGGATGCGAGGGGAAAAACGTAAGAAAGAGGACCTTTTTTTTATATAAATGTGACTGATTTCTTTTGTGGGGAAGAAATATTTACGGCCCCGTCACGTGATATAGGTGTGGTCCTCCCACACCGAGGCTGGCACGCGATTGCTGATGTTAGTAAACCTAGGCCGCACCCACGAGTCGATGGCGGCAATTATCAAATCCAGAAGAATTTTGGCGTCCTTTCTTTTTTAGCGCAGCACCCTTTCCCCATAGATGCTGCGTGTGCCGAGGAATGGGGCTGTAGAGAAGGCGAGCGTAATCTTTTTAGCAGGGCGATTAGTTAACGGTTGAAAACGCCCACGGGAGGCGCAGGAACGCTGGGTGGATTCTCGACTTTGATGAGTGGACTAATTTGGGAATTCGGTGCTAAGGTAGAGGCTTCGTACGGAAGAGGCCATTTAACCTTTACAGCAAATGCTTCACTCGGCGGAAATATCTCCACTGTTACACTTTGAATAACAAGCCACTGTCGGGCTTGTTTTCATTTGTCTTTTTTATATATTATCCTGCACTCCATTTTATTACCGCTTTCGTTTATATTTTCATTTATTTTTAGATAGAGTGATACACTTACAAAGCCTCAGCAAATGCTAATTTTAACGGAATGCTAATTTTGAATTCATTTATTCAGAGAACACACACACACATATATATGTGTGTGTATATAGGGGGTCAGGTTTAAAAATGGGGGTTAAGAATTAAGCGAGTTATAATTAAAAATAGTTAGAACTCATTAACGATAACGTAATAGGAACACGCTCGAGCAGAAATATACAGAGTAAAAACGCTGAGGCGGAAGTAGACATAGAAATTTGCTTAGGTAGAAACGCCAAAAAAAGACAGTTCTGAGCGGGAACTCTGGCTGATAACATCATCCACTCTTGTCGTGGCAAAATATGAGAACAAATGATATCTAAATGGCATAGCCATGCACAGAAGGATTACAATAAAGAAGTTTTTATATATGGAATCAAATGTGTCTTCCATGCCTTAACCACTCTGACCGTGTCATATATATATATATATATATATATATATATATATATATATATATATATATATTTTAATCATAATTAAGAAACCTAAATATAATTGCATTCTAACGTGAATTTCTGGCAACTTTATTCCTAGAATTACAACCTTTGGCGAAATGTCATTGTTTTTCTTTCAATTGTTGTTGACTTATTCCACCCGATCTAGCAGCAGGCTAGACCAGGTCCAACAGCCAAAAAATCTTCAAATAATCATAAACCAGAAGAGAACTGAGAAATATGGCCTCGCTATCGATACTCACACAGTTCTTCAAGTCGTCCGGTGAGGCCTGCACAGAGTGCATTTCGTATATGTCGAACAGACTTTCTTCCCCTTATCAAAAGCGACAACAATTTAGACACTAATTTAATTTAGACTAAATTCTTATGATGTGGAAAAAATTTTCCGATTTAAAACATGGAAAGTTAGAATCAAATTCTGTAAATTATTAAAAAAGGAAAATTTGAAAATAAATCACTCCTTTCAAAATAAAATAATCATAAACGGAAAAAAGTTATTCACCAAATGAATCTAATTTTCAACTTTTTTCAAAGTCATTTTTTTTCCAATTTTGTGTAAGAGTAATTCGGATCTTTAAATGTTTTATTTAAACTATCTTCACGACTTATAAGATTTCCATTTAAATATTATCTTACCATCAAATAATATAAAAGCCAAAACGAGTAGATAAATAAGAAAATGTTATCCAGTGAGATTTAAACTATGTTAGATTAGTATTATTTCTCTGGGAAGAGCTATGGAAATAAAACGCATACTGTATTTTACTTCTATAACTTTTATTTTATTTTACCCTTTAAGGGTTTAGTTAATGGAAAGATATCAACTTTCTAAATTATTTAAATAATAATATATTAACGATTTTTATTTTCAGTAATCTTTATACACACTTCTAGACGCTTTTCCGATATACAAGGGTATCATACAAGAAAATGGCAATTATAATAAATAAAGATGCCCAGGGTTAATTTAATATAAATTTACTTCCACGAAACATCAACATTTACACACAAAACAGAAATAAAAATATAATGGGACGGGAACTTTACAGTACATGACCATACCGGTCGACAGCAAGCCTCGAACTAAGTTCTTTCTTGGTATAACCCTATAGAGGGCGCTGTAATCTACGTCACAGTCTAGATTTATTTGTTACACAATGCAATAAAATAAATTATAATATAATAATTATAATAAATTATATTAAATAATTTATAATAAATAAATAAAGAATCTTTTCTTATAAATTCCATCCTTTTTGGGTTTCAAAAAAAGGAAATATTTTGGCCATTCATCTTTTTAAATGTTAATATAATAAATGTAAATTTAATCTAAGCAAATCAGTAAAGTAAATTTTGAGTAATTATTTCAAAACATTTATCACCTGTCGTTGTTGTTGACAATGCCACTTGGACGAGCCAAGTACGTGGCCAGGGGCTAAACAAATTAAGGCGAAGGGGTACGTCTTTCGTTTAAAGAGCACCACTTGGGTGAAAGAACGTTTTAGCTCAAGTGGATCATTTTAATTTCGAAACATGGAAAAGCAGATGACCCCCCAGGATTGGCCTGCCACCCGCCAAGGTATCGTCTGAGCATTTGACATTGTGACTTTTGTGGACATATTTTTCGTTGTCCAGTCACCATTGTTGAATGCGGTGGATCGTAAGCCGGTAGAACCCCAAATCCGCAAGTTACGATATCGTTGCTTTTGCCGACTGAACTCATTTATCCCCTTGTCCTTCAAATCCCCCATATCATATGTTCCATATGGGGTTGCCCCAGTGGGCGTTGAAGCCTTCCAGGGGGCGGCAGCAGGTTCAGAGAAGCAATGGGGGTGTTAAAGCAGTAAAGGAGAGCGGTCAGTAGACATGATATGTATAAAATATATATCATACCTTTAAAAATTATCCATAAATCAATCTAATAATATTGTATTTCCCATAATAAATTTAATTATAAATTTCGTGAGTTTCATCACCGACTGTCATTTGCCCACCCCTGGGAGAGAATACGAAAATATTACCTGCAGTTACTTCGTTATTTTTCGCTGAATGTGGGCTCACGCCAGTAGATAGTTGATTGTTAAAGAAAAAGAATATCAATGAGCTTGAAGATTTACAAATGATATTGATGAAATTGGCACCCGATATTAACCAATTGTGAAAACTTTCCTTACCTCATCCATCTCATTCACTTTTTCATTTCTTATTGATTTTACGCTTTTTTAAGTTTTAAATGAATAGTTTTTTACTACATTAGATGGTCCTTTTAATTAATCTCACTTGTGATTCTACTTGTGATTTTTAGTAGATAAATCAGCAGGAAATATAAATATAGTATATAATGTGTAACGATATTTGAATATTTTGTATAATTAACTTTTATGGAAGAGGGGGTGTTCAAATACATTTTTCTTGAAAAGAGTGTATTAGTTCAAAACCACTGACTTATATGTAAGTGAATATAAAATTAATTTTTGTTTAAAAAATAGTGTCTAGGTGAAAAAGTAAAATTATCTTATAAAATTTTGTTTTTATTACTAACCACTTTATAAATTGTTCTTGGTGTCCAAGATTACACATCGGTTAGGCAGATAACAGAATATTTTTGCAAACATATAAGTCACATGTTTGTTCTAATGTATCTTGCCAGAATATAGCATTGTCATAAACAACTACGTCAAAAATAAATATGTTAAGCGAGCTATTAATGAAGTCATAATCCACTTCCGAATAAGTTCTGACAATTGTTTGTCTAAGTGGACAAAATATTTGTCACTTTGGAGTGTATAATCAAGTCCAATCCATCCGAAATACGGAAAAGGGAATATGAGGCTGTGTCTTGTAGATGGTGATAAGGACGCTGACAGAGGAAATTCTTATTAATCTAAGGATGTACAATCAGAATTACAAAGATAGGCACGGCTCGTGGAAACTACTATTTCAGGCTGTGGGCAGATAGTGAATTATTTTAAGAGCTACTCTTCAACTAAGAACATTGCCTTTGAAGGCGGAAGTGAAAGAAAACTCATGATAGCAACCATGATGTCAAATCCGTTGATGCCCCAAACTCCAAGAGGTAACAGAGGAACAGTTCATTATACTGTGTAGTATATTGATAACATTTTAAAAGATTTATAAGGAAGGATATGGATTAATGTTATGAACTTTTAAGAATGCATTTTAAGGGGACATAATATCTTTCGCTAATTAAAATCTTTTAACAATCGTCTTCTGATTCATCATAAAGTAAAATGGACAGCTCCAGTATGGTCAATAACAGAGGAACAGTTCATTATACTGTGTAGTATTTTGATAATATTTTAAAAGATTTATAAGGAAGGGTATGGATTAATGTTATGAACTTTTAAGAATGCATTTTAAGGGGACATAATACCTTTCGCTAATTAAAATCTTTTCCAATCTTTACATCATAAAGTAAAATGGTCAGCTCCAGTATGGTCAATAACAGAGGAACAGTTCATTATACTGTGTAGTATTTTGATAACATTTTAAAAGATTTATAAGGAAGGGTATGGATTAATGTTATGAACTTTTAAGAATGCATTTTAAGGGGACATAATACCTTTCGCTAATTAAAATCTTTTCCAATCTTTACATCTTAAAGTAAAATGGTCAGCTCCTTTTGGAATAATTTTTCAGAAGTTTTGTAATAGCACAACAAGTTTGAAAAATATATTTAGTTTTACCATCTAGTGTATATTTTATATACCAACATAAAAAATACATACCATCCCCAGGCTTTGCAGAAAACCCCCAGAAGATAAGATCCCTAGGCTTGGCTTCTACCCCCAGAGGTATCGTTTGAGAATTTATAGGATATTGCGACAATGAACTTAGTTTACGTGTTCCAGCTACCATTACATGAATCTCTAGCCGATACAAGTGATCATTAGTGAAATTATAGCATGAAGCATTTCAAATATCTATTCATATATTGTACTATAGAAAACAAAGTAAATTTCCTTTCACTTTAAAGCAGAAAACTAGAATTTTTTTTAAAATAATCTAGCCGGCTCAAGCTTCGAACTCGCAACCCTCGAAGCACCCCTTCGATGGAACAGGCAACCTGTTTGCGAACTGAGCTACCGCGATTCTACAAAGGACAAAGGAGATCCTATATAAACAGAAGTTGTTTCTAGTACTAGAATTGATTGAGACTGACATCTGAAGACTATATTTAAAACTATATTCCCATGAAAGAACCTACTGCTTCTTTTAACGAAGTGGCTTGGACATTCTCACTCTCATTTTATAAAATGAGCAGTGAAAATTTCCAATGTGCTCATTTCATAAAATGCTTACTACAAACTACTACTAAACAACAAACTACAACTGTACTACAAACTACTCACTAAAACACTGTTCATTTTATAAAATGAGCAGTGAAAATTTCTACGTTTTATTTTATTTTTTAATCTAAAAATTTACATTTATTCTATAAACTGCGAGTAGAAACCTTTTACATTACATTTATTGATCTGATAATTCATTTTAAAAAGTCATTTCAATAATATTTATTCAGGTTGGAACACAAAATAGTGAGGGTTGAAGAAAACTACAAAGTATAGAATAGAAACATTTTCAGATATTTAGGAAATGAATTTTGTATATAAAAATTACCACACATAAATATGGAGGAATAACTGCTATGATTTTAAATCCAAAATTTCTAAAGAATAATTTACAAATTAACTGCATGATATGTCTCATTAGAATCATATTAAAGTTTTAATCATACTTTTAAAAGTTTGACAGTATTATAAGCCCATTAAATACAAGACTTGGCTTTAAGTGATTACGTTAAAATTTACGCTTCACTTTCGTCAAATCATTTATTACCTCGCATTTGAGATTTCATGTCTGAGAACTTTCATTGTGTAATATGTTAATTGTCTAGAGTTATTTTTTTCTGACCTTAGCACAGGCGCTGGAAAATTTCTCTCCATTCACCTCCCTGTTCAAATACTCTCCCGTAGTTTAAGTAAAGCTAAACCCACTCTCTGATATAAAATGAAATATGTCGGTTAAGAGTCTCTGGATAAAAAAAAGTTTAGTAGGGAAATAGCGTTGCCTATTAATGGACTTGCGGTAAATCAGGAAACAGTAATTATACTTAGAATTCCTGGTTGTCGCTTTCGGTCGCCATGGTAACCGAAACCGCCCTTCACTCAAAACAGTTACGAAAAAAGGGTCTAAAGTCAGTACACCATACACATTTAAGGCGTATCATCAGATTTAAAACTTTATTTATAATTTAATCAAAAATGGGTAATGAATAAATTTAGAGGGAGACTTCTCGATCTAAAATAATTCCACAAAGTCTCAAGCATAATAAATTTTCTTTGTTTTGTGCTACACATGAAATTTACATTGAATTTTTGAAAATTATAATATAAAGCTTTTCAAATGTCAATTTATATATTGTACTATAGATTAACAAAATATATATTAATTTCACTTTAAAGCAGAAAACTACAAAAATTTTTAAATAATAAAATATACATGACTTAATGTAAGTATTATAAGTATTCGTTAAAATCAAGCTACAATTGTCAAAATTATTGCAAGTCCATAACCCTAGGGGGTAGAGGAATGCTTGAACTCCCTCCCCCAAAATACTGCATTTAACTGTACTGCATTTTAACATTGAAGTATATTTTCAAATATAAATTTTTTCAAACTGCATACTTAATCAAAATTTAATATTTAAATTAAAATTTCATTTTTAAAATTTTTAACTACTTTTTTTATTTCAATATATTTGTTACAAATTGTTTCTTATAATCCCTGAAACAAATTATGCAAGAAAGATTGTGACTAGAATTTTAGAAAGGTATACTACATTTTATGAACAATTTTATGCACTAATAATGTATATTAATATCAAATTTTATATAATATTTCACTAAATTTTAAGATTTTATAGCTTAAATTTGGTGAAATGTTGGAGTTAGTCCAGTTTGGCACCTCCCCCTCCCTACAAACTAAATCTTGGCTATATCCCACGGTTATTGGTATTTCTTAAATAATAGTCAACAACTACTTTCTTGTTTATCTGAACCTTATATGGGTTTTCTAATTTAGATAAGTTAAAATAGTGCATTTTAACATTAAAGTATATTTTCAAATATAATTTTTTTTGAGACTGCATACTTAATCAAAATTTAACATTTAAAATAAAATTTCATTTTTTAAATTTTTATCTGCTTTTTTTAATTTTAATATGTTTGCTACAAATTGTTTCTTATACGCTCTGAAACAAATTAAGCAAGAAAGATTGTGACTAGAATTTTAGATAGGTTATATTACATTTTATGAAAAATTTTATGCACTAATAATATATATTAATATCAAATTTTATATAATATTTCACTAAATTTTAAGATTTTATAGCTTAAATTTGGTGAAATGTTAGAGTTAGTCCAGTTTGGCGCCTCCCCCTCCCTACAAGCTAAATCTTGGCTATATCCTTGGGTTATCGATATTTCTTCAATAATAGCCAACAATTACTTTCTTGTTCATCGGAACCTTATATGAGTTTCCTAATTTACATAAGTTAAAACAGTGCATTTTAACATTGAAGTATATTTTCAAACATAAATTATTTCGAACTGCATACTTAATCAAAATTTAACATTTAAATTAAAATTTCACTTTTTAAATTTTTATCTGTTTTTTTTATATTTTAATACGTTTGCTACAAATTGTTTCTTATACACTCTGAAACAAATTACGCAAGAAAGATTGTGATTAGAATATTAGATAGGTATATTACATTTTATGAAAAATTTTATGAACTAATAATAAATATTAATATCAAATTTTATAAAATATTTTACTGAATTTTAAGATTTTATAGTTTAAATTTAGTAAAATATTGGGGTTAGTCCAGTTTGATGCCTCCACCTCCCCAGAAACTAAATCCTGGCTATATCCCTGGGTTATCGGTATTTCTTAAATAATAGCCAACAATTACTTTCTTGTTAATCTTAACCTTATATGAGTTTTCTAATTTAGATAATAAAAAAAAAGTTTTTTCAATATTTTTTCAAAACATTTTTGTTTTTATTGGTACTTCAATATTTATAATTAGACTTTATAGGTGACTTTAAATTTGATTGCATTGTCGGTAATCGTTTTTTCATCAATTCTTCCAGCTTTGAGCTGAAACGTCAAAATCTTTGATTTGTTCGAATTCTTTGATAAAAGAAAATATCGAAATAAAGCATCTGTCTGGTCATTCATCATCACCAAGTCTGGTCATTGTTTCTTAACTAATAATAATTTTTAAAATACTATTTTAATAATATTAAATATTAATAAAACTTATTATATTATATTTATTACATTATAACTTATTTTAACTTAAAACTTTTATTATATTACATTATTTATGATGTTATATTAAACTTATAATGCATTTAAACTGCAAAATCACAAGCGATATTAATAACGTTTATGTAAAGTTTTCTTCCGTACGTACAGAAACTTCTATGAATGCATCAAATTTTTCATTTTGCTCAAACACTATAAATACAAAATAATGTAATATATATCTCATTAGACGTTAATGTTTTTTATCTAAAATATTTCAGATACAACATCGACAGATATGTTTTGAAAAATGTAAAGTATGTTAGTTTTTAAATCATTATTTTAAGTCATTATTGCAAACAGCAAAATCGAGTTCCTGAATTAGTTCTTAATTTTTAATAGTTGTAACACACGATAGGTTGTCTTACAAACTAATAAATTACAAAAATTGATATTTTTCTATAACAAACAGCGGTTATTAAAAAAATTATTAAGTAACTTGATTCAAAGTTAAGAAATAACATAAATAATTTCTTAGCAACACTAAAATTAAATTTACTTATATTATTTCCCCCCAACGGAGATTTTTATTTAAAAAAAAGTATTTGCAGCAACAATTGTAGAAATACAATAACAAAGGAGGATTTCCTAAATACCTTCTAATACTTGAGAACTATTTTTAACAAATAATTACATAATATCGCAACAATGATGTCCAGAGATTCAAATAATTGCTTTTATTTATTTATTTATTTTTGCAGGTGACTTAATGGGAATCGCATAAGTATACAATTGATCTTTCGATTGATGGTCACTTAGGTGTAGAACACTTTCCCCATTACATCTAATGGGCAAATTTAAATTCGGCAGTAATAAAGGAAACCGCATAAATTGATATACGTGCAGATGTCATTTTATGAAGTTATTACATTTTCTGTATAATTTTATCAATTTATTGCTTTATATTGTAATGATCCGTTACATGACCCTAACGAAAGAGGAGCGGAAGGTGACCTTTCGCCGAGGACAATTACTGTTAGCGGCAGGTAGAAACGGGTGGTCTAACAATACACGTTGTGTACTAGGTCCCGGACTTAGTTTAAAACTGTCCGTGTGCTGGAGCCAGCGCGTCTGAGACTTTGCGAGATTATTGAGTGAAAAGACTAGGTGAAATGATTGTAAATAATTACAGTGCCACATGTGGGCCCATTAGCGGTAGCGAAAAAGGAAATTGAGTTGTTTGGATTGGCTTATTTAAAGACGGTTTTTCGGCCACATCTGGAAACGTAACAGCTGATTCAGGCGGGAAGTGACCGCAAGATTGCATCATCCTGCTTCTGGAAGGTTCGAGAAGAATCGAGTGAAGGGAACCGGGACCGCTATAAAATAAGAGTGGCGGAGCCAAGACGAGGCTTTTTCTCCTTGAGGCTTCTTCTTGAGAGTTGCTTTTGGAGCTGTTGTGTGGAGCTCGAGAGGAGTCCACTCGTCTCTCCGATTTCGGGAGTTTGCTTGTTTTAGAGACCGTTTGCTAAGTTTGCTAAGAAGTCGACTTTCGACTTTGGGATCCCATTCCCGTTATCTTACTATTTTTTTTTACATCTTCGTGCATAGAAGTAGGTCGCTGAGAGTGACTTTTGCTCTTATTTTGTATCTTCTTGCATCCCGAGTTTCCTTCACGATCTCCAGCGCGATACGCACTCTGAGCGTTTGAACCTTGGGGTGAAAGCCGACTGTACTAACCGTCAGCCCGGAGGTGATAGTGTCAGCGTTTCGTACCGGCACTAATTAGTGAACTGTTCCAGTGATTTAGAAGCCCTATCCACACTGTACCCAGTATCCAAGCATCCTAATTATGTGAATGTTATTTCAGAACGAGATTCCAGAATATTTAGAAATCTACTGAACCTGTACATAGCTGTACATAATTTATTCACCTGAATAAAATATTTAGTCTAGATTAAACAGTTTTTCTAGGCCTGTTTCACTGACGGCTTCGCCTACCATATCTCCAGTACGTTACAATATAGAAGCAATTAAAAGCAATACAAAAAAGTTGTCATTTATTCATTAATTTTTTATTAAATGAATATAAAAATTTTAAATATAAAATATTTTTGTATTTTAAAGATAGTTATGTTTATTATTATTAATCTTTAATGTATATTTATTGTTTTATTACTATTCTTTAATTATTTTTTTAAGAAATAACTACATATTTATATAAATACCACTTTAAATAGTAATATTACAATGTACACTACGTAGAGATCTAACATTTGAAATACGAAATTGGCTGTTAGAATTATTCCCTGATTCTTACACTCATACCATTCTTAATTTAATTCTATTAATTTCCAAACTGTCGTAATCTATATAGTTAAATATTAGTTAATACAAGAGGAAGCTTTTATGAAGATCGCAGAAGAATCTCTCGCAAGCCTCATACGGCCTGAAGGCCACATGTTCCTCACCTGTGAACTATAACTTCAAACTATTCTTAACCGAACGATGGCCGATTGGTTAGGGTGCTGGCGTTCAGTACCGGAGTTCGTGGTTTCGAATCCCACGGTGGCTGGGATGTTCGTAACCGTTCGGAATCGGCTTAAAGCCGTAAGTTCCGGTCTCATTAATCCTAGTGTTGCAAAAAGTAGACCGTAATACTCCAAACCAAACCAATCAAATTATTTTTTATTACGAGGACCCTCTCTTCGACGTACAATCTCTTGAAGCAATGTCAACTATCTTCCCATGAGAAATTGAATGAATTCTAGATAGGCAAGATACCAACCTACTACGTGTACATTCAAAATATAATTTATATGTAAAATATGTATTGAAGATAACTGCATGTTTAATCATTTTGAAAAACTAAAAAAATTAAATTTAAATTATATCTTAATTTAAGCGCATGGAATTCAGATTTAAGTAAAAATTGGCATGCAATCGATACGCATAAACATAACGCTAATAAGCTCTTTTTTACGAAAAACGGTGAAGTTACTATAAACCATTCTCTAGATGTTGTCCTGGTACATTCACCTTGCAAATTTAAATACTGCTTTCCTCTCAGTCATATTCTATTTCTGCGAAATTTTCCAGACAAATTCAAAACTATTTGTCCAATTTTTTGAGCCTGATTTATCTAGATAATGATAGTCTCCATTAATAATAGACATGTTTTACATATGCTTTGAATAATTAATGTACACTCATAAATTACGAAGGCAGAAAACAAGATTTTACGTGTTATCGTAACTGCTAATGCGCCCACGCCCTAGAATAATGCTCCGTTAACTGACACGAGAGGTTAAAACAGAGAAATTTAGCTAGATCTCTCTCTATTTCTCGTGATTAGTTTTGTCGTTTTCGAACAGCAAACAATCCCGTACGGCACCGTTAAACGGTTCCCGTTAAGAGATTTGACTCAGGAGTGAAAGTCGTTTTCAATAGTGAGAAGTTAATCAAAATGCTAAATAAATGTTAATAATTGAAGAATTCAAATTTCGGTGTGTTTTTAGAACATTAAATTATTTTCTTTTCAAGATTTCTTTTAATTTCATCACTTGATTTTTAATTGCTGGCAAAATAATCCATTTTTAAGTTTTGATACATTTTTGTAATAGTCAAACAGTTAATTATTCTCTTAGTTTTTTAATCTAAAAAAAACCACAGGCAGTAAAATTAATTAAAATAAACGAAACAGTTGGTCAACGATCTTTTGTTATGAAAAATGTTTTAATACTTTTTTTTTATCACATTTCAGTATTTTCTATAATGATTAAGAGTATTAACTCAAGAAAACTTAAACAACAAGAATAAAATATAATTGATATGTGCAAAAAGTTTATAACAGCGTAAAATGAATAAATATTAAAATAGGTTTCGCAGTATCTGTAGAATCGTTTACGATATTGCTATACTTAACCCATATTGGGCCACTGTCCTATAAACAGGACAGCAAATAGAATTCCATTTAATAATAAAGTTATAAACTTTTTCTGAGTGGATTTTATTTTAAGACCTTTAAAATAGATACATTTTATCATAGTAACAAAAAAACTGAGAAATCAAAATATATTGTATTGTAAAATATATTTTTAGCAACCCCTTAAAAGTTGTCATTTTTTAATCTTTAATTTTATATTTATTATTATTTTTTTAAACATAGTGGAGGTTACTTGTAGTACTCCAGACATTGGCACTACATTAGTGAGTCCAGAAAATGGTATTATGATACCAAACACTTTATTCCTTTTAACGATGATTCTTCAATCGATCCGCAAGATCGTTATTGTAAAATTCGATTTTTTTATGAGAAAATCAGCATAACCTTGAAGAAATTTGGTATATTTTTTGTAAATCTCTCCATCGATGAAAGAATGGTAAAATATTTTGGAGGCCACAGTTGCAAGATGTTCGTGAAAAATAAACCTGTAAAATTTGGATATAAGTTTTGGGTATTTGCATCCTACAACGAATATCCTTTTTCTATTACCCCTTACCAAAAATGCCAGTTCAAAAACTGAAAAAGAAAAGCAACCACAGTGTGCTTAAAATGTAATGTTGAACTTTGCTTTGAATGTTTTCCCAAATTTTACCTATGAATCAGCCTAATGCAATGTAAGTGATACTTGTTAAATTTTAGTAGTGTATTGGACAGTTGGCCTAATTATAGGAGAGCTAATTACTTAAAAAATTAAAATTTATTTCTAAAATTTTGGTTTTATATGCTTAGTTGCACCATATTAATGTTATGGAAAAGTTTTAAAAATTTTCAGAAATATTTAGATGGCGTGGTACAATATGGGTTAATATGACACAAAAATCTGTTGGAAAGAATTTTTTATAAAACAATGAGACAATTTTGATAAAAACTGCCAACAGCACTCCTAAAAATGTGCCTAATGCACAACATACTAACCAATTGAATTTTTTTTTCATTTTTATTTTTAGAAATCATAGCAGTTTTTACTTACGTTAAATAATATTTATGCAAGACAATTACCTAAGGCTACACAATGCTTTACAAACTGTTTAAGACGTTTCATGGTATTAAAAATTCTGTAACTCTAGAAAATACTTTGTGATGTTCAAATGATACCCAGTTTAAAAACATATTATTAGAGAATGTGCAAACTTTTTAACCCTTTAAAGTTCATAATTAGAAATTCTTGGACATTTAATGGAAATCGTTTATAATATTACCTATGAACCTTATAAATGTGAAATACAATGAAAACAAGTATATCAGGAGTTGTAGATCTTAATTTAGCAATAAAGTAGTTTAACTGTCATGTACACTTTGTACGGATTATAAATATAATATTGTTTCCATAAAATTTAAATTATATTGGAAAATAATGAATAATTATCATTAATATTATGCAATAAATAAATATATAAACCATTTATAATTGTTTCATGTAAGCACTTTTATTTGGGATTATAAAACACGAAAAATATAATTCCTGATTGTTTCAAGCAAAACAAGTTTAAAAGTGTATATTTGAAAGTGAAAAATAATGAATAATTATCATTAATATTATGCAATAAATTAATATATAAACCATTTATAAGTTTTTCATGTAAGTACTTTTATTTGGGATTATAAAACACGAAAAATATAATTCCTGATTGTTTCAAGCAAAACAAGTTTAAAAGTGTATATTTGAAAGTGAAAAATAATGAATAATTATCATTAATATTATGCAATAAATTAATATATAAACCATTTATAAGTTTTTCATGTAAGTACTTTTATTTGGGATTATAAAACACGAAAAATATAATTCCTGATTGTTTCAAGCAAAACAAGTTTAAAAGTGTATATTTGAAAGTGAAAAATAAATTATGTAATTTGCTAACATCTATAGATAGTTGTCAACTAACATCTATAGATAACATCTATAGATAGTTTGATAAGTGTCAAAAACGTAGAAAATCTAAAAAGTCATTCATATATCTTTAAACAGAAGAGGAAAAATAATTCTAACAGCTGGTTTCGCTGCGAAGCCACTGTCCTTTAAAGGGTTAACAAGGATTAAATAAAAGTAAAGTACCTGAAACATTTCAAAATTGCTAATTCAATACAGAAATAGTCATTACTATTTTTTAAAATTTTTAAAATAATATTTTCCAGCGTATAACAAAGACGTATGATAAAAAACAGGTTTAATTGCAGTAAAATAACTAAGCTATTCGAAAAATGTAATTAGGTGAGGAAGCATATATCTCGTATAAAATATAATATTCATAAAATATTATATTTTATACGAAGCATATATAATATTCAACTTTATTGTTTGAAAGCAAAAAATTAATTCATATTTTTTGTCAAAATTTGTCATTCTAAAGTTCGTGATTTCCTTAAATTAGGTTGGTATAAGAATCAAGTGAGGTTGACAAAAAATCTACACAGAAGCAAGGCTTTCCAAATTAAAAAAAAAATCTTGAAACTTTGCCGTTACAAATGCACCATTAAATTACTGCAGCATGATAATATTGTCACTTCTTCCTAAAATAACAATTTCCGAGATAAAGAGAGAATAGATGTATAGTGGTTTAGTTTTCATGTCATCTCATCTCGTTATTATGCAGACAAATCTCAAAGGAATAATAAATTACAATCCATAGTATTCATCGCTTTAAATCATAAAATTCTTTTTTATCGTAAACTCGTTTACAATACAGAAGGCTCAGAATATCTACCGAAAGAGAACAAAAATCCATGTTAAATAGAGGTTTTGAAAATAGTATCGTGAGTAGAATTAATAATATGACTAGCAATTGTTTACAAATTATATTATCCCTCATTCGAGAATAATATGTTTTTCCTTGGTGTTTTTAAATAAGATATTAAGGTTTAATCTTTTTACTCACTTATTATATAAAAATAAAAGAAAATATTATTTTGTGTATTGGTATACTTTAACCCTTTCATGGATCATTTATTTCTCTTCTTAATATCATCCAGTTTCTTTGTGTTTTATTATCAATTAAACAATAGAGTGTTACAAGGTGTATTTTATTTTTCGAAATTTTATGTTTACATTTGAATTCTAGGGGCGGTAAGAATATTTTCCATAGAGTCCTTTGTAATCATAAGGAAAATTCAATTTAATGGCGATTATTTGCCGGGTATAAGATTCACGTTGTATATCGATGAAAGAATTGTAATCGTTTAGTTTACGTTAACTTGTGAAAACGAATGTTGGCAACATATGCATGGTTGTCGACGTCCGCCATGTTTGTAATCTACGCAGCTGCTTTAACAACAATAATAAATCTTTATTTTTCTAATAAAGCAATTTGTCGCAACGTCATGAACTACAACAATGCCCTTCCCATTCATTTTCATGTTTACAACAGCCAACAGAAAAACAATAAAATGCCTTTCAGTTTGAAACTAAAGCCAGAATTGTCATAAAATGGGATGTGCCCTACTGCATGAAATCACCTTATTAAGAATCGCCTTATTAACATCTAAATTTCAAGAGGCTGGTTATAAATCAACCTTATAAGGGGAACGATGAGAAGCCTGTTGCAGTCCACAAGTGTGCATCATATTCTGCACACATCTAGCAGGCTCTCTTTCTTGAGCCTTTGTGCTGCTTTCGTTCCCCGTTCATAGTTGGAAACCAACTTTACATGATTTTTCATGCTGGCTGAGTGTACATCATAGGAAACCACACACTTCTTTGCTTAGACGGTCTTTCTATTTTTTTTTCAAGATAACCATCTGTTAGCTGATGATCTAATGCTATACAGAATGCAAGCAGACTTATAGTAAGTTTTGAGCATGCCTCATGTGTATTTAGTAATATCATTAATTTGAGAAGCAATATTCCCATGACCCACGAAAGGTTAAACGGTTTTCCATAAATTGTTTGTTCTTTATAATCCTATTAAGGAAATGGGGAATATTACTAAGTGTTTTTATAAATTATTTAGCATAGAATTTCGAAAATTTGAAACATATAAATTGAAGTGTAAAAAAATTAATCACATATTTCTTTGTAAAAATCACTTATATTTTTGTATAATTAATTTTTTATAGAATTTGTGTTTATTTCTAAAATGTTCTTGTGACATCATTCATTTTGAATAGATTCCTGCAAAACGTTTAAATAATATTTATTAAAATAAATCTGGGCATCCGTTTTAAATTTCGACTTTATTTAGAATATTAAAACTCGGTTTAAGTTGTGAAAGCTCAGATTTTCCATGAAAACTTACTTGCAAACATAAAAGTATTTCCTTTAAATTGACTATTCAATCTACATACAAAACAATAACAACAAACCACATATGTCCGAAATATTTTCCAAGCAATAGTATCACAAAAATAAAATAAAAATTATTGAAAATTAGGTCACATGAAAATTTTTTTAAAATTCATAAAGTATCTTTAAAAAATGAATTTTTTTTAAATATTATCTGATACTTAAATTTTTTAAATGAGATTTTTAATTATAGTTATTTTATAATAATTATAATATTTTATTTCTAATTATTTTTGCTTAGTTATTGTTTTGTATATGATACAAAATTTCCTAAATTTAAGTTAATAATTCATAAAAGCATTGTAACGTATACTGTTCCCTTAAGTAAAATTTAAGGATTCTCGTGAGGCTTGAATAACTGGAAAGAAGTTTCAAATGCATATATTATATATATATATATATATATATATATATATATATATATATATATATATATATATATATATATATATAGAGAGAGAGAGAGAGAGAGAGAGAAAGAAAGATAACCTACGCCAAATCAACATAAATCTGAAGAAGAAATCTCAATATTTTTTAGTTCTCTAAAATGAGAAATATCTATATTTTTTATTTGTCTTTAATAAAAATACTTACAACCTTAATTCATTTCTTTTATCTATAACACAAGGAAATTCATACTTTACCATTAACACAAACATATATATAAAATTCAACAAATGGACACTCAAATATATACACATCGAATTTACGTCTAGTTATCTTTAAATTACAACAGTAGATTCTCTAACTCTCGATTAACCGGGATTGGATTATCCGAGGCAGCCATTAAAAGGGGAAAAACACCAACATTCTTCATGCAGAAGACTACAATACAGCTGATTTGCAGAGAAATAATCTTAAAAGATTTGAGAAAGAAATTAGGCTGCTTCAGGAAGAAGATGAGAAATTTTCCATGGGGAGGGGATTTCTCCCACTTCACCTCATATGTCTAAAATAATACAGCAATACTTACATAACATATATGTACAGCAAGCTTCTTGGGTGGGTTACAACCCTAAATTCCTCTCAACTCTTTCATTATGCCACTGGATTGTTCTGAAAATATGAACGAAGAAGAAATGCAACAAGTAATTAATGAAGATTCGAAATTGGAATATTAAGAAGTTTTAAGCGACGATGATACTGTGTGGCGTGTTGCTTGTGGTTCGAGTCTGGTAGATGTGGAATCTCGAAAAAACATGGAGTTTTGAAAAATGAGGAAGAAATGGTTATTTGGTTTGGTAGATCACTACGGTCTACTATTTTGCTACACAAGAACTAAGGAGATTAGTGATTGAAAATAATGCTTAAAGCCGATTTCTAACAGCTACGATCGTCTATGCCAGAATTAGAAATCAAAACTACTAAATCCAGTACCAAACCACAGCGCCCAATTACAGAAAAAATAATGTAACTCATGAAAAATTTATTCACGTTGATGCACTAGTACACACTGAGGCGTTATTTATTTAACAGCAGTAAGAAAATCAAAACACCTATATTGAAAACACCTATACTGATTTCGAGAGATTTTTTATGCAGTAGAATTCGCCAAAAAGTAAATAGATAGCGAAAACAGATTTCTATCATTTCATTCTTATGAAAATACTGGTAAACTAACATACCTGTTTTTCGTATTGTATTAATTGTAAATCTAAATAACATTAAAATGTAAGCTCATTCACTTTCTTTTATATTAATTAAATTATTAATGTCCTCTTATATGATAATTTATTTCTTGATAATCTTGTATAATATGTAATATCAAAATTTATACGAAGTGAATTATCCAATATAAGGCATTTCCCGGCAATCCCTGTCAATAGAGAATCTACTGTGTAAAATATTATATTTCTAGGGTTAATAAATTAAATAAAACAACGCATTTAGTTGGTCAATTTTACACTACTTTTTACAAAGTACATTCTTTTAATAATATTTTTTAATTTTTTTAATGGTAAGGAGTCAAAAATCAAACATATTTAAAATATTTTGTTTTTGTATTGACTTTTCCAACAAATCTGAGGCATCAACTTTTCAATCTTGTACTACCAATGGTTTACAAGATCTCAACCATAATGGGAGTATTGTATGAGATATAGATAAATAGAAAGGGTCACTGAAAGTAAATGTCTTTTGTAAATTTATTTCAAAACTATTTGTAATACTTAATTTAGAGCTCTGTATGAAATCCATGTTAGCAAGTGGGTCAGAGTAACTAACGGTTTATGCAGAATATAATTTATGTGGGGGATTTATTCCCACGATGGAAAAGATGCAAAGGCTCAACTAAAATGAACTTATTTAATTAAACTATTTACACATTATATACAAAATTGGTGTCTAGGAAGAATTAAAATAAAACTGGACATCAGTGCCCGTCTGGCACAACATCAGCGCCCGTCTTGGCGGTCAAAAAACGATCAGCGAGAAGTGCCGTCTGCACACGTTGCCGTCTAACTCACGTCCATCGAAAGTAAACAAAAAAGAGTTCGTTCTCTTTTAGTTTCAGCAAGATTGAGTTGTTCTCTACTTTTACATTTATATCTGACTTCGGTTTTCTGTGAGAAATATAAGTTAACAGTTATAACTTTAGTTTAAAACAGTATGAGGAACAAAGTTCAACTTTCCCCAGAATTTATAAGACCAACATTTATATGAAAAAAATTCTATTTTCGAATACTCGACTTAAATACATGAATTTACATTTGTAAGTTACATTTCAATAAGCAGTTGGTCGAGACAAATTCTAAGAATTTTTCTTCTCGATCATGAGCAGCTTTATCTAAAAAATCTTCTTTTAAAACTGAAAAAACTTTATTATAAAAAACTCTTTTAAGTTATTATTTCAGTATTTCTTAAAATACTTGGCGATTACTTATAATATTTCAATTTACTTTTCCTAACTTATCTAATTTTGAGCCCTTTATACATTTACTTCATAAATGTAGTATCATTTAAAACATACTTCTTACAAAAACTCCTATTGATTATCCCATATCCAGAGAGTATGAAAAATTCGAGTTAGTTTCAATATAGCACTATGACCTTTTTATTTATGTGAGATTTTTCTTTTGTGTAGCATGTATCTTTGTGTACAAGAGTATATAAATATAAAAGAAACTTTCCATTGTCATTATCTACATACAAATCATTCTTCTGTTCATTATTCAACTAGATATTTGATGTGGAGCATGATCTTGGAATCATGATAACTAATTCTCTGTTCTCATTCATAATTTAGGAAACATATTAAAAATTATTATAATTAAGAAAAAAGATCTTTCATTAAAAAAAATTAGTATGTTAACAAAATTCTTTTACCTTTATAAATATGCATGCTCCCTTTATTGTTTTATGAAGTTATATTACTATGTTAATATCGTAAATTTAAAGTGACAAAATATTTTTGAAATGTCAGAATTTGATTAAAAATTTGAAATTATATTTTTGTTCTGAAAAAATCAAGTCAGGTATATTCTTCCTTATCAAAAGGTATTTTTCAAATAACATGATTAGTTTGCAGCACAGAAAACTGGGTTGTTTTTTTTTCAATAAGCTATTTTTTATCTGAAAAATTTATGTATTTTTTATTAAAAACTTCGCAGATTTTCTATTTAATTGTTTGTCAGAAAACTAGCCATGCTTTTTAAAATCGCAAACTATTTCCCAAGAGTTAGTGAGGATTTAATATTGTGAAACTGGAAAAAGCATTTACTAAAATAATGAATAACTTGAAATAATTGTGCTGTATAAATAGCTTTTAACGTAGAGGAAAATCGATACCTAGTTATGTTTCTATATAAAATCTAAAGATAAAAAGAAAAACTAAAAGCCATAGGTTTGTATGCTGTGCATTAGGAGCTTTGTTTAAGGAATATTGTTGAACGGCTCATTTTTTTATCAAATAGATTAGTATTTTAACAAAAACTATTTTTTAATAGATTTTAGTACCTTATATGCTTCATGTACCAACATTATATATTCTCATTATGAAAATATCGTTGGAAATTTAAAAATTTAAAACCTGAGATTACCTTGCACCCCGATTTATAAACCTGTGGGCTCCCGCACATCTTACCTTTATCGAACTCGAGAGTGATTAATTATAAGCTGCTAAATCAGTTTAATATTCCTGATAGGTATACATAACCTAAACATATTATGTATCTAATGAAAGGAAATAATTTTTTTAAATTTAGAATTCCACTAAACTAACTTCAAACACATTACAGCTGTCTGTGTAATCTAAGTACAGTACCTGATTTTAACGATAAAACTGTGATATTCTTGAGTCAAACTCAGAGTACCTGTAACATTTTTTAAAAGAAAAAGTATTGGTTTAAATTAAGTTTTTGGTTTAAAGTAAACTATCCTGTGAGACTTTGTTTTACAAAATTCCAAAAATTAAATACTTTTATTCTTAAATTACCAATTTTAAAACTTTCTGTTCATTCTTAAATCTTAAAAAGAGAAAAAAAATAGATATCAGATGCTTTTGGATAAATATATTTTCTCTGATTTGTTAACCACTTCAAGAGGGAAAAAAGTAGTTAAGATTTTTTCCCTCTCAGAAGAGATGAATTTGTAAATTGGTGTCACTATATGGTTGATATTTCAATCTTGTGAATAATATACACATTTAAAATATTGACATGCCGTAAAGTATTTTTAAGCAAATAAAAGCTTATTTTTTACTTAAAATTATGGAATAAATTTAATTTACTGGCTTTTGAAGCTCACCAACAACATACAAACTCCAGTTTGTCACTAACAAAAGAAAATTCATTCAAAGCAAATTCTGAGATGTATCAAAAGACTAATGTGAATTTTTTTGAATTTGGGGCCCCCTAGAGTTTGAGCCCCGGGCCAGTGCCCCGAATGCCTCCCCGTAAATCAGGCCCTGCTTGCATCCTTAATGCTGATAAAGTAGGATTTTGTTATTTAATTAATTTTCTCAGTATATCTCAAACATATATGTAATAAATTCTATTTGATAATATATTCTATTTGGTTTCATAACATTTTATCGTCCATGTAATATTGCATTATAATATACCTCGAACTTAGAGAAACCAAAAGCTTGGTGTGTTCAAATGTGAGTGCAGTGGTAGAATCAAACATCACAAAAATAGTCTTTCTGATTCTTCCTTACACCAATAGGCAAGAAAAGTTGAATAATGTCTTTCCATCTTCGGGAAAAAAAATATTCTTTCGAAGAACACCAGCACGCGAGGCCGGCCTTGCTTTTGACTCTTGCGTGTACGGTTATCTGAAATGCACCTGCCTCGGAGCAGACAGCAAGAAGTCTAACAAATCTGACACACTTCAATATGGGGTTCTTATTTTCGAGTTGGAAAAGTAGGATTTTTATCAAGTAAGAGAACTGTTACAATCTATATGTGTAATGCTTGTTACCACTTTTAAAAGCTACATAAAATACTTGTTGTACTTCATATCCTCTCTATAATAATATCCTAAATTATCTGTCTGTCTGTCCTCGAATTTATGAAATGATTGTACCTGGAATGGATAGAGGCATCCATATTGGATTCTTGATGAGTTAGGGTTAGCAACGTTCGAAATTCCCCTCCCTTTTTTAGCATTTAATGCCATTATTTAAAGCCTTGTTTTCCCCGGTTAAGTGCAGGCGATTAAATTTATCCATTTGTTACATAATAAATAGGTAAAAAACCATTTTTGTCTAGCATTAAGACGTTATTCCTTTAACCATTTCATTTTATCATTTCTTATTTTAAATTATTTAAATATCGTCTGAATTATTTTCATACTTTTTAGAATTTAGAATCACTGAATTTAGATATCACGTAAACAATTTTTTTTCATATATTTGGCTTAAACAATAGATTAAGTACTTATGTGATAATTTAAAATTTAATCATCGATTATTTTTTGTTGCAATAAAAATTTTATCATAGGTATTAACAACAAATTCTACCTACCTCCAGGGTGTAGTATAAATGATAGTTTCATTCTTTTACTTCCATTAATTAGTGTGGCAACAAAAGTTGGGAAGAACTTAATGATCATTTCTAAGTAGCTAAAAAAACTTTAAAATTATCTTTCTAAATGAATTCAACGTTATTCTAAACTGCATTTACAGTATCAGGAGACTTTAGACGAGTTTGAAGATAAACAAATTATTGAGCATGTACCAGATAATTCTCAGCCAAAAATCAAACCATTTTTTTACCTGCCTCATAGAATACTTTACAATTCTGGAAAATTAAAAATTGTACTGATCCCGTCATATGACGGGCTCCGTGCTAGTTAGTTACAAGAAGTTTAAGTTGGAACAAATTTCTGGGAAAAATCGAGTTATATGGTTTACGTGATATCCACATTAGAGAATGATACTCATATCAGATGATATTCTTTTACAATATCTTTCACATTATTCCTAAAACGCGAGGAAAAAGCATACGAATAAATCATTTTAAAAAGTTGTGTATCTTACAAAAAACGTTGTGAAAGTTCTTTTATTCTCTAATCCAACAGTAAGCTATGGCATATTAGATAGTTCTTAACCCCTTCCGGTAAAATGACGAGTCTAGCTCGTCATTAGTTTTTCATTCCATACCGCACAATGACGAGCTACACTCGTCATGCGATTAAAGTTACTGTTAAATATGATAATTAATTTAGTTTAAAATTTCTATTGTACTGAATTTGGCAACACTTTTATCACTTGTGAAAATCACAAGTCACTATTGCATATTGTTTACTTAGAATTTCTTGGTACAAGTCATTGCCAAATTAATGAGTCAGAATAAAAGAAAACCTACTAAGAAATGCCGTGTGTGTTACAAGAATCAAATTAAAAGTGAGACTACTTGGCGGTGTAAACAATTAAGAATTCCTTTGCACTTTGTTTTGAAAAGTACCACTAGGTTGAAGACTATTATCTGTATACCTTATTAATGTTTTGCTTTGATATTTTCTTAATTTTACTGTTTCTGATATTATTTAACACTATGTAAAAAGTGGATTTTAATTAAGAATATGTAAGAATTGTAAAATGAAACAAGTTTTTTAAATAAAAATTAAATGGTTATTTCATGCACAGTTTTTCATTATTAAATCATACCGGAAGGGGTTAATCGGATAATAAGTTAATACATTTTATGGAAATTCAGTTCAATGTTTCCTGTAACCTGGAAAAATATAATTCTATTAGATTAAAGCAAATTTAGTTTTTTGAAATAAATGGTTGCTTTTGTTGTAATTTGATGGAAGTGGAATACTGAGCTATATGGGAAAAAATCGCATCCACCTGTTTAATATGCAAGAAGGGGTGCCATGGTTTAGCAGTATATGTCAAAAAATATAGTCAATAATTTGCATCTAATAGACTGGATACTGATGGATTTCATTACTTAAACATATTAATCACAAATTTACAATCAAGTGCCAAAAAAACTTGGACTCAACGATAATTTCATTTTTTAGCAAGGCAATGATCCAAAACATGTAGCTAGGATAACTAAAGAATTTATCTATCATATTCCTACATGATTTCAAACTAACCCACAATCCACAGAACTTTAATACAGTTTAGCATATATGGGTACATATTGAAAAAAAGGTGTAATCATAATATAAAATCAAAATAACATATAATTGGCAAAATTTATTCAATGTGACATCGAAAAGCATAATTCAATGAATAATGGTCTATAGCCTATTACCAATCGTAGAGGGTAAGCTATTAAATACTAAGTAGTTGTTTTGAATAAGGAATCATATAAATTGTACATGTGTTCACAGACATTTTTGAAATTTCTTTGACTTCTGACGTTTGACCTTTTTGTGTAACAAGTTGTCACTACAAGTTTATAATTTTAAAGCATATGTATGGAAAGATACTCCTATATATCGAGCTAAAAGCTTCAGGGGCTTACTTTGGACATTGAGAGTTCGTTGTGACGTCACTTTGACGTCACCTTATGGACATTATGTGAGAAAATGATCAAGCTGACGTCAAAGTGACATCACAACGAACGTGCGAATTGACTCGCAACGTCCAGAATAAGCCCCTAAGACTTAATAAAAAAACTTTTCTCTTACATTTATATAGTTTTAACACGATTTTAATCCCTCTACGCAGATTTTTGAAGCAATTTAGAGCCGACCTCACCAGTCGTTTAACGGCTAACCGTGATTAACCCATGGTGCCAACCAATGGTGGGACACTATCCTCCGTTTAAACAGAGATTAGTCACAGTTAGGGGTTAAACGACTTTGGTGAGACCGGCCTTTAATGTGTTGAGCTCTGAAATTTTTCAGAATTACAATACTTTCTTTATTTTGTACAAGTAAATAAAAAATAAATTCATGCAGCAATTTCAATTTCGTTGCATACGTTTCTTTTGTTGGGTATTTACATAGAGTTTTCTCTTGCCACTTTAAAGGAATAATTTCCTGTTAGAATTCTGTCATTGCACTTAAACTTCGAGATATGGTAAGTCTATGAATTTGGATTCTTCATCAGAAAATAATAAAACTCTTGAAACTTTAGAAAAACAATGAAAATCTTTAAATCAGTCAAAATTTTAAATACTCTTTAATTTTTTGTTTCATTACCTTTTTCTTCAGTTGATATCCACTTATTCTTTGATTAATGAGTCTTCTATGGAATGTACTGGAAGTTTCATTGTAAAGAAACGATTTCAAACAAAGACTTTACTACCTTTGTCAAACTATATGGCGGCATAGAAAACTTGATAATGTAGTTTGTAAGAAGTTTGTAAAGTAGTTTGTAAGAAGTTATCCAAATAAAATAAACTGAAAACAAACAAAATGGTAGTTTATTTCATAAATTATGCAACTAAAAACGAGAAAAAAAAGTAAACAGCTGCTGGTGGTATAGTAAACAAACTGTTTCAGTTCTCTAGATCGCAATTACTTCTTCCTGTAATTCAAACACAATAGATTTAGATATTATTAATGAAAGCATAGATATCTTACTGTAATAAAATCTCTTTCAAGCGCAAGAGATGTTTGAACTGAAAAATATCTTTTGGCTGTAGTTGGTGAACCACAACTTACCCTGGACAATGTACACCTCGTTTAGGTCGTGAAATCTTTTAGCTGTAACATGCGTTGAATATGTTAAAGAAATTTATCGACCAGTAAAAAAATATGGCTTTATGGTCTTAGCCATGAACAAAAAGGTTGAACATATGTAAGATGCAATGGCATGAGGAATAGGATAATTCTTATGTAAAGGCTTACTGAAATCCTATAATTTTAATTCTATTCCATTAATTAAAGAATATTCAAAAATGCGATGTAAATATATCCATTAAGCATCATGTTTGCTTAAAAGAAAGCTCTAACAACATGATATCGAATATATTTCTGCCATTATAAGAACGTTCGTATGATACTGCCACGATTATTACTTTTAAACTAAACTTTAATTAGCAGTGCATCTGACTTTTAACCTTCTTTTCAGCTTCTATACTTCCAACTCTGTTATAAACACACCTATAAAATGAATATTAATTGCTAGATATGAGTCATTGAGTCAATCTATCTCAAACTACCGTAAATAGTTTCATTTGAACTTTACTTTTCATACTTTGATAACTTATAGGGCGATTTCCTGCAGCAGTACACATCTCAACTTATGATGATTCTGTCTTTAATTTCAATCGAAAGGGCAGCTTATTGGCTGTCGTAAACATGAAAATGAATGGGAAGGGCATTAAAGCCGTTTAATGACATTGCATGAAATCGCTGTATAGGGTAAAATTGCTGATAATTCCAGGGTTTGCGATCTATGGCAAACATCGTCTGTTTAGGACTCAAATAGACATATATCTGTCCTACTGGTACACTGGGTCGAACTTCTGTAGAGTTTCTGTGAGAAGTTTGAGTTTGTTTAGTACATTTTCCATTCGATAAAATGTTTACTATTAGAGATATTTCTGTATGAGACCATCCACACAGCAATTTTATAATAATTCTTTTTAAAACAACAAACTTAACTAAGTAATAAAAACAAATTTAACTAAATAATGTATGCTAAAAATACGTGCATGAATGCCATAGAAACAAAGGAGAATCAAAATCTGCAACTTAGTTTCCAACTGGTAAACATCTAGCCTTCCCAGTAGCCATTTTAATCGCATGTTGCGTAACCAAAATAAGTTTGTATGTATACAATCATGACTTAACTTCAGACGGTTATTAGTAAAATCATTAACGAAAACTCTTTATCTCCTTTAACATTTCACAGTAACTTTTCAAACTATTAAAAAAATATTTTACTAATGAAAAGAGTACCGTTAAGAGAACTCTTTCAAATATTTTAACTACTAATTATACATGTTTTTAGTATCTAAGACAATCAATTAAATTAATAGAAAGAATGAAAAATAAGTATAAATATATTTTGGAGATCTAAAAAAATACTATTATTAAAATATTGTTGCTGAAATGTGTTTTATATCAATCATCTCAATAATTAGTGCTCGATAGCTTTACTTGCGCGACATCA
>CM063505.1:67116248-67141248 GCA_032207245.1 Pardosa pseudoannulata | reverse complement strand
CCATTTGGAGATGCATTTAGCAACTTTTAGGACAAAATCCTTATATATCAAAGGCATACGCTGCATAACAAGTAGTTTCTAAAAAGTACTACATCTTACTCAAATTATAACAGTGGCTCGTTTATCAATAATCTGTCTGTATAGGCTGAGCTTCGAGAGATATACAATATCAGTGTAATTGACAGAGAAGTTATTGCTTATTTAACATAGCCTAAAGGCTGCATTTTGTGAGCTACAAATTAAATGTTGTTGTTGTCACTCATATTTTAGAATCTTGATATTTTCCTATCCTTTGAACTGTCCTACAGAGTTAAGAAGAGTTTTTAAAAAAGAATGCTTGTTATTAAATTACGTTTATTCCTTCAGATTGGAATTCGTATCATTGGGAAACATTATGATTTACTTAATTCTCACTATATTTTTTCTTATTAATTCACTGTTGATGTTGAACACTTGCTATTGCCCGAATTAAGGTAGGCAACGCACTGTTGCCCTGTTCATTGTGTTTCGAGTCGTCAGTGCTCGCTACCTGTGACTTTTTAACTAACTTTGTATGCTTTCAAACAAAATCCACCGTATTTTTCACCCATCTCATACAAACAGCACATCTTTGTTCCTTCCGTTTTAATGAATTTAAAAAATTTTAACGAACTTTTGGCTATAAGTCATAGAAGTAAGGAAAGCTGAAAGAAGAATCTAAAACCTTAAAATGAAAATGAATCAGATGTCAAATAACAGTGAGAAAGGGAAAGGTATGATACTCTGTTTTCTAATACCATTGGAGAATGGAATATATATATATATATATATATATATATATATATATATATATATATATATATATATATATATATATATATATATAAATATATATATAGTATATATATATATATATATATATATATATATATATATATATATATATATAAAGATATATATGTATGTGTGTGTGTGTGTGTGTGTGTAGAGTTTAGGGTTCAAATTCCGCTGAATCCCGTTTTTGAATTCTAACTTACAGCAATGTCTTTAAACCATTTGTCATAACGACTATTGTGTCCCTTTCATTTGAGTGGCCCTAATGTTATAATTATTTTCAAAGTTTTTTTTATCATTATATATGATTTTTAAACTATACTTTGTGTTTATTGTAAAGTTTTAATACTGAGTTTTAACATTTACAAAATACATTAGTATTTGTTTCCCGCCTTTAGATGGTATTAATATATAAATGTAAAACCTCCTTTAAATACTTAGTGTAAATGTTTATGTATTTACACCATTTGAACATGTTTACAATTGAAATAAATTGTACTTTATACAAAAAGTTTTTAAGATCGTATTAATTATTTCAAAATTTTATTTTTAATTGGCTGGATAGTACAAAAACATTAATAAAAGACGTTATAAGATCATATTAATAACGAAAAAAATAAGACTTTTCAGAAAGTTCTTTTTTAATTCTTTTCTCAGGTAACGATACAAAATCAATTCTTTCTAGAAAGAAAATTATTTCTTTTTTTTACCAATAAAATTTGTGATTGGAATCAAAATGTCTAAATCATCAAGTTTTCATCAAGCAGAAAAAAAATCTAAGCACTTTTGTTATTTTGGGGAATTATTTATATTGGATAGAACTTCTTCAATCATTCTGTTAAGATGTTGACTTTTTATAAAAGAATGTTATCAAGTAACTTTGTATATGGTCATTTAATTTTTCTACGTAATTATTTTAATAATAGGTTAATTTTACTAGAAAGTTTGTAAACATTTAGGCTGCTCTCCAGGAAATCATTAAATGACATTATTAGAAAAATTTGAAATAAAATGGAATAAAATTACTTTTCCTTGATAAACTATGTTTAATTTATGTATATAAATACGTTTTAGAAGCTTAAGTTTAAAGTTAAAAACTTTCTTTGCAATATTTTTAATTTTCAAAGCTTTAAACATCGTTAAATTTAGCTAATTAGAGCTTGATTAATTCAAATTGTATGAATTCTTCTTGAATTTAATATACAATGTTATGTTTAAAGGGCATGGCTAATTTGAAAAAAAAAATATGCTTGGTTAACTTCATTTCGAAGAAGTCTTAAGTTTATAAAAATATGTGTTTTTTTTCTAGAATTCAGAAATTTTCATTAAAATCAAACGTTTATTTTGTTTTAATCCGTTTGTAATAAATGCTTCTATACAAAGATGGGAAATAACAGAAAAGGTGAGTAAAGATTTCCATGTTAGCGTACTATGCTGACGCTAGAACACAGGAAGTAATGCATCTGATTTGTGCCTCCATATTCAATTTCTACTCTGTAATATTTCGAATAAAACAAAGTTCTTTTCATTGCCTAGACATTTATCAGTATCTTCTCAGTTGATCTTGCTGTCACCTTAAAATTTAAATGAAAGTATATATTACCACTGACTTCGATAATCATGTATGTATTTCTGCTTTTTCAGGTACGAATTTGTCAATTTGTTGTAATTAAAAATATTTACAACTTCTTTACTATCTTTACAACTTTTTTACTGGGTGGTCAAATATGTGTAGTAACATCTCTTGATAATTAAAGAATTTGAGCTAATCTGATTACATTATTTCGAGTAAAATGGTTTGCGTTGGCATACTGTAAACGATTCTCTGAGAAAATCATCAGACTGATCTTTAAGAAAATTTTGATTTTCACAATGTCACCAAATGAATTTTATGACATAATTTATATCACTCCAGAGAAAATATTTCATCAAATGGGTCAGTTTGATTTCAATTTCGATGTATTTTAATGCTGACGTATTTTGATCGAAATACACCAGCAGTAATACAAAGATAAGTGTGTATAATATCTTGACTAGGCCTGTTGTACTGGATGGAAGAGAATACTATACTCTGAATAGGGTAGAAGAACAACCTTTACTGTTTTTTTTAAAGGAAAAGTTTAAGAAAGATTTTTGGACCAATAAAACACTTAGAAAAAGGTCTATACCTACTAAGTATACAAAAAGTATGATAAACCTCACATTTTAAAAGTCGTAAAAGCATCTCGCATTAGGTGGCTGAGATACATATTTAGATATGAAGACGCCTTTCCCACAAAAAGAATTAGCTTGGAAAATGACTTGGAAGACGGGTTTGGCTTGCAATAGGCTATAATGCCAACGAAAAAGAGGAATCAGTTTTATTTGAAATGAAATTAAAGAAGTAAATGAGTTTGATTACATGGTTCTGTTTTAATTAAGTAAAGTTTCCAGGAAATTAAAGAACCGTGTATAGGTTATAAGCCTACAAGATTTAATTTACGTTAACCTTCGTTTTCATTTTTGAAATTTCAAACCTGAACCTATAAATATCAAGAAGGATTTCTTTTTAAACTCTTATAACCTTTTCAGAGGGGCTGGGACAGCATATATCCCGCAGATAAATTAGTTCTTTAAAGAGCCCCTTTCAAAAAGTTTGCTTTAACTATGAAGGTCTATACCTTATAACTCAAGTTTTATTTAATTATTTAAAGACAGATTAAGGACTAATTGGGGGAACTGAGATACAATGACTGTCTTTTAAGCTAATTAGAAATATTACAGAAATATATCATTTTTCAATCCCTGATAACAATAATACATTTCTTGAAACTCTGGAGTAATTACTTCATGGTCAGAATTCGTAAAATCTCAAAATAAATAATTTCTTCGAATTTTTAAGATATTAAGAAAAATATGCAATTTTTAACAATATCTTTAGGGTAATTTAAAATTCGGTTTACAAGACTTTTAATGAATGTAAAAAGTATGACTGAAATTGTTACTTGCTTTTTCACTACCTGACTAATTCTTTTTTATTTCCATTATAAAAAATGCAGTGAAGTTAGAGAAGTTCATAAAAATTGAATGCTTAAGATTAAACTTAATGTTTTCATAGATTACAAGCAATATGTATTCATATCATCATAAATATTTTTTTTTAAACTTAAACGATAAGAACTCTTTATGTGAAACTAATCCTAATGATATTTCTAGCAAAATGTAAATTAGAAATCAAAATTTATTTAACAATAATAGAAAACAATTTATCTTTTTATCTCAATTTTATTTTTTATTTATAATTTTATTTTTATTAACAAATCTGGCAAAGAAATGATCAGTAATTTCTTACAAAAATTATACATTTTATTAATTATTTCGTAATACTGCAGTAATTCCAAACTATTTTAATTTTTGCTAGATAAGCACAATTCTAAAAAAATAAAGTACCAATAAAAAGATTAATTTTTATCTTTTCTTCATTACCTATACTTTCAGTTTACTAGCGTAGACCAATCGAGAGGTTCCTAATTTATTTTCTTACAGGATGTATTTTTTACAGAATGGGGGAATAAAATATTAATGAAGTTTTTAAGTTTTAACTCAGCTAAATTTGGTAGAGGTTTTATTTGGGGGCAGTCAAAATTTAGAGCCATTTCTGCAGATCTGAAATAGGAGACTCAGTTCACCAGAGATCATCCACGTGTTTTTTTTTTACAAGATTTAACCGTGTAACGTAACGGTGTGCGCCCAGATTCCAGGAGAGTGTTGATACAGCTACAAATTTACATTGTTTACCAGTCTCGTGTTTCTTACAAAATGAGTAAATAGGAAGCGAGGGAGAAGTATCTTCATTTTTAGGATTAGTGTGTGCACAGCCTGATTTGTGTGACGCACGAGCAGAATTGCTGGCCAGTGAGTGGCTGTTGAACTTATTTGTGCAGCTGAGGAAGATCACGAACTCGTATATGCATGTGCAGTGAATCTTAGCAAAAGCTGGTGGGTTATGGACGTTAAAATGAAATATGTGGAACGATAAACCGAACTGTTCGGCGTTACAGTCCTCTCTGACCATTTGAGGAATCTCCTGCCTTCTAAAATAGTCTTGGTTCATGCCGAAAAAAATCTTTTTCTGTAGACATTCATTTCTAAGTACTTTATATAGTTATGCAAAAATTTGTAAAACATCTAAAGCATGCTTCAGCTCTTATAAAATCATTAAGTTATTCCTCTTAATTGGATATAATAAAAAATGTAAAAAAAAAATAAAACAGGAAAATTTTGCAAGAAAAATTATAGTTTATATTATAATTTAATTATTATTGTGTATTAATATCATTAATACGCTTCACAGGATAACTTAATTTAGTATTTAGGTATTAAACTACAACTTAAATTACATTGTACCAACTTCTGCATTCTATAAAGTGAATGAAAATATGGAAATCTTTTTATTTTTGGTATTAATATTATTAATACGCTTCACACGCTAACTTAATTTAGTATTCAGGTATTAAAGTACAACTTAAATTACAGTGTACCAACTTCTGCATTCTATAAAGTGAATTAAAATATAGAAATCTTTTTATTATTGAGTATTAATATTATTAATACTAGCGAGGGTTAATTAACTTATCGTGTGAAGAGTATTAATATTATTAATACTCTTCACACGATAACTTAATTTAGTATTCAGGTATTAAAGTACAACTTAAATTACAACAACTGCACCAACTTCTGCACTCTATAAAGTGACATAAAATATAGAAATCTTTTTCTTATTGAGTATTAATATTATCAATACGCTTCACACGATAACTTAATTTAGTATTTAGGTATAAAAGTACAACTTAAATTACAATGTACCAAATTCTGCATTTTATAAAATGAATTAAAATATAGAAATCGTTTTGATATAAAATGATCAAAACACCTAAAAAAATTAGAAAAAAATTGTAGAAGCAGAATGAAATTAGAACTAATTACACAATAAAAATAATCTATTATTTTATAATCTGAATGAACTCAATATATTTTATAGATAATAGGCCCACAGAATATACAAACATAAGGAAATTTAAGCTTATATATGTAGTAGAATTTTTTAAATGTTGCGAACCAGAATATAATATAGATTTAATTACTTCTATATGAATTGTTCTATATTTTTATTGTTATTAATTATGATGAATGATTTCATAATTTTGTAACAAATGATATAATTTTGAATACCTTGCAAATTTTGCATGGTTTCCTAAGAATAGGAAAACTTTATCTCATAAAATGCATCAACAGTAGGTAAAAAGCCAAATGTGAATGTAATTAAAGTTATTTATGTTGAAATGTTGAATATAAAATTGGGACGATTTAATGATACAAATTACCAACTTTTGACAATAAATTTTCTTATCCTATTAAGAGATTTTATTCTAAATTTTATTCACTACCTGTTGACATATTAGTATTACTAATTTAGTGCTCCTAAATATAAAAGTTCTGAAGAATTTTTAAGTTCTTGTCAATACACTCACTGTACTACATGCAGAATGGTTTACAGATCTAATGTTTCTTTACACTTTTCCCTTCTGTGACTGTAACAATACATTTCTTGAAACTCTGGAGTAATTACTTCATGTTTGCGTGGTCAGAATTCATAAAATCTTTTTAAGATATTAAGAAAAAATATGCAATTTTTAACAATATCATTAGGATAATTTAAAATTCGGTTTACAGTACTAGTTTAATGAATGTAAAAAGTATGACTGAAACAGTGATTTGCTATTTCACTACCTGACTAATTCTTTTTTTATTTTTATTGCTCAAAATGCAGTGAAGTTAGAGACGTTCATAAAAATTGCATGCTTAAGATAAAACTTAGTGTTTTAATAGATTACAAGCAATGCGTATTCATAGAATAATAAATAATTTTTTAAACTTAAATTAACAGAAATTTTTATGGGAAACTAATCCTAATGATATTTCCAGTAAAATGTAAATTAGAAATAAAAATTTATTTAACAATAAATGGAAACAATTTATAGTTTTTATTTTTCACTTTTATTTTTTTCTATTTATAATATCGCTTGTATGTCGTTTACTGATAAAGCACTATTGTGCAAAATTAGCTTTGATTTCTAACCATCTACCTGTATGTTCTATTTTATCTCTACTGGAAAAAAACTGAGTCAAATATGAAAACGAGACTTAATTAGCGTCTTTATTGACCAAGACTATGATAAGTAATATACATCTGAAAATAGCAGCTATGTATTAGCCGATAAACAGCTGCTAAACTATTTCCATCCTTGCATATACTGTATCTAACATGCGGACATAATACACACATCCGTGTGGAATGGATATCACCTGTTTACTCAAGTAAAACTACAAGTTCATTGTAATTTCAGAAAATCCTACTCATTTAGCATAAAGTTTAATCTATTCAAATACAATAATATACTAAAACTATGGACGAAACCAATGTTCATAAAAAATATTTTAAAAAGTTAGTATTTGCTTATCATAGAACATGTTATCATTCACAAGCATAATGAAAGAAAAATTCAACAAAATTTAAGGCCAAACGATGGTTAGGGTGCCGGCCTTCGGAACCGAAGTTCGTTGGTTCGAATCCCACTATGGCATAGATATTCGTAGCCGTTCGGAATCAGCTTTAAGCAGTAGGTCCCGGTCTAATTAGCCCTCGTGTTGCACAAAGTACACCGTAGCGCTCCAAAACCAAACCAAATCATCAAAGTTTAGAAAAAAGAAAAAATCGCAAAATTGAAATCAAGAGTAAGGAATTGGAACATCACAATTTCTACTTTTCACCAAGAATTTCAAAAATATAATTATATTTGCTTCCCTAAGACTGTTTCTAACTTAAATTTTGGCGATAAATAATTGATAATAGTTTTACGATATCGAATCTTTCAATGGGAATTTAATTTATATGCTGTCACAGGTGTTTGATTATCAAGAGACTTATTTATTTTCGCCACACCCTAATTCTTTTCATAGTTAAAGAACTTTTGAATAAGTTAACTTTCATAAGATTATTCATGTCACAGGACATAATTTCTCGGTAAAGTATAAGGTGGGATAATCATTATTTTAGGATTATTTTTCACTTTTTAAACGGAGTATATTGCAACCTATGGGAAGTATTATACGAAGGTTCTTTGAAAAGTTCATGACTTATGAAAAGGGGGTGCCCTGAACTCACTTTTAGCATTGTGTGTCGTTATTAGTGACAGCATTCCCAAAACTTCTAAATGAAATTTGGAGTTGTTCGGATTCTATCGAATTTAGACGATGTTAATATTATATTTCAAGAATTTTGTTTTCACTATAGGTTAACATACAGCAGAGGAATTCAACATGGTAAGTACAAACGCACCTTAAAGATTATATTTTCACAAAACCATGTGTCCAGAATTTCTACCTAGTAAAAAGCAAATAAAGTAAAATAACCTTTAGTGGCACATATATACTATAAAATTCGGAGCGAAACTTGCGTTTTCAGAAGAATTTTTCAGTGTGGTTTTATTTCATACGTTAAGAATTTAATGGTAAAAATTTTCTGTTATAAAACTTGTCGATTTTCCTACCATTTAAAACGCTCGAGACCCCTTAATAGTTTCATGCAATTGTGTTACCAAATACACCGATCCCATTCCTTGTAATTAAACTTTTAATCATAATTTAATCTTGGTTACTTGATCTCGTTTTTTTTTGTATGCTCCGTGGTTTTTTTTTTGTTTGTTTGTTTTTTTTTACATGTGAATAATTGTAAAGGTTACGAGATCAAGGAGTATAAAAAGGGCACCTTACTTTTAGTTTTGCCCGTTTTTTGAGGCCTTGTTGTTGACTGGTGATGTCTGTTGCTCGTCGTGTTTTTGCTTCAATATAGTTTTTTTTCCTATCAGGTAAATTACACAATATATTCACTTGCCAGAATGTTGAATTTGCAAATTAGTTTAGTATTATCTGCGAACTGTTTTGAATGTTTTGTTTAACTGTTTTATTTACGTTGTTTTTGAGAAAGGAAAAATAAACTTGGATGTTTTTATATTTTTGGTGTAACTTCTTTAAAGAAACTCAGTCTTCAGTTAGGCCATGCTATTGTGCTAAACATCAGTGGAAATTTTCTGATAGTTATTGACCAAACAAATTACGATACAAGTGCGCTATCGCCGTAGAAGGAATTTTAAAAATTACTTGTATTTTTAAAGATTTAATTGGTACACATCTGAATGAATAAATTTAAATCTAAACTTATTCAAAAAAAGAAAATTTGGAATTGAAACTTAAAACGAAAAAATATATTATTGTCATTAACATTTTCTTTGTGATCTTTATATTGATTTACACAAATTTGTGATAACATTAAAGTTTTTCGGGGAAAAAATCTAAAAATAATTACATTAGGAAATCGGACATTTTATTTGAAAAAAAAATTACAAAATGTTTGAATTGTTGAAAAGTGTAATTCATATCTGTGGTCCTTTCGATAGCCACTTCCACGTAGAAGAAAATTTCTAGACTCCGATTGGTAGAAAATATGTAGCTCATTTGGTGAGTACCTTTCCTTCCTCAAAATTATTCAACGAGATATGAACAAAAAGCTGATCAAACAAGCCTCTCAGTCGAATTTCTAAGTCTTAGCACTAAATGTATCATCGCACGATATGCGCCGGAAGAATTGCGCAACTTTCCGTTGAGACAAGAAAAAAGAGGTTAAAACAATGATCTAAGTTTATATGTAAATCATGTTACCTAACAACTGTAGAAATATAACTATTACCTGCAAAGGATTCATGCATTTTAGTCACTATGTTACACATGTCATTCGTCTTTGTAAAATGCAAACATAGAAAGGAAGAGGTTTTAATCCTCTCACCAAATATGTAAAAATAAAAAAAAAATCCTTTTGGAAATTGTTATGGTACTTTAGACTCGATTTTTTCCAGCTTCAAAGACTCCTCTATCTGCTTTGGAAGGGTATTTTATGCCAATGTGGCATTGTATGAATGGATCCTATGTAAAAAAAAAAACACAATATGTTATTGTTGAAGTTTATGTTAATATTAGTGATAAATCAATTATAGAAAAGTTACAATTTATAAATAAGAATAAATATCTATTATTATAATTAATAAATCAATTTAATGATATTATATTTTATTATATTGACTATAATAAATACCAAGGTAGCACAATCGTATAGTTCATGACCGGAGTGTTGTGGGTTAGTGGCTCAAGCCGACCAAAAGTCTGCAGTGCCATTAATTGTGGCTGAGGCACGTGAAATATGTTTGAGGTCACAATGTCCACTAAGTTCAAACGATATCTCTGAGACCAAGCAAAAATATCCCCAGGCTAAACCTGGGAGTCTTCTGCTTGGTCCCTGCTTCTAAATTTTGATCATCCAATTTCACCAAAAGTTCGTTCTTTCGTCTTAGTTGCGCTTTCCAAACGAAAGGTGCAACTGTACGTCTTAATTCATATTGCTTGTGGCTCACCTGCTTGCCTTTAGTTGCCTCTCCGGGACTATCTACCTTAAAGGAAAGGTTTCAGATATGTAGATGTCGATTTATGAGAAAAGGCGCAATGACCCCCTTAAAAATAAATAAATAAAAATATACTCCTTGGCGCAACAGCCCCTAGGTGACCAGGTGCCAATCTCCGTTTATGTGACTAAGGGCCTTCGGGTGCAAAGCATATGTTCCGCTTAGGTGGTGAATCTTTGCAGGTGATCAATCTTGATCGATCTGGTGCAGAGCCCCCAGTGTTTAGTTCCCAAGCACGCTTGGTCCTCAGTTCATCTACCCACCGACGGTATGAGTCAACCTTGCCCAGCCCGAGGATCGAACCTCGGACCTATGTTGTGGGAGTACGAAGCGCTACTCCAACGCCACTGGGCTTCATATAAATATATAATAAAATAAAAATGAAGAGAGAAAAAATAAGGAAAACACTTATACAAGAGACGTACACTTGCAAATACGCCACTCAAAAACAGCCAAAGCCCAAGGAGGAATGGATGGATATTCGGACTAAAATCCAAAGCCAAAGCAAACAAAGGTGTACTTTAGGCGGAACGCGAGAGGGGAGCCTCCACAGGATCACGTGCCTGACTTGTCCAAGTGGCATTAGAAACAACAGCAACGCTGATAAATGTAATGTTTTCTTTAGCTATAAATTTCTGGAACTCTGTCACGGGTTATAAATAATAACGGGTCATAAAAAATTTTAATGTTGGCCACCGTTAAATCCTCTCTGCTCTAAATTATGCAAAAATAAATCGCAAGACTTGATAGTATGGAGAAAAAAATCTAAAATCCTTAAAAGATACTTGAATGTCGGTGGATACTACAAATGCATATACATTTAGATGACAAATTATACTGGGAATGGGAATTAGTTGATAATAGGAATTAAATTAATTTCAAGCCGAATATGAGCATTAAATGTATAAGTGGTGTTATTCATGAAAAAAGATTGTTGGAAAATTAATATAAACATTTTTTTACTTGTTGTTTGAAGGATCAATAATGTTCAGATGAGTGGTTTTTATTAAAATCTTGGTTCTTTCTTTAACATATTTAAATAAATAGACGAAAAAATGTCTATTTATATAAACTGTAATAAATTCTGTTAATTGATTTGCAGATTCGGATGAAAAAAACTGTAAATTCCTTTAAGAATAATAGTTAAAAGATTAAATTACAGATTATATTTCATTTTTGATTACCCACAAGTTCCTTTAACAAGACTACAAATCTTCTAGGATTTTCTAAATAAACAATCGACCATCAAATTAAGAAAACACCGTTTAATGGCTCCTGACAGACATAGACGCTACGTGGGAAAGAAAGAATGATAAAAACAAATAAAAATATTTTTAGTAACTAAATCGCGATTACCCCTAGTCAATCTGAAGAAATAATTACTTCATAAATTTCAAAGGGATAGGGTAGTTAGAGCACCGGAAGTATTTAAAATATTTCTAAAGCCCCAAATTTTGTTTGAAAAATTATTTAAAGATTCTATTAGTTATACTTAAATTGTATTTTGTGATAATAATTATGTTTATTAATTACAGCTTTGAGATTTTTAAAATAATCCTTCTAAAGTCTCTTTCTTAGAATTCAATGAAATATAAAATTTTCAGTTTATTTTCTTGGAACTGAAACTCGTCTTTTACCTTAACCCTTTGACCTCTAAAGGGACATATACCTCAAAGAAAAATTTAAAAAATGCATAAAAATTTAAATTAACAAAACCAGTCGTAAAGTCAAATAACTTTTGAAATCGTTTAACAATAAATTCCTAATATCAAATTTGCCTTATATTATTTGTTGACTTGGATTAAAAATCTGTGAATTTATTTCAACAATCGCAGTCAAATGGTTAAATTACAGATCCCCTTTCATTAAATTTCCCGCAATTTTGCTTAACAAGATTTCAAATGTTCTTGTTTTTACTAGGTAAATATTCGTTGCCTAATGACTTCTGATATTCATAAATTCTATGAGTAAAGCAAAGAAAGATAAAAAAGAAAACAATCCTTTTGCCAACTAATTCGCGATAACACTGAGCCAATCTGAAATAGTAATTACTTAATTTGAAAGTTATAAAATAGTTAGATCACCTAGAATATTTAATATATTCCAAAAATACAAAAAAATTTTGTTTGGAAAAATTGTTTAAAGTTTTTTATTATTAGTATTCATATTGTAATTTATGGTAATAATTATATTTACTACGATATTAGGATAATTAAAAGAGTTCTTCCAGTATCTCCTTCTTCGAATGCAATTCAATGAGATAGAAATTATCAGTATAGTTTCGCGAGATTGAAACTCCACTGTCGCCTTAACATTTTGACGATCGAAGGGACATATACCATCGCACTAAAAACCGAAAACTTACTACAGCGACAAAAAGTGTATAAAAACCTATGGTATCATACCCAGTTGTAGAATCAAATCAATTTTAAAACTATTTATCAAATAAATTCTAAAAACTAAATTTTCCTTATTTATAACCTAATTTGTTGACTTGGATTTTAAAAAAAATCTGTGAATTTATTTCAAAATTCGCAGTCAAATGGTTAAATTACAAATTTCCTTTCATTATATTCCCCACAATTTCGCTTAACAAGATTTTAAAATGTTCTTACTTTTTCTAGGTAAACATTCGTTGCCTAATGACTTCTGATATTCATAAATGCTATGAGGAAAACAAAAATAAAAATAAAACAATCATTTTTCCAAGTAATTCGCGATAACACTGAACCAATCTGAAATAGTAATTACTTAATTTGAAAGATAAAAAATAGTTAGAGCACCTAGAGTATTTACTGTATTCCAAAAATACAAAAATGTTTTGTGTGAAAAAATTGTTTAAAGTTTAATATTAGTATTTATGTTGTAATTTATGGTAATAATTATATTAGCTACGATATTACAATTATTAACAGAATCCTTCCAGTATCTCCTTCTTAGAATGCAATTCAATGAGATAGCAATTATCACCACATTGAAAATTCACTGTCGCTTTAACACTTTGACCATACACTCTTTGACCATCAAAGGGACATATACCTCACACAAAAAAAAAATGAAAACTTACTACAGCGACAAAAAGTGTATAAAAACCTATGGTATCATACCCAGTTGTAGAATCAAATCAATTTTAAAACTATTTATCAAATAAATTCTAAAAACTAAATTTTCCTTATTTATAACCTAATTTGTTGACTTGGATTTAAAAAAACTGTGAACTTTTTTTTTAATGTCAGTCAAAGGGTTAAATTACAGATTCCCTTTCTTTCGTAACCCCTCGCGATTTCGTTTAAGAGGATTTGAAATGTTCTCGTCTTTTCAAGGTAAACATTTGACCATCAAATTTAGAAAACCCCGTTTAATGACTCCTGACAGACACAAACGCTAAGCGGGAACCGAAGAAAGAGAAGGGAAAGAAAAAAAAAGTCCTTTCGCCAACTAATTCGCGACAATCTAAAGTAGCCAGAGGACAGAGAGGAGCGTCGAAACACTTCTCCGGGCATCATTATCTCGCCGAAATCCTCCCCAACAAACATCCATCCAATCTGTTCCCATTGTCACGCGCAAAGAGGGCCCAGCGACAAAAGGCCCCGAAGAATAATGACACCGCAGAAGAGCGGAATAATAACGAAAAAAAAAAGAGAGAGAAAAGACACCGGCCCCAAAATCAGTCAAAGACGCAGAAAAGAGAGTCGTCAGAGATTATGAAAGGGCCTCACCTGCCGTGATAAATGGGGCCCGAGCCGTGGGTGTGGCCGTCGCACGTGCCTCTCGGTGACGTCACAGGCGTCCACGCCTTTCCTCTAGGGCCCTGAAATTCCGGTATACATCCAACACTGCGGAGTCTGTCGAGGTGCAGGCGGAAGGAACGGAAGAGGGCTCGGGAACTCGCCAGGTAGGGTTTTTTTCAGGTAATAATCGACAGTTATTCCAAATGAGGATTAGGCCCAGACACTCTGCGCTTCTTTTTTTTTATTTATTTATTTTCGAATCTACGCTCTTCTTCGCTTTTTTTTTAATTCTCTTTGGAATAGAATTCCACAAATATTTCTCCCCTTTTAATTAGAAAAGTATATTTTAAATCTTAGAACACTTTCAAAGTTCAAAGATATTTCTCTTATAACAAATCAATTTTTAAGATATTTAACCAGCTTTTTTTTTATCAAAAATTAAGATTTATAATTGTTCTTAATTTTTTATTTCTATACAGTTTGCATAATACTATAGAGTTTCTATACAATTTTTATTTATTTTCGAATCCACGCTCTTCTTCCCTTTTTCCTTATTCCTCTTTGAAATATAATTCCACAAATATTTCTCCCTTTTTAATTATAAAAGTATATTTTAAATCTTAGAACACTTTCAAAGTTCAGAGATATTTCTTTTTTAACAAATCAAATTTTAAGATATTTAACCAGCTTTTTATCAAAAATTAAGATTTATAATTGTTCTTAATTTTTTATTTTTATTTTTATACAATTTACATAATACTATACAGTTCCTATACAATTTTTATTTATTTTCGAATCTATGCTCTTCTCCGCTTTTTTTATTTCTCTTTGGAATAGAATTCCACAAATATTTCTCCCTTTTTAATTATAAAAGTATACTCTAAATCTTAAAACACTTTCAAAGTTCAGAGATATTTCTCTTTTAACAAATGAAATTTTAAGATATTTAACCAGCTTTTAATCAAAAATTAAGATTTATAATTGTTCTTAATTTTTTATTTCTATACAGTTTGCATAATACTATAGAGTTTCTATACAATTTTTATTTATTTTCGAATCTACGCTCTTCTCCGCTTTTTTTTTTATTTCTCTTTGAAATATAATTCCACAAATATTTCTCCCATTTTAATAATATAAGCATATTTTAAATCTTAGAACACTTTCAAAGTGCAGAGCTATTTCTTTTTTAAAAAACAAATCAAATTTTAAGATATTTAACCAGCTTTTAATCAAAAATTAAGATTTATAATTGTTCTTATTTTTTTATTTTTATTTCTATACAATTTACATAATACTATACAGTTTCTATACAATTTTTATTTATTTTCGAATCTACGTTCTTCTTCGCTTTTTTATTTCTCTTTGAAATATAATTCCACAAATATTTCTCCCTTTTTAATTATAAAAGTATACTTTAAATCTTAGAACACTTTCAAAGTTTAGAGATATTTCTCTTTTAACAAATCAAATTTTAAGATATTTAACCAGCTTTTAATCAAAAATTAAGATTTATAATTGTTCTTAACTTTTTACTTCTATACAGTTTACATAATACTATACAGTTTCTGTACAATTTTTTATTTATTTTCGAATCTACACTCTTCTCCTCTTTTTTTTTTTATTTCTCTTTGAAGTATAATTCCACAAATATTTCTCCCTTTTTAATTATAAAAGTATACTTTCAATCTTAGAACACTTTCAAAGTTCAGAGATATTTCTTTTTTAACAAATCGAATTTTAAGATATTTAACCAGCTTTTAATCAAAAATTAAGATTTATAATTGTTCTTAATTTTTTATTTTTATTTCTATACAATTTACATAATACTATACAATTTCTGTACAGTTTTTATTTACTTTCGATTCTACGTTCTTCTTCACTTTTTTTATTTCTCTTTGAAGTATAATTCCACAGATATTTCTCCCTTTTCAATTACAAAAGCATACTTTAAATCTTAGAACACTTTCAAAGTTCAGAGATTATCTTTTTAACAAATCAAATTTTAAGATATTTAACCAGCTTTTAATCAGAAATTAAGATTTGTAATTGTTCTTAATTTTTTATTTCTATACAGTTTACATAATACTATACAGTTTCTATATAAGTTTTATTTATTTTCGAATCTACACTCTTCTTCGCTTTTTTTATTTCTCTTTGAAATATAATTCCACAAATATTTCTCCCTTTTTAATTATAAAAGTATACTTTAAATCTTAAAACACTTTCAAAGTTCAGAGATATTTCTTTTTTAACAAATCAAATTTTAAGATATTTAATCAGCTTTTTATCAAAAATTAAGATTTATAAATGTTCTTAAATTTTTATTCCTATGCAAGTTTTAACTTTTTTATAAAAAAAATATTATTATTAGCGTAGGTTTCTTAATAGGTTAGATTTTAATTTGTGACTCGCATTATTTTCTTTTGAAACATTCATAAAGGTCAACACTAATTTTTCAACTTCATTTTTTATCCGAAATAAATTTGAATTATTAACTTTATATTCACTGTTTACAATTGATATAATAATTGTTTGTAAAACAATTTCGGATTGTAGACAGACAATTTTCTAGGGTGAACTGCAATTTGATAAGTCACACCATTTAGAAAATGTTTTATTTAGCCCGACTGATTTTAATTGCAGAAATCTTTAGCGTTTATTTTTAATATAATACTATTGGGAAACAGTTTGTAATATAGTAGATTATTTTTCTGACACATTTTCACATTTGATAAATAATTAGTGTAGTTTACCGGTTAACTAATAATGCATATACGTTGGAAGAACTAAAAGTTCGTTTTTTAAACTTTTAATTAAATATAAATGAATATTAGAAAATTTATTTTTATTTAAACAAAAGTATGAAAAATGAACTTTTATTTAAATATAAATAAATATTATAGAAAATTTATTTATACTACATAAAAGTTTAAAAATGAATTTTTATTTAAATGTAAATAACTGCTAGAAAATATTTTTAATCATCTTTTCTTTTATTACTATTGTAATCACTGACTTTGAAATTTATGTCACTATGTTATTAATAAGTAATTACGTTAATATTTAAGTTAAATTCAAAATGTTAGAGAAATTTGCTCTTTTCTATTTTATTAATATACATAAATTTGTAATTGAAGGCTACAGCTAACTATTTTGTTAAACCAGTATTAATCTACTTAATATTACTTAAAGATTTTGATTTACTTAAAGATACTTTTAAATGTAAATGTGTAGTTCACAAGCTTTAATGGTGTTTTTGAAAATAATTGCATTTAGTTTCAAATAACAGGTTTAAATTAAATTTATAATTTAGTTCCAATAAAAGGTTTAAAATATTATTTATAGTATTAAAAATTATTGAAAAAATGTCTTTATTGTTTTATTATCGTTTAATTGTAATGATAGAAATTTTGCAATTCATTTATACAGATACAATTTTAAGTCTTAAGGAGCAACTTTATTTCTAAAAATTCCTCCTTTGCCACTGGCGTTAAATCACTTTCATTTCACTAAATTACATTGTCTGTATTTGAATTCACATATAATCTTTTAATTTTTAGTTTTAGATATATTTCGTTTAATCAAATAAATTATATAACCCAGACATAATTTAATCCGACTACAAAGTATGTATGGAAATATAAGAAATTAGCTGTAAAGTAATGTCACAGAAATATGATTTCATTATCATAACCTTAGTGATTTAGTGGGTAGACTTTTCACTACGAGGTTCAGAAAATAGTTCAAATTTTACTTACAATTTGTCGTTGAATATTTTATACGAATATGTGATAAAATATGAAACTCTCAAGAGCACAGTTGTTCTTTCTGGTCTCACCAAACTATAAAGTATCATTCCAAATCTGAGTTTGCTTCTACAGTCTTTTCTATATAACTGGTTTTTTTTAGTTCTCATCCAACTGCTAAAATTCGTTTCAATAATAAGTTATCTTTATAACTGTTCTGTTCAATAAATTGTTTCTTTCGTTCTAACCAATAATAATTTAGTTCAAATATAATAAAGCTGCTTTTGTAACTCTTTTCTATACATTAAGGGATCTAGATTCTTTTAATTGATAAAAAATTTATCCTCAATATACAAATTTGTGTAACTTAAAAGTTATTCATTTATAAAGTGAAACTTTTATTGAATGTTCAGCTGTATTTCATTCCTAATTATGCAGTAGCAAAACTTTTGATATTAAAGAGAAAAATTTTAAAATACCAAAATTTTAATAATTCCTTATTTTGCGGGTATCTGATACCGCATAATTATTCGTAGGATTTAGCACATTATTTTGATTAAAATGGAAGCATTAAAATATGTTTCAAATGATGACTTTTAAAATAAATATGCGTTCTTTCCAAAAACTTTTTTAATGTTTTTAGAAACTAAAAAATTAGTAATAAAAGCTGTAATTTTTTTACTATCATTTGATCATCAATGAAAATTTTATCATATTAACACAATTCTATATGCATTTAGTTGGAATGATAGTTTCATTCTTACAATTCCATTAATTACTGTGGCCAAAAAATTGGAAGACTTAACTGTTCTCGAGGTAGCAAAACTATTAAATGAATTCAGCATTCAAAACTGTATTCACAGTATAGACTTAGAAGTATGAAGATAACAAAATTATTGAGCTTTACCAGATAATTCTGGCCAAAAAAAAACAAACCATTTTTTACCTGCCTTATAAGTTACTTTGCAATTCTGGAAATTAAATTTTACTGATCTCGTCATATACGGGCTATATGATAGTATAAAATAACAATCATTGAAATTTCGATGTTTTCTAAGTTTCCTGCTAAATTTAGAAAAATTTTAAGCAGCATACTTTAAGAGGAAATATTTATTGTTGATCATTATTTTTTTCTATATATAAACTTAATTTATAGGTGTTTGCAAATAAGGTTGATTTTAAGGCAGTTTAAACACCCCTTGTAAAAAAAATTGTGAAATAAAACCACCTAACCCTAAAACATAGATATTCATCAATATTCAAAAGTTCTTTTTTCATTAAATTAACATTTTTGGGGTGAAATGTGCACAGTTTAGTTAATTTTTAAAAATTTTGGGATTAAAATGGATGTAAAGTTGACTTTGTATTTGTTAAAAGGTGCTTAGCTGCTTTAGAAAAATGTTTGAAGCAATATCTATAGCCACAGTATTAAATAATATTAAATGGTTCTTTATAACATCAGTATTTAGGAAGAAAAAGTGCACTAATTGCATTACTTATTAAAAAATCTGAGAATGGAATCATGCGTGAAACGAGGTATTAAAAAGTACATCATTCAGCATCATTATCTCTCTTTCCAAGATACTTACTTTGAAATTTATTAAACTGCAGTGTTAAATAAATTTTCTGCTTATTTGTATACCTAGAAATTTTTATTCTTACCATAAACTTGATTCAAAAATTAATTCATATCATCTTATTACCCACCGTTATGTTTAAAACTCAATGACAGGTGACTAAAATTAAAATTAAAATTTAGCTGTAAGAGAACACAAACTTTTAGTTAACGATAATTCATTAAATTAAGAAGTAAGAGATTATCATATAAAATTGTTAAATTGCATCTCTAAAAGAATTATTTGGTTTTACTGCTGGAACACCTAAAAGTCATCCATGTTACTTGCGTGACAATCCCGCTTATTGCTTTCCAGCCCAACACTTAGCAGTTCCAAACGAGTTGCCATTTATTTTAAACGGCTGTTTATTCTTCCTTTGTGTAATCCACGTGTTTAATGTAAACATGTAATTATCGAGTCAGAGCTTTGATTAATTGCTTTAGAAAACTTAAAGTTTATCACGAGAAACTTCTAAAAATGTGTTAACCCATTAACACTTAGCGTTCCATTTTGAGGAGTTTTTATTTTCTTCAATTTTTCCTTTTTGGGGAATGAATATGGCGATCGTAGAAATAATTCCTTAAACTTTTAAGTATCTGCTGTTATTTACAATTTTGTAATTTGGATCGACATTTTATGAATTTTTGATACTTAACACAGGTATTTATTTTTCAGCAGGTACATCTTCTGAAATCATGACGAGTAGTCACACGTGTTATAAAGCTTCCTTATAGTACCGTGTAGACATATGATAGCAAACAGTTCTTTCATTACGAAATTTTGTAGATGGTATATTTTGATGTTTAAAATTACAACTCACCATTAAAAGTGTTATCAGACGTCAACACGTATTTGTTAGTTTATGATACCTTTTACTATTGAGGAATTTGCAGATTTCTTGCATTACGGGGAAACAATTTCAACAGATTTGTTTTAGTTTAGGTTGATTTGTGATAAGGCCATTAATCGGTTAAAAGTTTTTCGCTTTCACATAAGAAATCCGCGTATTCATTAACTGGTAACAAAATCCTAAAGGCAATCTGCGTCTTTTTCAACGTAAAAATGTTGACGCTTGAGAATGCCTTTATAAAAACGGTGTGTAATATTCTAAGTTCCTTGAATTTCATACTTTTTTCATTTCAAGAGTCCATAATAATCGTAAAATGTTCATTAGTAAATATTCAGTAGAAATTATCCAGGTGTCAAAACGTTAACTATACACCGCACTTTCTTTTTCAACTAAATTTTTTCACACATATTTGAGCCTAAAAGTACTTAAAAAATCTTTTGAATTTTTTTTAACATTTTTAACGAAAAGTTGTATTTATTGCATAGATACATTCATCATCAATTATAAATTCCCTTGATAAAATATGAAAAATATTGATATAAAGTTCAAACTAAGTATCTTCTTTAACGAAAAAAATGTCTTGGTTCAAGCGTTAAAAAATACAAGCAGAATCCCTTATATAATAATAGCCTAAGTTGTCTGTCCTCGAATTTATGAAGCGGTTGTACCTGGAATGGGTAGAAGCCTCCATATTGTATTTTTGAGGAGTTAGGGTTAGCAAAATTCAAAGCGAGTTCGAAAACGTTCGAAATCCATCCCTTCCCCCCTTTTCGAGTGTTTAATAATATTATTTCAAGCTCTGTTGTCCCCTGTTAAGAGCAGAACATTAAATTTATCAACTTATCACATAATAAAAATGTAAAAGTAACATTTTTTCTAACATCTAACATTATGACGTCATTCCTTTAACCATTTCATATAATCATTTCTTATTTTAAATTATTTAAATATCGTCGGCATTATTTTCATACCCTTCATCACTGAACTTAGATATTACGTAAATAATTTTCTTTTATATTTGTATTAAATAATAGATTAGGTACATACGTGCTAATTTGAAATTGAATCATCGATTATTTTTTGTTGCAATTAAAATTGTATTACCGGTATTCACAACAAATCCTTTTCATAAAAGTCTAGGAGTCTATTTCATGGACTAATAAATATCTAGCGCTTAATTTATATATCTTTGAAAATTTAGAAGTTTGTTCGTTTGTGTGTTTACTTTTTATACATACCACACGGTTTGCAATCGATTCGCTAAATTTTGGATATCATTCACATATACCACCAAATAATCACTGTCAATATTAAAACCTCTGCTCTCCATCGTATCACGTAATATGACAAGATAAATTAAAGTTAGCAACTAACATACGGTCAGTAAAGATAAACAAATTATTGAGAGTGTACCAGATAATTCTCAGCCAAAAAACAACCAATTTTTTTTACCTGCCTTATAGGGTACTTTACAATTCTAGAAAATTCAAAATTTTACTGATTCCGGCATATGACAGGCTATATGCTAGTATATAATGTAAATTTAGCAAAGAGCATGTTCAAAAATCAAATAAAGTTTGTTCTTTAAGATATAATACTCAATTACTCTCATCTATTAAACAGAATCAGAATGAAATGTATATTGATTGATTTACAAATGAATGTGGATTAAATGTAAATTCATTTTTAATAGATAAAGAAATGTTAAAAGGGTAGTTGATTCATATATGCAACGCTGAGCAACGTAGGGTTAACTTTCACATCATACAAGTAAATTTGTATAAATTTTAAGTTTTGCTTTGAACTGCATGAAAAGGGGTGTAGATTTTGCGGCCTTAAGTACTCCATTTTTATTTTTCCCTAAAAAAATCAGATGCAATTTTTATGCTCTTTCTTTTTATATTAATAAGTATATATGTTTTCTGAAAATTTCTCTTAGTATTATATTGCTCGTTTAGAACATGCTTTTCGCTTCTAGCGTAACACAATCTATACGGCTTCATTTCATGTAATTTCGTCTGCTGTACACTTAGTTATGATACAAATCACAGAAAATTATATTTACATTATTGTAAAGTTCCAATTATAGGACTTTATGAGAACTTAAACCGTTTCTAATATCCAAAATATGGATATTTAAAGAAAAATTATTAATTCTTAGAGGTAGAAACTAAATTTGCTTACAACTTATTACTGTCTAAAAATCATTATTGTTCACATATTTTACACTTACTAGCTGTGTTATTATAATATGACATTTTGACCTTATCAGTCCCAATCATTGAAAAGCAAAATGAGTAGTAAAATTGAAATGAAGTGTAGAGAGCAAAACGCTATCCACTTTTCATTGCATCGAAATATCTTATTCTCTTGTCAAATATTTATTTGAAGATTTCCTTTTTTTTTCTTCTGACAATCCGAATAGTTGACTATCCTTATAACCAATGTTTGGATATTCGGAGTTTTGCTTACAGTGATATTATGAATCACAGCATACTTTCTTTATACGATATAGTGCTACCAGGAACAATAAGAAATGCGTAAGGTTTAGTTTTAAGCGAATGAAGCAGAAAATTACTCATTATACAATTGGAACTATTTTTAGGTTTCATATACTTCACGACACAATATTCTTTGCATTATATAACTTAAATTTCTTAACCACTTTAGATCAGTTGTAAAATTGAAGCTCTACCCGAGAAGTTATCAAAAAAATTTCTCTTTAAACCACTCAATCGTTATAATATTGCTATTCGGTTCTCGGGAAAGTATAGATAAGAATACGATGCATTTCAAAACTGTCTTCTGATTACAGAAGAATAGAATTAATGCATTGAATTATGTTTAAACCATCTGTATTATTAAAATTGCCATTTTTAATGTCTCTCTTTACAGTAAGACAGTGCTGGCATCTTTAAAAGAGAGAAAAATATGGAAAAACAATGTGATATCATGAAATGTAAGTGCAATATTTTTAAATTTTGAATTCTCTTAGTGTTAGATCATGCCACTCTTTTCAGACTTTAGCATATTTTAATGTAGTTTAGGTTTATAATCATTTACGCCATTAAGGCACACAAAATAGGACATATATAAATATTTTTACTAGTTTATAATCCAAAATTTACTGATTTCTGGAGCACAAAGATGAAAGCATGGGCACTCCTGTCTCAGAAAGCCTCCTACCTTAATATTTAAAAGACTTAAAGTTAACTAAAATATGTAACGAAAAATAATTTATAGAAATAATTTTTCTTTCGATCATTTGCTATATAATAATTAAAATTTCTCTATTAACTTTTCAGTTAAATAATTTTTTACACTAAGTATAATTATCACACTGGATAAATTTAAAAAAGTTTTTCAAAATGAAAATTCAGAAAAAGATCACCATACAAAATATTTTATGATAAAACACAAGTCATAACAATTTTAAGTGTAAAGCCATAAATGAAGTTTTGATATATAAGAAGTGCCTATTTATAAGATGAGTCTTTTATGATAAAATTTTTATTGAAATTTCCTTTTACACTATATTTAGTTCTAAATTTTAAGTGTCATAACAGATTTACAAGTGAACGAGAAGATTAAAGAATAATTTTTCGAGTAGACTTTTACTCAAGAGAATTTTTCTTTCTAAAGAATTTTTCTAGAATAAATATATGTAGTCTTTTACTTAATGTAAAGGTATTAAACTCTTGTTTACTTCGGACATGTGATCACTGTAGTAATAGTTAAAAAAAATTGTTACTGTAGGAGAATTCAGCAAATTATATTCATGGTAAATACTAATTCATGGTACTCTATAAGTTTAATTATATTATTATATGCTAATGTATCATGTAACACTTTTCTTTAGTTCACATGTTATTACAGTTTAATTTACTTGAGGAATCATAGTATTTTTCCAGACTTAAAATTTCATAATTACAGCCTCTTTTATTCATTGTAATATAAAATGTTCTGCTTTTTCTTTTAGAATTATATTTTACAAGTTTTTTAATAACGCTCTAACTTTAAAAAGTCATTTAGTTTTGTTTTAGCAATATATAGTTAAAATAACATAAAAAATGTACATAAAAGGAAAAATGTTAAATCATCTTAACAGCAAATTAATTTTTTAAATATTCATACTAGAAACTGACTTTTTAAGTCAAAATGAAGTAAAAAATATGTTTTATGTGTCTAAATTTAGAATGTTTTATACATTTGACTTTTTAAAATTAAAAAATATACTGTTAGGAGGTTGAAATTTTATAAAAAAAATTACACTTTCTCCTGTTATAAAATAAAATACATAGCTCACATTTATATAACTGAGGTTTACAGAATAAAAATAGATAATTATCTTCTACATGATATAAAAATGAGTGTCTAATTTAAGAAATTCAAAAATTATTATAAGTGGATTTCTACTTTTTTTCTTAGTGAATATATTTATGTTTCTTAAATGTGCTGCATTTTCTACAATATCAAATACTTTTTATAAAGTTAAAGCTGATGATCTAAGAAAAATTTTATTCTGAACAAATAAGAATATTTTATTTTACCCACGAAATTGACTGTTACAATGAAAACTGAGGTTGAACAATACAATGTTTCCTTAAGTGTCCCCAGGCTTATTAATGTGTAGAAAAATAAACACAAATTAACTTTTTAGAAAAAGCTTTTAAATTTTTAAAAAAAGCTTTAA
>CM063505.1:67088748-67113748 GCA_032207245.1 Pardosa pseudoannulata | reverse complement strand
ATTTTAATAAACAAATTTAAGCAACATATTTTAATCAAATTTTATAAAATTACAAATACAAATAAATTGGTTTTTAACTCCTTAATGCACAGTTTTTTTAAAAAGGCCGGACAAAAAAATAATTTTTTTAATGTAAAAGGCACAATTTAGAACATTGTTGTGCCAAGAAAATTACAAAAATACAAAAATAATCAAAAATTTTATTGCAATTTTGGATTTTAATAACATTACAGAAAATAATCGAATATAGCTTACAATCCCATGTAAATGATAAATATCAATAAAACGATTGTTTTGTAATTTAATTTTATTTTTTTGCTTTCACATTGTTATTTTCAATTCTCGATTGCAATTGAGAGTGAAAAATTATAGCAACATAAAGTACAACACTGCTCGAATTATCTCGAGTGTGCACAGTTTGGCCAGTTTAGTGCGCTCGAGTTAACTCGAGCGGGCACATTAAGGGGTTAAAAGGGAATACCATTAAAGTGTTTAAATTATTTTATACAAATTAGAATGATTTGTCCAATATTTGTTGGACCTTTTAACTCCAGACTAGAAATCTATTCCAAGCTAAAATTATTAAGAGATAGTTAATTTTTAGTTATAAGGCAAAATTTTAATTGGAAAAATTCATTTGTTATGTAAAGCAACTGAAATAAATTACTGACATTTTTGGCTCTCTCTAAATTATTTATTCTCTTTCAAGACATGTTCTATTTGAAAAAGGTTATGAATATAGTTACGTTTTCGAATATTAAACTCGTTATTTATTTTTCCAGTATTATATAAAAGTTTTTACTCTACAGTTTATAATTCAATGATATAAATGTGAGTACGATCTCAAGTTTTCTAGAAAAAAAAAACCTTTCAGTTTGAATCCCTAAATTAAAATTTAGTACAACATTATTTAATTAAAAATATAATAATGGTAACCATTGATAATTTTAAATAAAACAATATTTTTTAATTATCGTAACAAACTGATTCGTAATAGTAAATAATCACAACTGAAATGTACATATACATAGTACACAAGTATTTTCCGTTGGACAATCATATTTTACGAACCAATATTTTTACTATTTAGATCTAACAGAATAGATACTATCAATAGACATACTACCCATTAAGTAAATCTTAATTTGAAAGTCCCATATTTATAAAAAACTTTTATATTAAATTTTACTGAAATTTATTTCTCTCTGTCTATACTTAAAGCCTTTTTTACAATTTCCTGAAATGTATTTTTATTCTTTTTTTTCTAAGATTGGTTGTTTAAGTACAGTTTACTTTTTTCCTACACGATCGCTTTTAAGAAAATTATAAATTTTAATTTATAATTTTCCTAGATTATAAATTATTTATCCTTTAATTTATATTTTAACGATAATTTTAATTTCGAAACTGTACAATAAATATAAATCAAAATAGCTTAGTCTTTAGATCTTTACAGATTTTAGAAATTTATATCAAATTTTGCAATCTATAAATTTGCAGTTATAAATAAAACCCTTTTCATTGATTTTCAACCATTTCACTAACTCTTAAAAATAAAAAATAAAAACATTTTCTCCTTTTTTATATAGAGTAAACTTCCTTTGATTTTTGATGTAGATACTAGAAATATAATTAATATTAATTAAATCTTAATATACTTAAATAAGATTTTTTCATTGTCCCCTGTTTTCCATTGATGCTTAGTTTTTCAATTTATAAACGAAATTATTATTACTGTTCAGGGAAATTTGTACGAACGAGATATTTATTAACTTTCTAATCATACACACAATGTGTATTTTCTGTTTGTACATGAATAGTCAGCTTCATCTGATAGATCAATCAAATTTAGCGGAATCTCGTTTATAAGTTTTTATCAGTAAAATGTTTTTCTCTATTAATCCCTAAACATCCTTATGACATTTAAAGTTAAAATCCATCATTTACACGATTAATCCACATCTCGCATTTCATTTATACATCATGAAAGTTAAAGTTCATTGAAATTATATCTAAACATCCGTCAGTTCCGTTACACGAAATGCCTGTTTTACCCCTCCGTTTTCTCAATTTTTTTTACCTGTTATCTATCTCCCATGTATGTCTTTCACCATCAAACTATGCAGTGGAAATGTATACCATTTTAATGTCCCTTCTGAGTTTCCATATACAATAATACTTAATAACAGGAAGATCTACAAGAACCATGATGTCATATACACTAAATATGAATAAAATACAAAACGTATTTGCTTTAAAGTAATTATTACAAGTATTGATAGACCCCAAAACTATCGAGGATGGAAGCGATAATCTCCATGGTTCCCTTATTGGAATAATTGCTATGCAAACTGGAATGATTACTATGCAAAATATTGAGGAAATGTGTAGTTAACAGCTATTTTATAAAAATTAAATAGCTAAAATTATATGAAAAACAATATGATAAGATTAAATAACCATAATTTATATCTTCCAAACAAACATATATATATCACTAGTCAAAGTCAACACTTGAGGTCAAACATTCTGGGCAGTGCTTCTTCATCTTTCCTGATGTATGGGGTAGTACGTACAATTCAATGACTGTCCTTTTATATGTGAAGATACAAAATAAAAAAACGTTTCGGCATTTAAATTCTGTCCAAAATGCTTTAATTGAACGGAAAAGTCTGCTGGGAAACAAAATTTTCTGATTTCTTTAAGTCATGAATATTATTTTATGAAATCGTATGCTTATTTTATTTTATCTCATTTTGAGACACTAACACATTACAAATTTCGTCTTAAGTGTTTATTACTAATATTGAGACTATACAAGTATAGCAATACAATATTGTGTTAATTCATTGGTATTGTAAAAGCTGTAATTTCTAAGTCATATATACGTTTTTTTTCTCGGTTCCTTGAAAAACTTCTAAATGGGGCTCCAATGTATATTTCATGTATACGTTTTTTCACTTATACTTTTTCTTTAGTTCCTTGAATAGTGTATAAATTACTCCAGTATAAATTACATTTGTGCTTTTTTTTTCACTTATACTTTTTTTCATTAGTTTCTTGAATAGCGTATAAATTACTCCAGTATAAATTACATTTGAGCATTTTTTTTTTCACTTATACTTTTTTTATTAGTTCTTTGAATAGCGTATAAATGGTACTCCAATATTAATAAAATTGTGCATTTTTTCCCTTATACTTTTTTTCATTAGTTCATTGAATAGCGTGTAAATAGTACTCCAATATAAATTACATTTGTGCTTTTTTTTCACTTATAATTTTTTTCATTAGTTCCTTGAATAGCATATAAATAGTACACCAATATAAGTTACATTTGTGCATTTTTTTTTCAATTATACTTTTTTTCATTAGTTCCTTGAATAGCGTGTAAATGGTGCTCCAATATAAATAACATTTGTGCATTTTTTTCACTTATACTTTTTTTCTGTAGTTCCTTGAATAACGTATAAATGGTACTCCAATATAAATTACATTTGTGCATTTTTTTCACTTATACTTTTTTTTCATTAGTTCCTTGAATAGCGTATAAATGGTACTCCAATATAAATTACATTTGTGCATTTTTTTCACTTATACTTTTTTTTTTCATTAGTTCCTTGAATAGCGTATAAATGGTACTCCAATATACATTACATTTGTGCCTTTTTTCACTTATACTTTTTTTCTGTTGTTCCTTGAATAACGTGTAAATGGTACTACAATATACATTATATTTGTGCTTTTTTTACACTTATACTTTTTTTTGTTACAGTTATGGATTTCCTTTTTTTTTCTTTCGTCGGTTCCTTGAAAACCTCATAAATAGAGCTCAACTGTAAAAACTAACTAGTAGCTTCCATTAATTAAATTAAATGAGTCGTAAAAATATATTTATACTAAATTTAACTAGTTTTTTCTCCTGATCTTTACTGGATTCCTAGTTTTCTAACTCCTAAACGATATTCTTATTCCCTTTTAGGGAAAATTCAGATTGATGAGATAATTTTAACTATAGAAGCATGAGATCAATAGGAATCAACATAATCCTATCTGTATTCAATTGGAAGATTAAATACAACTTCCCTGCCCTATTTATCTGTACCTGAATGGCTTGGTGTACAAAACATCCACGATCACGCTTTCCGCCCGATTCATGCTCTAAAGAGTAGTTTATTTGGCCTCTCAGTAATTTGCATTTTTATTGAGCGTTTGTTCCTTTCACAATGGAAGCCATTTGAAGTATTGAGACCCCAAGCAACGATGAAAGAGGGCAAAAGAAATGATAAATAAAAAAAGTAATTTCCTAGACGGGAGTTTTATTTTTTTTCTTCTGGATACAGTTATTTTGCAAGATAATATAGGCAATATACTTTGTAGTTTATTATAGGTAGGAAAACAAGAATAATAAGAATTTACCATGAATAAATTACTTTCAGTTTAATCTGCTCAAAATAAATTATTAAAATAATTTGTAAACTGACTTTTGTATTTCGATTCAAAACATAGTAAGGAAAATTTTTACACTAACTATTGAAATTACTGAAGCTAAAAATACATAGATTTTGCAAAAAAGAAGTAGCACATAACTTAAGCATTACGGTTATTCTTCATATTTACTATACTGAGAAATATTTACATGATTAAAATATTTTTAAAAATAATGTTTTAAATGCTAGAAATACTTATATTAAAAATAAAATCATGTATGATAATGCATAATTTACTTTTAAATTGAGACATAAAGCTTTTGCGATATTTATAATTTTGTGAGATAGGATTTATATTACTTACCTATTCTTCGATTTAGTTTACAGAAAAATGGTAACTGTTATGATTCAAATTCGTTTAACGAAAGTTTAAAGCATTAATTAAGCACTGATTTTTTAGTATATACTCTTTTGCCAAGGGCTTCATATGAAAATTTAGAAATAAACATTTTTTCACTAATTATGATGATATCACTGCAAATAGTATTCCAAATGTTAAGAAAGGCTTACAATCAAGGTATTGCAACTATAGGCTATCTTTTCTTTTAAAATTCTTACTCTTTTCTTTACAAGATAATGTTTTAATTTTGTTTCAGAATAAAACGTTTATAATAATTCATCAAAGGGAAAAAATTTTAAAGATCTTTTGTCTTCATGGTTCCTCTCAAATATTGCTCGCCAGGTGACGGCCAAAAGGACAAAGGTTTTAATTTTCTATGCTAATGTCCGAAGGCTTCAATCCTACTGTTGATATGGTTACTTATGGTCGTTCGGAACTGACTCTCAGCTGGAAGTATCGGTTAAGTTTACACCACTCAGCAGAAAGATCTTGGAATTAATCGTTTAATATTATAATCTTTAACCTGAGTTCCACGAATCACTAGCTTGCTGCAAGATGTCCCCAAGGGTGCAAAGGGTGGTTTTAAATAATGTAAATAAATATCACAGTAATACATTAAATCCATAGGCTGCATGAAATTATCCTGGATTTTATTGTTGTTTTATGCCACTTGGCGAAACCAAGCACGATTCATCCGGAGGTTACTCTATTAAGGCAAAGAGGTGAGCCTTTCGTTTCTAACGAGCACCACAAGGGTGACAGCATGACTTTGCTCAAGTGGGTCATCGTAATTTTGAAGCAGAGACCAAGCAGAAGACCCATAGACTTGGCTTGCCACCCCCAGAAGTATTGATTGAGAACTTGGAGGACATTGTGACCACGAATATATTTTACGTGACCCAGTCACCTTTAACCCCTTCCGGTAAAATGACGAGTCTAGCTCGTCATTAGTTTTTCATTCTATACCGCACAATGACGAGCTACACTCGTCATGCGATTAAAGTTACTGTTAAATATGATAATTAATTTAGTTTAAAATTTCTAGTGTACTGAATTTGGCAACACTTTTATCACTTGTGAAAATCACAAGTCACTATTGCATATTGTTTACTTAGAATTTCTTGGTACAAGTCATTGCCAAATGAATGAGTCAGAATAAAAGAAAACCTACTAAGAAATGCCGTGTGTGTTACAAGAATCAAATTAAAAGTGAGACTACTTGGCGGTGTAAACAATTAAGAATTCCTTTGCACTTTGTTTTGAAAAGTACCACTAGCTTGAAGACTATTATCTGTATACCTTATTAATGTTTTGCTTTGATATTTTCTTAATTTTACTGTTTCTGATATTATTTAACACTATGTAAAAAGTGGATTTTAATTAAGAATATGTAAGAATTGTAAAATGAAACAAGTTTTTTAAATAAAAATTAAATGGTTATTTCATGCACAGTTTTTCATTATTAAATCATACCGGAAGGGGTTAACGAACCCGCAACCTCTCACGAGATCTTCGCCTTTTCCGACTGAGATACCGCGGCTCCTGGATTCTATGAAACAATGTATTGTGCATAATGCACAGGTAGCATTATGTGCTACCTGTGCTCTACCAATTTGTTCATGACTGTGGTAATAACATTTGTTACCAGCACAGCTATTTTTATTTTGATGCTATTTAAAACACATATTTATGTGAAAAATCATTTCCCATATATGGGTCAATAAAAGGGAAATATCGGAAGAAACTTAATGAAGGATATGAAATGCTTCTGAAGATAACATCCATAGCTATATTTCTATTATTTGTATAAAAAATGCACGTACTTACCAATCACTATATGTGATGTTGTAAGAGTTGGTTGTATTAGTAGCACGAGCTATGGTATTATTTAGATAGACAAAACAATGTTAAGCAATTTTTAATTTTAATTTCAGTTCTCATCACTTTCATTACGCTTACTTGAACTTATATAGCGTGACTGATATCCAGCTTGCATATACTTTTGGATAAAGGTATAGGATTACGGCTAAAGACCTTATAGTTACAAAGATACTGGAGTCTTAAAACTAGGTAGATTATTACCTTATCGATTCAATAACAGAATTTTTTTAAGCTAATAGTACTATTATTAAAGACATAGTCTCTTGATACTAAATTCTTTCCGATACTAGTAAAGTATTCCGGTTCAAAAATCTTGCAGTCCAAGATGAAACTGGAGGTAACAAAACGTGATAACTGTGTTTATTTGACGTGCTGGGAAGTTTTAAATACACTTGTCAGACTTCCTTCTAGTTAATTTTTTTTAACGAAAATATTAACATTCTCTTTGCATGCGTGAGATACCATTAACACCAACCCTCACCCAAATACGATAGAATTTCCTTTGATCCGAGTGCAGTCGCGTGATGCAGCAACATTAATCTTTCAGATCGAAAAGTCAAACTGGCCGCTCTCAAAATGGCCGAATGGGGAAAGACTTAAAAAACGTTTATGCAGGTAAATTACGTCCCGAGATTACGTCGCGACAAATCATTCCTCTCCGCTGAGTCCGAAAAAATTTGCGCTTTCATAACTGAAGTTGATGGCCTTTAAATTGTGGGATTTGTTTGCGTAGAATATTAAATGGTTTTTCCAGAATATTTACATGCCACTTGTTATCAGTGTTTATTCTCTGAAACGGCGTCATTTTACTAATAAGATAAAGAAATAATATTTATGCAAAACTTGCTTAAATGGTTTTTGCTACCGGAGACTAATATTTTATAGAGCATAAAAGCTTTTTTTATTAAGGTTTCTTCACATAAAATTAAACACAAACGTTTATCAAAAATTTGATTGTTTTTAAAATCAGAAAAAGTTAATTTCTTTATTTTTATTGCTGACATTATCTAAAATCAATAATTTTAATTGATATAGGTATTGAGCTATGTTTAAGCTCCCTAAATGATGATAGTAGTGGGTAAAATATAGGGTGCATAAAAAAGTCCATAACCGGCCTCTCTCTATGCAAGCGTTACTTATAGATGCTTATACATATAGTTGCTAAAATTATCTAAAATCCATAATAATGATAGTAGTGTGTAAAATATAGGGTGCATAAAAAAGTCCATAACCGGCCTCTCTCTACGCAAGCATTACTTATGCTTATACATATATTTGCTAAAATTATCTAAAATCCATAATGATGATATTAGGGTGTAAAATACAGGGTGCATAAAAAAGTCCATAACCGGCCTCTCTCTACGCAAGCGTTACTTATAGATGCTCATACATATAGTTGCTAAAATTATCTAAAATCCATAATAATGATAGTAGTGTGTAAAATATAAAGTGCATAAAAAAGTCCATAACCGGCCTCTCTCTACGCAAGCGTTACTTATAGATGCTTATACATATAGTTGCTAAAATTATCTAAAATCTATAATAATGATAGTAGTGTGTAAAATATAGAGTGCATAAAAAATTCCATAACCGGCCTCTCTCTACGCAAGCGTTACTTATAGATGCTTATACATATAGTTGCTAAAATTATCTAAAATCCATAATGATGATAGTAGGGTGTAAAATACAGGGTGCATAAAAAAAGTTCATAACCGGCCTCTCTCTAAGCAAGCGTTACTTATAAATGCTTATACATATAGTTGCTAAAATTATCTAAAATCCATAATGTTTTTAATAGATCAATAATAAAAATCAATAATATTTTTAATATCTTTATTTTCTTTGTAAAATTACCTAAAACAAATATTGCTTTTAATTGACTTAAGTATTGGACTATGTTTAAGCTCCTAAATGATAATAACGTGACTAGTAATGAAAATATAGGGTGCATAGAAAAATCTATGACCATCCTGATTCAACTATTTCGCAATTTTTAGTCGTAGATATATACTTGCATTTATAAAAATGTTTCAAGTAAGGTAAGAACTGACTTTATAGTATTTATAATTTTAAAATTTTAATTTTTCGAAATTTGGAAAATTTAAGTTTTTCTACTTTTTCCCATTAGGTTTAGTAAAGATTGAAAGAAAAACCTCAATACATAAAAGTTCTATTTATCCCTGTCAAAAATTAACCGAGATATTTAAATTAAAAATTTGTGAAAATTAAAAATTTTTTTCCACTTTTTTGAAAAATCGGTTTACATATAATTACAACAGTATAAAATTGAAACCAGGTTTTGATACCCAGGGCCGTAGCCAGAAATTATATTGGGAGGGGGACATTGTTTTTTGTGAATGATACTTTAGAAAAACTTCGGCCAGATATTTTTATATATGTATACTCCTAATGAGTATCATAATACAATGGGATTTTAAAATGTCAATATAATTAAAAAAGGATATAATGAACAAATTTAGAGTCTTGAATAAGTAATGTAATAACTATACAAAGAATTTAATAGTAAAATTAACATTGAAAATATATAAACTATACATGGTATTAAATTCTAAATTTTAAAACAGAAGCATAACTAAAGAAAAAGAATAATTTTGAAAGAAAATGAAAATTTTCTTTTTACCTGTATATTATAAAATATGCTTTTTTTTAAATTTTCGACAAAAAATTTTCACAATTTCTTCGAGTTGTGCAACAATATTGTGATGAGTTGCGAAAAGTGCTAGTCAATCTGTTCTTACATTCGAATCTAATTTGCACCTGCTCTTTAACTCAACGTCACTGTTCTAAACCCACTTTTGTCAACGCACAGCTAGGCAGATGACACACACATATGGTCCATTTTATTTCCACGAAACGTTCTTTTAGAATTTCGGAGGGGGACATGTCCCCTAAATCCCTCCCCTTGCCTACGGCCTGTGGATACCCCTTTTAACGCAAAAGGGAAGGTTGAGATTAAGAGTATTTTGCTGGAAAATAATGAATATCCACTTTACAATGAATACACTGTACATAATGAAAGAACCCTCCCCCTTCTGCCGTAAAATGGACATTGCAACCTGATTTCAACCTCAGATAGCTGTAATTAATCTATTGATCGATACCTGAATGAAGGAAGAAAAAAAATTTGAAATTTTTAATTTAAATGTATCGGTCAGTTTCTGTCACATAGAAATTAAATTCTTTGTACTACGGTTCTTAGGACGAGTTTCATTTTTTATTAAATATAATGACATAACGAGAAATAGTACAAAAATTTATATTTTTTAATATCCGAAAATTGATTAGTTTAACTTGAAAAAACTATGAAATGAAAACCTATTTTATTTGAAACATTTCTTTAATAGGAAGTATATGTCTACGGCCAAAGGTCGCGAAGAAAAAGAATCGGCCAGACTTTAAAATGCACTCTGTATAATAATGTATTTAAAAAAAAATAAAGTGTTTGTATTTGTTCTAATCTCTCAATTTCTTTCAAATTCCAGGTTTGGGAAGATCAAGCTTTACTGGAGTATTTAAGTACTGAAAGTTAGTATGTAATAATATTTATATTTTACATAAAAATTCTGATCTACCTTAACGCATTGTGTGCGGGTACATTTCGCAGAGGGAGGTTTGAGCGTAAATTTAGTTATTCAGTTAAATCTCAATAGATCGAAAATTATTTAAGTTTTTAACCAACTTTTCGTATTTTGTATTGATATATATAAACAACTATATGAATAGACAAATAAACAAATATATATATATATATATATATATATATATATATATATATATATATATATATATATATATATATACATATATATATATATATATATATATATATATATATATATATATATATATATATATATATATATATATATATATATATATATATAACAAATATAAACAAATATATAAAGGTTTAAAATGTATCATCGAAATGTAAAGTATAGTTTTTAACCAAGTTATAAACGTACATAGATAGCTCCTGCCAACCATTCAAGCCTTTAAATTTTATTTAATAAGATCGTACTAAATAAATTGTTTTTTCTACATGATTTAAAATACCATTTTATCCACAACATTTGACAACTTTTTTCTTTGGTTTTCGTGTACTAAGTAACTGAGTGAGTTAATTTTTTCGACATTAAATCTACTTAAAACTGTGCAGCTGTATTTCAGATATGTAAATTTTTATTTTAGTTCCATTCATATTGTGTGCAAAGACATTAGGTGTCCAGAATAATTTTACATTCTAGCATCCAGCAAATTTGTTTTGCGTTTTTAGCATTAGGCAAAGACCTTTACATCACGACTGTATAAACTGTATTTATTACAGAGAAATCAACCGTAAAAATGTTCCAATTGGTTATTTCAAAGCTAAAAATTTATTTGCAAGACAGATTTTTCATTTGTTTCCCAAAATTCGAGGTCCACGTTTAAGGTAAAATTCCAGAAAACATCTTATTTTTTAACTTTCTTCAGAATAATATACTTTTCGATACAGAAAATAAAAGCTGATATATCAGATTAAATATTGATGATAATCATTGGATATTTTTGTGACATATTTCGTTGAAAAATGTTTTCATTCTTGGTCTGGTGTTATTTTCCATAAAGATATTGCTATATTCTCTCCATGTTGTATAATAGGCGAGAGCTGAAGCTCTTTTAACTCAAATAAAACCTGTCCAGGAAATCAATTTCCAGACATCGTAGTATACATATTTTCTAACCCTATTTGTTTATTCTGCATATAAGATTTGCATATCTTATATCTTAACACATTGTTCACCTGTCACGAGTTAACTCTGTTTTTATGGCTGAACTTTGCTGACCGGCCACGAGTAAACTCGTGATGCTGTTTTTCTTTTCGCATCGCTGTTGTTTCCTCTGTTGGTGACCATACAGTGCAAGTGTTGGTCAGTATAACACAAGCTGTTTCTCTCGCTTATAAGACCCACAAAATCTTTTGTTGTAAAAAATATTTAATAATTAAAAAGTATTAAAAAAACGATGACGGAACGTAATGAAGAATCTTTCAATGAATTATACGCGGATGCTTTATCTGATTGTCCGAGTGATTATGAATCAAATTGTGCTAATAGCCGGTGACATGAGATAAATTTTCAGTAAAATTGCCGGTCAACAATGTGTTAAAATAGAAATCCAAACGAATATTAAGATCTTCTTGAACGTGTTACCAATTTTTAAAACCGTTACAATTACTCCTAAATTATCATTAAATACATAATTACATTAAGCTCATTAATTTCTGCCTTCAGATCCGGCTCTAACAGTTTTTCCGCTTCGGATAAAAATATAAAATGCCTTTCCCTTTGAACTGTTTCACAAAACAGAGCATAATCATAAAAAATACATTTATTTTACTCATTTGAAAGATTTTACAACATAGATTACTTACTAGCATTGCAATGGTTTGTTTTGTTTGATTCTCCACCAGTGGCGTGCGGTAGGTGTTCATGCAGGGTGTGCAGAGTACATGGATTTTCTAATAAATCTTTAATTATTGAGACATCTAAGTTCTTCATTCTGAAACGGGTTATTTATTTAGAATATAAATTTAAAGAATACAATAAATAAAATATTTACCTACGATTAGTGGAATTATAACAATAAAAACAGCTAAACTTATGAAAATTCTATTAGCATTGAAGCAAAAATCATGTCTTTTGTTGCATGGTGTCATATCGGCATCGAAAAGCAAGGCTTCGGGCTTCCACGAAAAACTTAATATGTTCAGCAAACGTAGCACCACAAGGCGCCCGTCTCTGCGGTGCCTCATCCGGATGCTCATGGGTGCCGACAAACCGAACGTCTATTCCACTTGCAGAGGATTTCGCTGCACGCTGGCACAATAGAGTGAACTGTTTCTTGTTTGGTCTGTGGATTGAATTATATTTATTAATTGTTTTTCACATTTGGTAATCATATATTCTGCGAAAAACATCTTGACAATTTTTAAAAACAAAACCAGGGATATGGTGTTACAGCTATAACTTATAAACTGTCTGTAAGACACAATGAATAGTAAAATTTGGACTGTTCTGTAAAATTCGTTTCTCTTTTGTCTAACAAAACAACATTGTTTTTCAGCGAATTATTTCAATAAATATAATACATTACCGAAATTACTTTACCACACTAAATACCGAAATTACTTTACCACACTCCCTTTATATTAATGAAATACTTCTTTTATGTTTCCCTGAAAGCAAAATCTTACAATATATAAATTTAAACATTAACCATCTGCAAAGTCGTATGGCCAGTTAATCAGTTAAAAAACCAAAAGCGCTTCAGCACTAATACAACGCTTAATAAACCGTACCTTCGGATCATTCTGAATGCCAAATGCAGGTAAATTAGCTGCACTTGCCTCAATGCTATAGTATGCTGTGCTTCTCCAGTAGCCCATACATATAAAGCGTAATTTTCAATTTAGTGCACAGAGCGTACACATCAGAACTTCCTATGTATTTTTGCTTTTGAACGCGTGGTGCAGCCCCTAGTACCGCACGCACTGCGGAAATACAAGCAAGCAAATCAACATAATATTTTAATATATTATAAATAATATTTATTATATACTATATAAAGATAGGTAGACACAGGTGGAGAAAATTACTGTCCCTCATAATTTTGACAGGGTGTGCAGTGCACACCCTGCACATATGGACCGCACGCCACTATTCTCCACTGATCTGTAGTCTAATCACCCCTCTTGCTTCTAAACATCATGTTTCTTGTCATTTTTTGAATTTGTTTTCTGGGAAGGTTCTTTTTTATTTAGTGCCAGATAGAAATCTAATGAACTGTAATTCAAAAGTCAACTTAACTGTTAAAATTAAATTTTGATTCTTTCAAGAGTCCCATGAATTAAAGATATTTTAAAACTATATCCAGAACTTTTCTAATTTTATCAATATTCTTCAAATAGCAGATGGTCACAGAAATAGATAGTCGTACATACATTTTATTTCTTTTAAAACAGAGAGTATAACAAAGAAAATGTTCATCAGAACAAAGATATTCGTTTATATAATATTACTAAACCTAGTTCCCCTTCCCTAAAAAAGCTTGAAAAAAAAACAGATTTGGTTTGGAGCGCTACGGTCTACTTTTATGCAACGAGAGCTAATGAGGCTGGGACCTACTGCTTAAAGCCGATTACGAATGGCTACGAACATCCATGCCACAGAGGGGCTCGAACTCATGAACTCCGCCATCACCCTAATCATTCGACCATTGTTAGGCCATAGTATTGCAATGAATTACCTAAACAAAACACACACTTTTACGTATTTATTATCTTAACTTGGTAATAGTACGAATGAAACAACTGAATAACTGCTTTTTTCTATAACAGACCAGCGAAAATCCTGTTAAAACAAGCTTATCTTTTGTCACTTTAAACTTAATACAACAGATATCTACACAGTCTAATCCTTGTTCAAAAAATATATACCCCTCCTATCTTCAACATTTTACTTGCATTGGTTGGCATTAGAATGAAATCTAATAAAAAAAATAAACAATTGTTTTTCAGGCTTCTAAGCTATAAAGAATTAAATTTAGCAAAATATTGTACACAGTTCTTTTCCTAATACAAAAATTATTTCACAAACCATTAAACCAAAAGCCATCTCTACTTACAGAACATTATAATTTTTTAACTCTGTAAAAGAAAGAAAAACTCTTATTAATGCTGAATAATTCCATAATAAATTTAATTAGAATATAACAGTAGATATTATCACATCTTCTACAAAAATGTATTGATTCAAAGTTTAACAAGAATTATACAAGATTTTAAAACATTAATTTAACGTATATGCGTACAAAAAGAGAAGCTATAATCATTGGTAAAATGCACCAAAAAAGTACTTAGAAAATGAGAGTGCGTAAAAAAGAAATTTCTGGCTATTGTTCAGAATTAATATTTCGGGTAAAGTAGATTCTATATACTATCCAGTACTGGATATTCGCCAAAAAATCATGAAAAGTATCTTTTATTTTTTCAGTCAACGAGTATAAGAATATATAAAATGAATATTACATAATTATCATTATATACCTTTAACAGAAAAGTAAATAAAATCGTTGTACTGACAAAAGAAAATAAAATTAGCTATGTGCTCTCACCTATGAAATAAATTGTTCTCAAATAAATATGTGTTTTATAATGCATTAATAAATGCCATTTGGGCTAAATTAATAGATGGAACTTTTTCATTTTCATTCAGATTCACTTAGAATAGATTCTATTTGATTGATCGATTAGTAAAACGTATCAAAGCATTGTTACCGGAAATTTCCATTTTCAGTTTTTATATTTGTAAAAATTTGTGAAAAATGATTTTCCATACGAAATGAAACGTACAGGAAATTTACGATATTAAAGTTTGTCTTCTTCTAATGGCTCTTCTACACTATGAGCCGAACAATGGCCGATTGGTTAGAGTGCTGTCCTTCGGTACCGGAGTTCATGGGTTCGAATCCCATTGTGGCATGGATGTTCGTAGCCGTTCGGAATCGGCTTTAAGCTGTATGTCCCGGTCTCAGTAACCCTTATGTTGCAAAAAGTAGACCGTAGCACTCAAAACCAAACCAAACCAATCCTGCTCCATATTATCGCTTTCTCAGTGAATTTCCCGTAATTAAGATGACCACTAATATTCCTTTTGAAATCTCTGTCCTCCCTCAAAAAGGGTTTTCTAGATGTCCTCCTTTTCGTTGTGTAATACTTAACTCGACCATTTATTTTTTGATTCAAAACGGGACATTGGTTTCTTTAGGTCAAATCATAGGTAGTCAATGAAAAAAACAACACTTTTTTAAAGTTATTTATTCAGAAAAATTTAGTTGGCTTAAAAGTTACGAATCACAAAATATAGGTACCCAAAATGTTTAGTTATATTTATATTTATCAGAAGAAAAAATTTGTTTTAACATAGCTGGTGACGATTTCAAGTAAGAATAAAACTCTTGGCACGTTTTTTTATATTCACCTTAATTATCAACATCGCCTTCAGAACTGAAATTTTTTACTGGGTTTTCTCAGATGTCCACAATTTGTCCATAATAGAAAATACTCTTTCTACTGGAGCATTTGTAGCAGGCAAACATAAAATATATTCAATTACAATAGAAAAGCAGGGCGGTGGCCGGCCGTCTGCTACTCAAATTTTTGCGCGGTTTCTGAACACGGAACAATTTTGCGTCCCACAGACCATTTCGGGGACACCGGGACTCGTAATTGTAGAAAGGGACAGTCCCGTTCAAAATCGGATGTCTGGTCACGTTAGTAATACTTCATATCCTTCTTTTCGGTATGTAAAAGGTGATTTATAAGTATCTACGAATTTAATAGCATAAATTTCTCATAAAGAAGAAAAACGACTTATTTAATTTTAACTTGAAGTTACAGCAGTCGGGAATATAAAATAATTGTTCCCAAAAATACAGAACATTTGCTACTTTTGGTTGTTATCGATGAGCATTATTTAATAAAAATAAACTACTGATATTTTCGGATCAATTAATTGACTTCTTACTCGGTTGAAATGTGACAGTAATTAATTAATTTATTTTTGTTCTCTCTTTATTAATATTATATTCTCCTTTTTATTGGAAAAATGTTGGTCACGTATTAGTATTTAGTTATGAAATTTATATTCACATTTTTGCTACATACCGTTCTTGTCTAGGCCGAAAAAATATTCATTGTGTGCCGGATGAAGCCTGCTGACTGCAATTTGATTCCTTGTTTCTGAGGATTTTTTTTTTTACTTTCTAAATTATGTTTTACTTGTTCTAGTAAATGACTGGAAATTTCTATAACAGTTCATATGAAAATCATTGAGCACAATTTCATTTCATTGCTTTCATAGCAATAAATACATGTTTTCTGTCCTTTAAATCTTAGCAAGAACTGCATGGAGCTTGCAGTTAGAAAAAAAAGAGCAGCATAGTTTTCTCGATGCAAAAATGTCACACCCTGGCCGTCAAAATTTCTATAATATGAACTATTATAGAAAATCCATATGAAAATGATTAAACCCATTTTCATTTCATTGCTTTCATAGCAATAAATACCTGTTTTCTATCCTTTAAATCTTAGCAAGAACTGCATGAAGCTTGCAGTTTAAAAAATAAACAGCATAGTTCTCTCGATTCAAAATGTTACTACCTGGCAGTCAAAATTTCTATAATATGAACTATTATAAAAAAATTCATATGAAAATGATTAACACATTTTCATCTCATTGCTTTCATAGCAATAAATACATGTTTTCTGTCCTTTGAATCAAGAACTGCATGAAACTTGCAGTGAAAGAAAAAAAAACGCATCATAGTTCTCTCGACGCAAAATGTCACACCCTGGCCGTCAAAATTTCTATAATATGAACTAAATAGTTCATATTATACAAATATATATGATAAATTTGTATAATATGAACTATTATGAGATCATATATACAAATATATATGATTATTCTATTATAGAAAATTCATATGAAAATGATTAAACAAATTTTCATTTCATTGCTTTCATAGCAACAAATACCTGTTTTCTGTCCTTTAAATTTTAGCAAGAACTGCATGAAGCTTGCAGTAAAAAAAAAAAGCGCAGCATAGTTCTCTCGGTGCAAAATAGTCCCACAAACCCTGGCCCTGGCCGTCAAAATTTCTAAAGATAATGAACTTAAAATAGTCATATTAACAAATATATATGATATTATAATGAAGAAAATCATAATATACAAATATATGACTATTTATTAAAAATGAAATTATTAAAACACATTTTCATTTCATTGCTTTCATAGCAATAAATACCTGTTTTCTATCCTTTAAATCTTAGCAAGAACTGCATGAAGCTTGCAGTTTAAAAAATAAACAGCATAGTTCTCTCGATTCAAAATGTTACTACCTGGCAGTCAAAATTTCTATAATATGAACTATTATAAAAAAATTCATATGAAAATGATTAACACATTTTCATCTCATTGCTTTCATAGCAATAAATACATGTTTTCTGTCCTTTGAATCAAGAACTGCATGAAACTTGCAGTGAAAGAAAAAAAAACGCATCATAGTTCTCTCGACGCAAAATGTCACACCCTGGCCGTCAAAATTTCTATAATATGAACTAAATAGTTCATATTATACAAATATATATGATAAATTTGTATAATATGAACTATTATGAGATCATATATACAAATATATATGATTATTCTATTATAGAAAATTCATATGAAAATGATTAAACAAATTTTCATTTCATTGCTTTCATAGCAACAAATACCTGTTTTCTGTCCTTTAAATTTTAGCAAGAACTGCATGAAGCTTGCAGTAAAAAAAAAAGCGCAGCATAGTTCTCTCGGTGCAAAATGTCACACCCTGGCCGTCAAAATTTCTATAATATGAACTATTATAGAAAATCCATATGAAAATGATTAAACACATTTTCCTTTCATTGCTTTTATAGCAATAAATACATGTTTTCTGTCCTTTAAATCTTAGCAAGAACCGCATGAAGCTTGTAGTTAAAAAAAAAGAAAAGAAGAAAAAAAACGCAGTATAGTTGTGTCGATGCAAAATATCACATCCTAGAAGTCAAAATTTCTATAATATGAACTATTATAGAAAATTCATATGAAATTTTTAAACACATATTCATTTCATAAATACATGTTTTCTGTCCTTTAAATCTTAGCAAGAACTGCATGAAGCTTGCAGTTTAAAAAAAAAAGCGCAGCATAGTTCTCTGGATGCAAAATGTCACACCCTGGCCGTCAAAGTTTCTATAATATGAACTAAATAGTTCATATTATACAAATATATATGATATATTTGTATAATATGAACTATTATGAGATCATATATACAAATATATATGATTATTCTATTATAGAAAATTCATATGAAAATGATTAAACAAATTTTCATTTCATTGCTTTCATAGCAACAAATACCTGTTTTCTGTCCTTTAAATCTTAGCAAGAACTGCATGAAGCTTGCAGTTTAAAAAAAAAGCGCAGCATAGTTCTCTCGGTGCAAAATGTCACACCCTGGCCGTCAAAATTTCTATAATATGAACTATTATAGAAAATCCATATGAAAATGATTAAACACATTTTCCTTTCATTGCTTTTATAGCAATAAATACATGTTTTCTGTCCTTTAAATCTTAGCAAGAACCGCATGAAGCTTGTAGTTAAAAAAAAAGAAAAGAAGAAAAAAAACGCAGTATAGTTGTGTCGATGCAAAATATCACATCCTAGAAGTCAAAATTTCTATAATATGAACTATTATAGAAAATTCATATGAAATTATTAAACACATATTCATTTCATAAATACATGTTTTCTGTCCTTTAAATCTTAGCAAGAACTGCATGAAGCTTGCAGTTTAAAAAAAAAGCGCAGCATAGTTCTCTGGATGCAAAATGTCACACCCTGGCCGTCAAAGTTTCTATAATATGAACTAAATAGTTCATATTATACAAATATATATGATATATTTGTATAATATGAACTATTATGAGATCATATATACAAATATATATGATTATTCTATTATAGAAAATTCATATGAAAATGATTAAACAAATTTTCATTTCATTGCTTTCATAGCAACAAATACCTGTTTTCTGTCCTTTAAATTTTAGCAAGAACTGCATGAAGCTTGCAGTTTAAAAAAAAAGCGCAGCATAGTTCTCTCGGTGCAAAATGTCACACCCTGGCCGTCAAAATTTCTATAATATGAACTATTATAGAAAATCCATATGAAAATGATTAAACACATTTTCCTTTCATTGCTTTTATAGCAATAAATACATGTTTTCTGTCCTTTAAATCTTAGCAAGAACCGCATGAAGCTTGTAGTTAAAAAAAAAGAAAAGAAGAAAAAAAACGCAGTATAGTTGTGTCGATGCAAAATATCACATCCTAGAAGTCAAAATTTCTATAATATGAACTATTATAGAAAATTCATATGAAATTATTAAACACATATTCATTTCATAAATACATGTTTTCTGTCCTTTAAATCTTAGCAAGAACTGCATGAAGCTTGCAGTTTAAAAAAAAAAGCGCAGCATAGTTCTCTGGATGCAAAATGTCACACCCTGGCCGTCAAAGTTTCTATAATATGAACTAAATAGTTCATATTATACAAATATATGATATATTTGTATAATATGAACTATTATGAGATCATATATACAAATATATATGATTATTCTATTATAGAAAATTCATATGAAAATGATTAAACAAATTTTCATTTCATTGCTTTCATAGCAACAAATACCTGTTTTCTGTCCTTTAAATTTTAGCAAGAACTGCATGAAGCTTGCAGTAAAAAAAAGCGCAGCATAGTTCTCTCGGTGCAAAATGTCACACCCTGGCCGTCAAAATTTCTATAATATGAACTATTATAGAAAATCCATATGAAAATGATTAAACACATTTTCCTTTCATTGCTTTTATAGCAATAAATACATGTTTTCTGTCCTTTAAATCTTAGCAAGAACCGCATGAAGCTTGTAGTTAAAAAAACAGAAAAGAAGAAAAAAAACGCAGTATAGTTGTGTCGATGCAAAATATCACATCCTAGAAGTCAAAATTTCTATAATATGAACTATTATAGAAAATTCATATGAAATTATTAAACACATATTCATTTCATTGTTTCATAAATACATGTTTTCTGTCCTTTAAATCTTAGCAAGAACTGCATGAAGCTTGCAGTTTAAAAAAAAAAGCGCAGCATAGTTCTCTGGATGCAAAATGTCACACCCTGGCCGTCAAAGTTTCTATAATATGAACTAAATAGTTCATATTATACAAATATATATGATATATTTGTATAATATGAACTATTATGAGATCATATATACAAATATATATGATTATTCTATTATAGAAAATTCATATGAAAATGATTAAACAAATTTTCATTTCATTGCTTTCATAGCAACAAATACCTGTTTTCTGTCCTTTAAATTTTAGCAAGAACTGCATGAAGCTTGCAGTAAAAAAAAGCGCAGCATAGTTCTCTCGGTGCAAAATGTCACACCCTGGCCGTCAAAATTTCTATAATATGAACTATTATAGAAAATCCATATGAAAATGATTAAACACATTTTCCTTTCATTGCTTTTATAGCAATAAATACATGTTTTCTGTCCTTTAAATCTTAGCAAGAACCGCATGAAGCTTGTAGTTAAAAAAAAAAGAAAAGAAGAAAAAAAACGCAGTATAGTTCTGTCGATGCAAAATATCACATCCTAGAAGTCAAAATTTCTATAATATGAACTATTATAGAAAATCCATATGAAAATGATTAAACACATTTTCCTTTCATTGCTTTTATAGCAATAAATACATGTTTTCTGTCCTTTAAATCTTAGCAAGAACTGCATGAAGCTTGCAGTTTAAAAAAAAAAGCGCAGCATAGTTCTCTGGATGCAAAATGTCACACCCTGGCCGTCAAAAGTTCTATAATATGAAACTTAAATAGTTCATATTATACAAATATATATGATATATTTGTATAATATGAACTATTATGAGATCATATATACAAATATATTTGAACTATTATAGAAAATTCATATGAAAATGATTAAACACATTTTCATTTCATTGCTTTCATAGCTATAAATACATGTTTTCTATCTTTTAAATCTTACCAAGAACTGCATGAAGCTTGCAGTAAAAAAAAAAAGCTCAGCATAGTTCTCTCGATGCAAAATGTCACACCCTGGTCGTCAAATTTTTTCATAATATGAACTATTATAGAAAATCCATATGAAAATGATTAAACACATTTTCCTTTCATTGCTTTTATAGCAATAAATAGATGTTTTCTGTCCTTTAAATCTTAGCAAGAACCGCATGAAGCTTGTAGTTAAAAAAAAAGAAAAGAAGAAAAAAAACGCAGTATAGTTCTGTCGATGCAAAATATCACATCCTAGAAGTCAAAATTTCTATAATATGAACTATTATAGAAAATTCATATGAAAATTATTAAACACATATTCATTTCATTGATAAATACATGTTTTCTGTCCTTTAAATCTTAGCAAGAACTGCATGAAGCTTGCAGTTTAAAAAAAAAAGCGCAGCATAGTTCTCTGGATGCAAAATGTCACACCCTGGCCGTCAAAATTCCCTTCTTGGAGTATGCTTGATAAATATTCACGTTCCGAGCGGAAGCCACGATAACGGAATTTCAAAATAACGCGATGGATCGGAAGCACGTGACCGACCAAGTAGACAAATGAAATCCATTTCTCATCCAAAAGACCGGCTTTATATGTAGCAAAAACAATCCCAGGTCATCTAACAAAAATTCCGCGTCGGCCAGTTAACGGCAGAATTTTGTTCGGTGAGGAGAGATCCCTGTTACTGCTTACTCCGCATTATTGCACGTGTTTGAGTGGCTTGGATTAATTTAAAAATAAAAAAAAAACTCTCAAAAATCCAGTAACTCGATTTGGTTAATAGGGACGTTCCGGAATGCAGGTACGTGAGTCAACCTTTACTACTTTTATTGATTTTTCCGGTTGAAAATGTTGCTGCCGGTCAACGAATGAAATTATTTTATTTCTGCTTATTTGGAATTCTACTCATTTTTCTTTATCAATTTAAAATTAGTAGAGTGAAAGCATTTATTCACTCTGCTTATTATTTAATTGATATGATTTTAAACTCTGCAAAATCTAATGAAAATGTTGTAGCAGATAAATAAATTGTCTTTTTTTCTCTTTTCCCTGTATATAAAGAAAAATTAATTTTATTGTAGTATAATTAATAACTTCTTACTCAAGTATATGAAACAGGGATAATCATATTTCAGTGAATACATTTCATGGATTGTAATGAAAAGCTATCTTTAAGTAATTTTAAAAGTTTATATCGGAATTTCTGAGAGTTAATTCTTTATACTCTTTATAAACTATTCTTTATAAACTCTGCAAAATCTAATGAAAATGTCGTGGTCACAGATAGAAAAAAGTAAATTGTCTTTTTTTCTCTTTTCCCTATATATAAAAAAATCCATTTTATTGTAGTATAATTAATAACTTCTTATACAAATATATGAAACAGGGGTAATTATAATATTTCAGTGAATACATTTCATTGATTGTAATAAAAAGATATCTTTAAGTAATTTTAAAAGTTCATTTCGGAATTTTTGAGAGTTAATTCGTTAAAATCTTTATAAACTATTCTTTATAATTATTCTTTATAAACTCTGCAAAATCTAATGTAAATGTCGTGGTAGCAGATAAAGTAAATTGTCTATTTTCTCTTTTCCCTATATATAAAAAAATCAATTTTATTGTAGTATAATTAATAATTTCTTACTCAAATATATGAAACAGGGGTAATTATAATATTTCAGTGAATACATTTCATTGATTGTAATAAAAAGCTATCTTTAAGTAATTTTAAAAGTTCATATCGGAATTTCTGAGAGTTAATTCTTTATATTCTTTACAAACTATTCTTTATAATTATTCTCTATAAACTCTGCTGAATCTAATGAAAATGTCGTGGTAGCAAATAAAAAAGGTAAATTATCTTTTTTTCTCTTTTTTCTCTATATAAAGAAAAATTAATTTTATTGTAGTATAATTAATAGCTTCTTACTCAAATATATGAAACAGGGGTAATTATAATATTTCATTGAATACATTTCATGCATTCTAATAAAAAGCTATCTTTAAGTAATTTTAAAAGTTCATATCGGAATTTTTGAGAGTTAATTCTTTATATTCTTTATAAACTATTCTTTATAACTATTCTTTATAAACTCTACAAAATCTAATGAAAATTTCGTGGTAGCAGATAAAAAAGTAAATTGTCTTTTTTTTCTCTTTTTCCTGTATATAAAGAAAAATTAATGCTATTGTACTATAATTAATAACTTTTTATACAAATATGTGAAACACGAGTAATTATAATATTTTAATGAATACATTTCATGGATTGTAATAAAAAGCTATCTTTAAGTAATTTTAAAAGTTCGTATCGGAATTTCTGAGCGTTAATTCTTTATATAGGGTTTTTTAATCAAATTCCTCTTTCTTTTTGTTCTTATTATTTGTTATTTTGTTATTTAAAATATGTAGTCTGTTATTTGCAAGAAATTAAAAAATATGATATTATGAATATATTATTGAAATCAGTCATCGTTTAGAAAGACTTTACAATCATAATCAAATTATTTTGAAAGGTTAATAATCACTAAATTTTATTTGATTTTTGTAGTAATTTCTCAGATAACATATTAAACATATATTTCATTCATTTTATAGCAATGAAAACATATTTTCTGTCACCGGCTTTTAATTATTTTGCCACACAAAGTGGTAGTTTATTAAGAAATTATTCTTTATAAAACTTTTAACTTATTCTCCTATAACATTTCTATACCTTTTTTTTGTTTATTTTCAAATATGTTTCGAGTAATTAAAAAATATGAAGACAATATAGAAGCAACATGATTTATCGATTGAAAAAAATCTGTCATGATAGGACGAAAAATTATTTCATTTTAAAAGTGATGTTTTATAAGTTGGTGATAATCATTAATAAGCAGCGTTACCACCATCAGCAATATTTTTACTGTTTCTTTTCGCTAAAGAAACATGCTTAGAATAAAAATTTAGTTTCACGGTAACTGGTGCCGCATGGTAATACAATAATGAGATAATTGACATGTAGTAGTAACTAACCGTTCACTAAAATTCAAGATTTTTTTTTGTATAATCTAAAACAGTTCAAAAACACTTTTTCAAAATTTCTGCATGACCTTGAGATTTCCTGGAGCGTTTCTATCTGTTTTCAACAGGCCTAGTTTTTCATAATCTCAAATACCTTTTAGGATGACGCAATCTGTTTGTTCACAAGCAAAAGATTTTTGTTGTTTGGGGAAAAACTTTTGTATGTGTGCATACCGAATTAAATCTCAATTTGAGAAATAATTTTACATTGGATTTTATGGAATTTATTTTCATCGGATTATTAAATATCCGTTCATTAAATATCCGTATTTTATATATAAAAACACTTTGTTATTCATGTGTTTCAAAATTTTATTTAACAAAACTAAAAAGAGTCCTGAAAACTTCATTTTGTTTTTATTTCAAGAGGAACGTACAACACTTTTTAATATAAAGCAAACTTGATTTAGTTTTAATCTCAAAATAATATAATCTGATTCTTTTAAAATTAAC